>JAYKAV010002553.1:2609774-2799223 GCA_035582835.1 Phoebastria nigripes | reverse complement strand
TGGAGGGATAGGGGATAAGGACTGAGGAGGGAAAGCTGAAGTCCAGAACTGACAGCATGAGCAGGGATTAGACCTTGCTGTTCCTCCCACCTTTTTCTCCCTGTTAGTGTGCCTCCGTGCTAATTTAGACCTGTGGCAACCATCAAAGCCTTGTGCATACCTTCTGCACAAAGGGGCTTGTCTCCCACGTGAGGGCGTTCTCTGCTGGGACAGAGTCAGTTTGTCCCCCAAAAGAAAAGTCCTAAGCACCCAATTGCCTGCTTGACTGACTCCCTGACTGCTATTGTGTTTCTAACCAAGGTAATTGGCTTTAGTAGTTATTAATGGATTATGTTTGGGGAGGGAGGGACAGAACCCAACACCTAGCTTTGTAGCTGAGGGACTCCCTGACCAAAGTGCTGCTTTCCAGACATGGGGTTTGACTGGTGAGCTGTCATAGTAGGTGTCTCTTGCTTGTTTTCCTCTGAGATGGGAGACATTGGCAAAAGGGAAACGTTCCCTCTTGTCCAGCACTATGGTGGAGAGAAGGCAGGTGTTGAGCAGAGATCTTGTTTCCAAATATGAAATGCTGTACGCTTTCTTATGTGGTCCTCATAGCTGCTCCACAGCAACAGGAATTGGCTTTTCCTTAGACTCTCAGACTTTGGTCAGGGACTTCCACGGAGAAGAATGTGTGCACCCTGCAGCATCTGTGCAGAGAGCCCTGCGCTACAGGTTCATTGGGCCAATTGCATGTGTACTGCCAATGAACCTGGGATTTCGCATGCAAGACAGCCTGGTTGGAGAGACTTTGAAATAGCTCTGGTGCTGCAGGCCTTGTCTAGCCCTAAAGGGCAGCTAAGGGTCACAGGACTTGTGGATACCTCCAGGTATGTGAGTTTGGGTAGGAGGGATAAAGCCAGCAAAAAAAGAGAGCCTTGGTAGCTGTAGCTCTTCCTTGGTTCCTGTGGCTCTTTGAGATGGCTTGATGTTATGTGCTTGCCTCTTTTGCAGAGTATATTGGCAGTGCTGTTTTGGCCCTATGATTTGGAGAAACAAATTGCTCAGCTAAACCACAGAGCTAGGAGTAGGAGGAGTCCTGAGTTCTGGCCCTGCTTCCACATGGCTCTTCTCTGGCTTTGATTGAGTTGAGTGCATGTTTACCACTTTGCTGCTGGGTGCCTTGTAACACTAGCAGTAGTGCTTCTCACAGAAGTCAAGGACGCTGCAAGAATCCCTTCCTGGTACAGTAGAGGCTTGGAGACACCTTCCGACTTCCAAAGGAAGAATGTTGTAGAGGATCAAAGAAATGCTTAAAAACTGCTATTTTTACAGACATGACATTTGTTTCCTTATTATGCTTTCCKCTTTCAGCTGCCAGCCCCATGTCATGCTGCAAAAGATGTTTAGGCAAAGCATAGAGCTGGCTTTTATTTAAAGCAGGCTCCGTTTCCTGCATTCGTGCTATCCTTGTTGCAATGACTTAAACATAGTTTTGGCATTTTATTCTCGGTAGCTGCAATAAATGTGGCTTTGTGCAAGGTCATTTATAGCTTACTTAGAAATCTTTGTATGAGCTGCTTTCTCTTATTTGGACTGAGAATAGGAAGTTGGCACAAAACAAGCAGTGTGGTGTGGAGAGCCACAGCACCCATGTTTCTGCTGCTTGATTTTAAAGATTTGTTCCTGTGTTATCCACTAGTTTGAGGCCAGTGGCTGTCAGGTGACCTCTGGAGCCATGTGCAGCAGGGACATAGCATCGCCAAAGAGGACTTTGGAATGGACCCTGCTGGAGAGTGTGAACTGAGCCAAATATTGCTGCAGGAGACCTGTGCTGCCTCTAATAGAGAGTGCACTAGGGAGGGCAACCTGATCCAGCTTTGAAATTGGCCCTGCTTTGAGCAGGCTGGACTGGAGACCTCTATTCTGTGATTTGTTAGGCCTGTGATGCTGCAGCCAATTCATGATTGTGCTCAGAAGTTGCCAGCAAACAGAAGTGAGACATGAAGTAGGAAGTAACAGGGAATTTTCCATGGGGTCTTTGCAGCTTACAGCGCTGACTGTATATGAAACATGTTGAGTACTGTACTAACTGTTTTGAAAATGTCATTGCAATTTACAGCTGCTCCTGTTTTAGGTTTTGCCATTGCATATGCAAATGCATCTTTATGTCCTGCCAATTCTCTGCAGTTGTGATCTGCTGCATCTGGGAAGCTCAGCTACTGATAGCTCTGGAGCACCTCTCCCTTTGCTGCTGCCTGCCCCTTGTGAAATGCGGTGGAACATGCTGAAATAGTCTTGAACCACAATTCAAAGTCTGTCTTGTAGCCTGTTTTCTCTGTCTTGCTCATGCACTGTTTCTTCAGAACGTCTAGGATTAGTAAGTGGGTTTTTTTGTTTGCTTGTTTTTTTTAAACAGCTCATTTGTGACGGGGACAGCCTGCTGTGGACACACCTCACCGCTGAGAATCTGGGACCTTGAGAGGTGAGTGAGCTTCCAGGTTACAGGGAGGGACTTGATGAGAAAAGTGAATAACAATGAGAAATGCAATATTGGAGATGCTGTAAAATCATTCCTTTAGTCCATGTAGGCAAGGGATGTTTAAAACATGAGATGTGGGACAGGGTGGGGGACAGAACAAACTGGAGTGGAAAGGTGTATGTGGGGGGTGGTTCTGGTTCAGTAGGGAGCAGCTCAACTTCTCTTCCCAGCTTCTCTAGTTGATGGCACAGCCGTCGTGGTTTATTCCCATTACCCATGTACAGTCAGAATACGTGCATTACACCTTCCTTTTCATCTGTCTCAGTTGATGATTCAGCCTAAGCCAGAGGGGTGAGGAAGGTGATCTGCATCTTCCCATTCACCTACTTGTCTGTGGTGCTCAGAAGCCAGAGGCAAACGCAGTCATCTTGTCCTGGCTGGTGTTTCTGGTAGCTCAGGGAGGTGAAGGGTGGCAACAGGTTATCTACGGAAGTGACTTAGGCATGTTGTCTTCTCTCTGTCTTAATAAGCATTGAGGAGGTTAATTGCTGTGGCCTCTGATTTGGGGCCATCAAGTAGTTCCTGTTTGGTGAAGGTGCTGACCTTAGCAACTGGGGAAATGTTGGGCTCAAATCCTGACGTGAGACTCAACTGCTGACAAATTTGAAACTCTCAGCCTGGGGGTCTTTGTGTAGTGATGGACAGATAGCAAATATTTGGCAGGATTATTGAACGGCAGCTCAGCTTTCCAGGACTGGTATGCTCTGGGTAGGAGTGGCACAGCACAGATTATCAAGGGAGTGCTGTCAGGATTGAGGTGAGTTGGTGGGCTCTGGGAGGGGAGAGAGGGGGGCAATGGCAGAGGGGGCCTGARGGGTGTCAGCAGAGCTGTATTTGGGGAAAGGAGGTAGAGGAGGATTGGTGTGGATGCAGGGCTGGTCTGAGGCCAATTGCCTTCTAATCTATAGTTTAGATAGTTTAGATTGTCTGAGTCAACTGCATCAAATACAAATATAAACCAGTTTGTTTTTCTCTGAAGTAACAAAAATAAAGACTTTGCAAAGGATGCATCCCACAAAGAACAAACTAGGGCAGGAAAGACAGTGCCGTTGCATTCAACTRTGGTGTATGTTTCTCAGTGACCTAGTCCAATGGTGCCTTTGGAGTACCCCAGAAGGATGCAGGCTGTGCTGTGATACCCCTGCCCATCAAGTATTCCAGCTGTTCTTGAATAGAGGCATCTGACAGGGGTGAGGAGGTAGGCAACCCTCACCCCCCCCGCCCCAGTCTCTCTGACAGCCTTTCCCAAGGAAGCCTGAAGAGATAATAAAGCTGTGTAGAAAATAGGATTAAGGTAATGAACAGGCACAACGGAGTTTGATCTTTCAATAACGTCAAAGCCTGAGTGACAGGCAAATAAAAAAGCCAAGGCAACCTAGGCCACTGGGCCTCTGTTGCAATGGCTGAAGTGTCAAACTTATTCTTCCCTCTTCACCTGTCACAGCTGGAATGCACCATGCCACTGGGTCTTTTCCTCTCCGGGGACCTGTGTGTGAGCTGGGAGTCTCGTCAGCATGTGCAGGGCAGGRGACTGAGTAGGGAGTACAGCCAGGAAACTAGCACGTGAAGCTTGATGTGATCATTCATAACGAGGGAGTACAGAGCTGTCCTTCCAGGTCTTGACTTCTCCATAAACTGTTGTTCTTCCCAGCAGAGCTTTGGATTCATTTTCAAAGGCTCCAGTGGTTGCCAGAAGTGATCTTGTAGGGAAATGTTATTTCTTCCTTTGAGGCTTATGCATGTTGTCTCCCTGGTCAGACTCTAGAAGTGGGAGCGTGGCATGGAAACTCAAAATCTTAGAGCTACCCAGGACTGAAAAGCTCCTCCTGTGCCCAATGTGTCCTGATAACATCTGGCAGACAGAGCCAGGCCCCCCGAGTTTGCTGCTTACCCCTTCCTTGTGGCTACAAAGGGCCCCAGAGTCTGACCCGCAGAGGCTGAATGTGGCAAGGACATTATCTTTAAGAGTAGAATCCAGGCAACTTCTCTGTCAAAAAAATGAGGCAGGGTAAAGCGATGCTTAAGACGTGTTCTTTAAAACTAAAAGGATCCTTAGCACCACTTAGATGTTTAGTGCTGTCCAAGACCAGTTAGCTGGGTTTTTTCCACGTGGGGGTGTGTGTAAGTAACATTGCAGCAGTTTCTGTGGCATTCTCTTCCCTTGGGGTAGGTGGTCTTTTTCCCCAACAGCTGAGAGCTGGGACATGCTACAAAAGGATTTAAAGCTTAAATAACCTTTTGTGTACTGATCTTCTTAGTTCCAGGCCAGATAAGTCCTTGGCTGGTGCTTGTAGCTGTTGGTCATGGTATGTTTTCGTATTTATGACCTTCGCTGTTCCCTGACCCTGGGGCAGCCATTCTCATCCCTCCAAGAGGAAGGGGATAATATTTTCACCTGGAAATACGTTCTGGGCTTTGAAAAGGGCTTGGTTGGGTTTGGCAGTGAGGAAACTTTTAGTGGGGAAAGKAAATGCCTCTTGCTGCATCCCACCCCCACAACTGTCTTTCATTTCTGACTCTGCTGAGATGATGGCGTTGGATCAAAGCCACAACAGGCAGCAACAAGCAATTGTCAAGGGGAGTCTAAAGCAGGGGAATGACCGCATAATGCCAAGACACTCTCTGATGGCTGAAATTCCAGCTGCTGCTACACCTGGCCCTTTCTCCTGTAATGAAGGAGGATTTTTTTTTCTTAAGCTTTTGAAGCTGGCTGGCTGCACCTCTGGAGGACATATCTCATCCCACAGATGCTACATTGTGCCATCTGATTGCTTTTAGATGTGGGGAAGTTGCTGTGCAGTTATTGCCACTCAGGATCAAGGTGTGTGTGTGGAGGAGGGGCTGTGAATAACTTAGGTGATTAGAGGTCTGCACAGGAAAGGCGAATGATTAGCAGTATGGGCCACTGGATACTAACCTGTCCTTGCATCAAGTATCAGGCCTTGCTGACTCCTTGGCCTCTTGCAAGTCCCCTTGCCCCTCTGTGCCAGCGAGGGACATGATGGCAGCTGCTCCTCTTGCAGGTCAGGTACCTCTGCTCCCTTTTGCCTTTCTCTGTTCAGACCTTCCTGTCTCCTCTGCCAGTGCTAGTGTGTGGCTCAGCAGAACAGCCAGTTAATGGCAAGCAAGAGAAAAGGAAACTTTCTTCAGATTCTGTTCCTCTTTCTTTCTCTTCCTACCTCCTATCTCCTTTGGGAGTTTAAACTCCTTGAGACRAGGGTGATGCACCACTGGGAACAGCTCCAAGGCCAGCATTTGTTGTTTGCTTGAGGAGAGCTGTTGCTCCCCAGCCTATCGTGGTGGTCTGCATATCTTCAGGTGACAAATGCCCCTGCCTCAAGGGTGCTTTTCAATAAGGTAGGTTACTCCAGAGGTCGCTTTGYGGTAACTCTTGGAGCTATTCTGCCAAGCCTGATGTTTGAAATGGACCAGTGATCTGGCTGGCATGGTAGTCTTCATGCTGTAAACACTTTGAATGCGCAAGTGCTACATTGTCCTTTCCTGTGACACAACATGACAGATGCAGGGCACGAGAGCTGTTGTGAAAACTGAGCCAAAGTTAGCTGTGCCCTGCAAGCCACCCTAGGTCCTCTACCTTTTAAATATCCAGTCTTTGTCCATCTCCTCCCCCCTTTTGAAAGCATTTTTGGCAGAGTGGTTTTTTTGTTTGTTTTTTTTTTAAGAACCCTCTAATTTCTTGTTCGGTTTTTCTCCCTCTCCTGAGCCCTTTGAAAGTGGCTTTACGCCGTCACTGACACCAAACTGACACTTTGCGTTTCCCCACTTCTTATCCCTTTATGGCAACAGATGTTGAAATTTTGTATCCCTTTTATCTGTCCCTCTTTGCCTTCTTCCTGTAATTAGGTTTCCCTTGTTAGCAGTACAAAGTGGCCCGGTTTGCTGCCTGGCCTTTTGAGCCATTGTGTCTGAGCACATTTTTTTCCTCCTCTTTCGGAAGAGTTCCTTCCCCCTTAAGTAATAGGCAGGGTGTGGGCCAAAGCTGTGGCTTTTTCTTGTTTCTTTGTTCTCCATTTATCTCTGCCACCTTTTTCAAAGGGATGGGGGGAAAAAAAAATAGAGTGCATGGAAGGGGAAGATACAGAGTTGCATTTCTTGACCGTCAGGCCCCCCTGCTCTTCAGGTGTTCAAGTCAGGTGCCTTTGATGTCTGCAAGTTTTGGGGAGGTGGGAGGTAGAGGATTCATGAGAGTGGCTTGGGAGTGGAGGAGAAGGGAGATTCAGGTGTGTGGCTGGTGCCCTCAGCAGAGGGGTGGGGAGGAGTCTTTCAGGGTAGCCAGGCAGCTGCTGAGCAGGTTAGTAATCCGTATTTGCCTCTAGTGCTATTGCATTGTGCTCTTTCTCTCTGAGAGGCAGCATGAGCGTTACCATCATAAGCAGCTGGCTGAAGTTTGCTAACTTGCTGCTGCTTGATCTCTGGTATGTGCTTCCATGGGACCCTTGCTAGGTTACTTCTGTCTGTGCTGTGGGGTGGGCAAGAATTAGTTGCTGTCTTTCAAACTTCGGCGTATGTTGATCTGCATCTGCTTTGGTGGCTCTTTAGAGCCATTGAGTGAGTGAACGTGAGCAATTGTCAACAAGGAGGGAGAGCTTTAAAAGTTGGGCTCCTTGTGCTGTTCTTAAACAGCAAGTGTAATTTGACAGTTGCAGTATATAGCACTGAACACCCTGGTTAGCTGATCTCTACTGATGCTTTCCCGTTTAAATCAGTCCTTCTTGGCTTTGCATCCTGTCATGCTCAGATTTTTTATGTGTGGAAGTAGATAAATGAAATGAGAATCTGCAGGTCTAGTTCTTGGTTATAAAGCTTGCTAAATGTTTTCAACAAAAGCTTTTAATGTAGAAGCTTGGCCCAAAATGCACAAGCAGACAACTTAGCGTTGTGTTCTAAAACAAGTTCTGTAGAAGATCATTCTCTCCACAGCTTTGAACTCCAAGGTTTAAAGAAGTTTGAGACCTTCTAATTTAATAACAAAAGGAGTTTGTTGGGTAAAGGGAGCAAATGGATTCAGAACTGGAGTTGCTAGATTGAAAGGAAAGGTAACTGACTCCAAGAAGTGTGGGGAGTCTGTTTCACCCAGGCATTTAAACTGGATTTATCCAGTCACAGAGAAGTGGGTGGATGTCTCTGGTAACAGGAGAGACAAGTGATAGCAAATATTATCCTGGCACTGATAACAGTTTCACGGGATTTGGAGGGCAGAAGAAACATAATACCATGCTGTAGATGCAGAATCCCCTCTCCTGCCCTGCTTTTCTATAGATTCATCATGCYAAGTATCTTTTTTTGCCAAGGAAACTCTCTCCAGGCTTTGTGGGAAAGAGGCTCCCTACTCCTTTCAGGCTTGGGTTTCTTTCTCAGCATCTCTGTCTTGGCTGAACACAGTTTTAAATAACAATAACCAGTCAGTCCAACTGTCCAACAGTGAGCTAAACAGCTTTCTGAGCTGTGCTTACATCAGGTAAGTGAGTGCAAATGTGTGCCTTCTGCTGCCTCTGCTCACTGCAGTGGGATGATCCACAGGTAGTTGCCCTTCCTCAGATGGCTGCTCATTCTCTTTTTCCCAAGGATCTCCTGCTTGTTTTTTGCTGTGCTGTTTCCCCATCCTGTCCACAGATGGCTTTGGTTACTCTTTTTAAAGCATCAGTTCTGGGTATTCCCATTTATATGTCCTTTGGTTAATCAGGAACACAAATGCCATGCTTTCTTCCTGAAATTCAAAGGAAAAAGCGTTGGTGAGCCTGTTCATATTAAATCAGTTTGGTACAATGCCTGTCTTTGGATTTCTAATTTCGTCTTTGGGAACCATTCCCTCTGCAGTAAGGTAAGTAGGATGGAGAGTTTGGATGTAGATCTAGGCAAAGGGAAAAGCAGGTCCTTCTTTACGGAGCTGGCAATCCCACTTGTGACTTGAGCAGCAAGACTAGATATAAACAGGTCTTCTGCCTTCGGGCATGAATTAATCACTTGACAAGGCCAGAAGGAAATTCCTACCCCAGTTCTGCAGCTCTGAACTGCAGGATTTGATTCCCTTGCTCTGAGATCTTGGGCATTGTTGGAGGCAGGACACTAGGCCTATGGCCAACTACTTGAGCCAGTGCTGGAGAAAGCTTGCTGCTCAGGGAGCCTCTTAAGTGGCAGTGTCTTGGATGAGTGTTCCTTTTAGCAGACTTTGTTGTGTTCAGAGCTCTGTCTCTTGGCTATAATGGATAGCTTCAGTCTTGTCTGTGCAATGTATTTCCCAGGGTATGCAGTTCTCAAAACCGATTGGGGCCTTGTGGTTCTTTACTGATTTCTRGGGGTTTTTTTGACATTGTTTTTCTGAACCCTCACATAAGCTGTGCATCTTCTGCCTTCCTTTTGTTAAGAGGGCTCTGCTGCATCTTAACCTAAATGTAAAACCGTTGTAAGAGGAAGAACATACAGGTGTTTATCCTAAATCCTTTCCCTCCCCKTGGCAGTCTTGGCCCTGTCTTGCTACAGATGAGCATGAGGCCAGCTCCTGCCCTTTGGATGTGTGCATGTCCAGGGCATGCTGTGGCCTTTGCACTCCTGTTCAGGCGTATTTATGACAACTTTACAAGGCCCCGAACAATCAGAGAGCATGGATGGGGGCTGGACACTCCAAGCGCATCAATCAGTTTCATCCCTCTGAGCCAAAGCAAAAGCAATCTTTATTTTTCCCTGGGTTGAGAGAGAATCAACAGAGGCAAGAGAGAAGAATGGGAAGGAGTGAATGAGGTACCCCCTCTGCCACTGGCTAGCGGTAGCTCATTTAAACAGATGGCTTTGTTTTGATTTGGACTCTCCATTTTTTTTGTCTCCCCACTAAAGGAGACCTGCAGAGCTCTGTCCAGAAAGGGAGCAATACAGCCGCCTGTTCCCACACAAGTGGGGCGAAAGGCGAGAGGCTTTGAGAATTCCCTGCTTCTTTTCCTTGCCTCCCTCTTTTTCTTTTCCCCCCAAGAAATCACAGTTTGAGAGAATTCCCCCCTACTCCTCCCGTTGGAAAGAAAGACAGAGAAGACATTCTTGACATTCTTTGCAGAGAAAAGGGGTTAAATGTCTGAATTTGGGGGTCACCATGTTATACAAATTGCAATCTAATCGTTTTTACAAGAACACACGTGTGCTAAGAAAAGGAGCCATGGACAAGAAAGAAAAGGGGACAGACAACCTTTTTTGTCCTATCTTCTTTCCCCCCCTCCCCCCCCCCCCAAGGTTTTGGACTATTGTCATGTCCTGTCTCTCTCCCCTCCTCACCCCCGAGAGGGAGAACATTGGTTTTATAGTTAAATTGGTTCGTAAAGCAGAAGGGCTTGGTGCCATTTCTGTTTGTTTTCCCAAATAAAAGCCCCAGCAGGGTCTCTTTTGCACCGTTGTGGCTTTATTTGAAGAAACTGGCTTTTTCCCATAGCCCAGCGTGTCAGTTTATCCTCTGAACTTAACCTTACAGGAACCCGAACAACAAAAACTCACAGGGTCCCAGAGCTGGAAAGGTAAAGAAATTGTATCTTTTTATTGGACCATTTAAAGCGTGTGTGGGCCAATTCAGAGAAAGCAGAAGAAAAGAAGGCAAAACTCCCTCTTCTGTCTCTTCCCCCTGACAGAATCTCAAACCATCGTTGGTGTCATTCCCCCCTACTGCCTCGAGTCCGTTCAGCTGTACTGAGGAAGCTGAGAGAGGCATTTCTCCTGAAAATCACTTATAACAGCATCTCTGAGCCATTTCGCATGGAGGTGCTCCCTCAAAATTCCCCAAGCCAATCCCACATCTCCCTGCAGGAATTAGTAGCCTTGGCTAAACACAGGGGTAACCTTGGGGTAGGATAACTCTATGAAGAATAACTTTGCCAAGGATCTGTGCTTCTCCCTACATACATTATAGATGTTGCTTGACCAAGCCTTTCCCTTCTTTGCATAAGCTGCTGTATCCCCTGGGTGCCTCAGCCACTGTTGCGAAGCACCYGGAAGAGACAACAGCTCAGCACTTCCCTTTGGTTTTGGTGCTCTCTCCAAATCAGATGATGGAAGTTGTGCAAATGCTGCACTCTGGATAATTATTTTTAAATGGATTTTGTTTCCTTTCTCTGTTTGATACTCAGCTCAAATATCCCGCTGTTTTGAACTGAACGGTGCTCTTTCCACTTTTTTTTTTTTTAAAGTAAATACTTCCCAACTGGCTTGTTGCAAGTAGTTACTGGGGCTAAAATATCGGTTTAGAGCTGTGCTCGGCTTCTGAATAGTCACCTGCTTATGTGCAATGGCTTCTCCTCTTTGATGGATGATCACGGATCACAGATGAGGTTTCCAGAGCAAATGAGTATGTCCTCAATTTCACATATCTCTGTTTTCAGCAGATGTTCTAAATTCAGCAGTTTCCTAGAATTTGCATATTTGTATAATAGCAATTTGAGTGAATTGGGGTCACCAAAAATTGAGGGTGAGGAGAAGAGTGTTTATTGTTTCATTCCAGCTTTTGGAGTGTAGTTCATGTGTATTGGAGACAGCTGGCCAAGACCTGCAGCAAATGGGCAGAGTACAGGGAGGGATATGCAGACTTCTTTTGGACTCCAGGTATCAGCAAGGTCTCAAGGAAATCCTGAGCTTTTATGGTCACACAAATAATTGCTGTGGCTTGGGAGGCTGTATATGGCTTTAACTTGGTGACAGCAGCATCCCACGGATCATCTGGAAACTAAGTCTGGCCTCTGCCATGACTGATCTTAGTTTGTCTTCATATTGCTGGGGTGAGGAGGAATAGAGCCTTAAGCTGTTTTCAGAAAGAAAAAAACAGCTTAAAGAAACCAGCTTGTTTCTGCCATTCCTTGGTAGTTCACTTTGTTTCCGGGCTAGAAGCCTCATGTCTTCTGGAGGTATCATGATAGCAATGCTAGATTTCTAGCATGGAAAGAAAAGAGTGAAATGTGGAAATCCCAAACAAATAGCTTATTTTAAAAGTAATTTTAAAAAGTCTTGTTTTCTGAAGAACATGGAAATTGATGGAGATGAATCAAAGGATTCTCTATAGTGCCTGAACAAAATGCGTTTCATTTTTGAACTCATCAGTTTGATACACTTCCCAGGCACAAGACCTTTGTTTAAACATTTTGTTCTATCAGCAAGGACTCGGGAGCCTGGTGCTAACACAGCTTTCCAGTGCTAGGGATGAAATGGGCTGCTGGATTTGCTCTGGCTCTGTTCCTTGTGGGCTGCTACTGGATTACTGCTAATATGATTTCAGTCTGTCTAGATGCTTAAGAGAAAGTAGGAGAAACTAGGAATATCTCTGAGTTTCCTGCTCAGCACTGGAGGCCTACCTGTGTGTCTGTAGGCGCTGTATTGGTCCAGGTGACTTGTGGTTAAGGTGCTGAAGATTGGTCTTTCGAGGAAACCTGGACTGTCACGTTTGTGATTCTGCTCCACAGAGCTCCACTGATGCGGAGTTGTTCCTGTCCTTGCCGCCCAGCACTGGGACTGAACCCTGGCACTGTCTGGTCCAGGCTGTTCAGTACAGAAAACATAGCAAAACTCCCACCATCTGCACAGCTAACTACCTGGCTTGCGCGAAGAAGGCCTGGGAGTGAAGCAGACTCTACTTGCTACTGCTGGAGGGCCAGGGCATGGTGGTGTGGACCTTCCTTGCTTGGGCTTCACAGTCACTTGCTGACTAACCTTCATAGCGCATAACAAGGACGGGGCACCCTGGCCTCTGAAGTGCTGAGGATCAGCTACCTGGTTTTTGGAAGGTGTTTGGGTGCAGAGGGTGAAAAAGGGCCCACAAAGGAAATGAGAGGGCTGTTTCCTGCTACGTTTGGCTGATGCTGGTGATCTCTGCAAGATGATGAGAAACAAGGTACAAGATAGCTATCACATCTCTTTCTGTCCCTCATTGAGTATGTATCTTCCACCCATGTAAGTTGTTAGAACACCACCACCTCACTGACAGTTTATCTGCTGCTTTTCTGTTGCCCCTTGATGGGTTATCTTGATCCTTTATGGGTTATTAAGGATTAGCTCTGGGTTTTGCTGTGGTTTTTGCTGTAAGGATTAGCTGTGCGTTTTGCTCCCTAGGAAGTGGAAGCTGTTGGGGACTGGGGTTTGAGGGCAGGGAGTATTTGGGATAATGAAGGCTGGACAATTTGTGGGCACTAACTTGTGATCCCAAGGCTGGGAGAGTTATGGTGGCAGAGAGTTCCCTTCCCAGCATGGGCTCAGCATGGCTGTGTATGCTGCAGGGACGTGGAGCTAGCCTGGCAT
This sequence comes from Phoebastria nigripes, assembly GCA_035582835.1. Lineage (NCBI taxonomy): Eukaryota > Metazoa > Chordata > Aves > Procellariiformes > Diomedeidae > Phoebastria > Phoebastria nigripes. Next base: position 2,786,424 of record JAYKAV010002553.1, on the reverse strand, counting down.
GGTGGTAGCTGGTCCAGAGACACCTTAATCTGCTGAAGAACAGGGGAAATATTAATCATGTTCTGCATCTTTATCAATCTAAGTGTGCCCATGCCAGAACACTTAGGTCTTTTGGTTTGTGTGCCCAGTGTACAGCACAGTATGATTTTTCCCCTGGTGTCAGATTATAAGTACTTCACTGTAGCAACTAATGTGTTGTTTCTGTAAACTGCTGAAGGACTGCCACTGTATGGAGGGGCTGGACCTCCCAGTTGAAAGCTGCTTTGGCTGACCTATTCTTAGGGCAGGAGAGTTGAACTGATTAACAAATCAGCAAAGCAAGGTTTGCTTTGCTGCAGTAACTTGCAAGTATCTGTGCTCCTTTCCTGCCAACAGAGAGAAGCTAATCCTTTTTTTTCCCTTTTTTTTTCTTTCTTTTTTTTCCCTTTTTTTTTTTTCTTTCTTTTTTTTCCTTTCCTCTTTTCTTTCTTTTTTGTTGCCTGGGCTGGAAAGGGAAGTGGAGGGAGGAAAACAGGTGTGGCTCTGCTGGGATGCTTCGGTACCACTGCGGTGAGGTGTGAAGGCATGGAGAAACACGGGGAGTGAGGCACGAGGGTGGTGTTCAGTGCTGCACAGGAAGCTCTGAAAGCAGGAATCCAGACTCTCTGGTTTCTCCTGTCCCTTTGATGCTGAAATTTTTCACTTGGAGATATCACCAGGCTGCCATTAAAAATTGCTGCCATCTTGCAGCACTGCAGGCTGAGGTCTGGTCTGGGAGATGGAAGACAAGCTTTAATGTGGCTAGGCTTGCTCTGGGTGTGATGGGTGCTTGTTTAGAGGTGAGACATTGTGAGGAGACCTGCTGTGACCCATTTCAAGCACCTGAGAGGAGGAAGAGGGCTGGTCCCTCTGTGTTGAAAGATCCCTAGATGTGCTTCTGCATCCTGCTATGTTTCCTCAGCACAGTGCTCTTCTCTCCCTGAGCTCACTTAGTCCTTTACATATTAAAGGTGTATTAGCAGGGAAAATAGTGGAGGGGAAATAACACAAATAGGCTTTGGCTAGCTAGCAGGAGATATTCACCAGATGTGCTGCTAGGCTGCCTGGCCCACGTGCAGCTGCCCGTCCTGGTTTCCTCTCCCGAAGTGCCATGTGCCCAGAGCACGAGTCCAGGGGGTATCCTGCAAAACAAACAAACAAACAAAAGCAGTAGTATGCAGAAGAGGGGGAGAGAGGGGTCCAAGCTGCTGGTGCTGCCTAGGGCTCACTGAGATACCTCATCTCCTGTGAGTAACTCCCTGCTCCTGCCTGAGCAACCAGGACTCTGCAGGTTAGGCAGTCTGGCTCCTTATGCATGTCACAGATCGTCCAAGGGTTCTTGTTCGGGAGAGCAGCTGACTCCTCCTCATACCTCTGTTGTATGTCTTACAACTCTGGGACACACATGTAACTTGTAGGATGAAGAAGGTTGTGTAGAAGCCTTGAGAAGGGTTGTGTGCATGTCCGTCTGTCTGCTGGCTTTGCAGAACAGCAGATGGAGGGGACCTGTGTGCGGAGCGGGGCAGGGGGGTGCCAGAGCTCAGAGATGCCCATGCATGTCTCGCTCCATGGTGGAGCTGAGGACCCATCTACCCCAGCCAAACCCCACAGCTCTTGCTCCCAGTGCTCAGACTGTGAATGTTTCAACCTCTCGACCTGCACACAGGTGCAGAGTTGCTGCTGGGTTGATTTGCAAGTAACCTTCCAAGGGTTAATGTATTGTGAGAAGGTTGCAAAGGGCTGAAGCCTGGAATCCCCTCGATCCCTTGCCTGGAGAAACACAAAGTCCAATAAGCCAGCACCCCTGGATTCGTGTTGGGGGAGATTAATTCATGCACTTGATGTTAAAGCTTGTCCGAGAGGTTTGCATGGGGGGGCCATCGCTAGGGCTGGTTGGCCTCTCTAAATGGTTGCTAGGGCCCTGGCATCAAGGGCCAATGTAGCTGCCCACAGCCACGGTCACGGAGGGAATTACACAGCCACAAAGAAATTGTTATTCTACATAATCTGCTCTTTGGAGAGTGACTGTGGGGAAACAGGCTGGCCCCAGCATGCCGCCAGCTCTGTGATCATAGAAGCGTGCTGGCTGCAAAGATCGGCCAGGGCTCGCCTTCTGATCTGGGGACACCAGGGCTCGAGGCGCTAATCTGCTTTATCAGCGATTTCTCTCTCCTGACACAAAGGTGTTTACTTGTTTTAACATCTCCCAGGACTCTATTTCTCCTTTTGTGTGGTCTTTATCCCCCGACGAGGGCTTTAGCCCAGATTACAGACAGAATTAAGGCATTTGGCGATGTGCCTCAGAACTGTGTGATGCTGGATCAAGGAGCAGAAAGTAACAAAATAATGGGGAGAGATGCTGGGAGTGACCCCACTGCGGGATCCGTGCTGTCGGCTTTCAGGACCGCTTCATTGTCCTGAGAACCAAGAGCCTGTTGGAGAGGGGTGGCCGTGTGGCAGGGTTTGAAAAGCAGGTGCTTCAAGGTTTATTGTGTCCAGCATTTTTGATTTAGAGGGTGTGAGGAGGATGAGGAAGAAGAGGAGGGTTTGCAATAGGTGGCTGTTTCAAGCAGCTGGGCAGATTGTCCCCTCCATGCCCAAGAGTCTGCCATGGCTGGGTGTTGCTGGCTGCTGGGGCAGGTGCAGTGATACTGGGGACGGGCTGTGCCATGTGCCTGATGCAATTTCATGTGGCCCAGGGAAGGGGCTCAAGCTCCTTTTTGCAGTCTGGCAGGGTGGGCCCTCACCAGGCACCATCCACCTGGTGAGCTGCTGGTTCTACACATGAACACACAGCAGAGAGATATGGCCACAAAGCGTCTGGCTTAGAGCTTCGTGGAGATCTTGCTTTTGCTCTTTCACAGCAAGCAAGGAATTAAAAAGGAGGAGGGGGTCAAAAAAAAAAAGCTAGCCTTTGGAAAGTCATCTCCAGAGCAGCCCTGGGGTGGTTGCTCTTGACCTGTCGTGTTCAGCCCCAGATACAGTCCTTGCAGTATGCAGTGTAACTGGAGGGGGTTGAGGAGAGCAGCCATAGCAGACTGGGTCAGGAGAGTCTGATTTGCCTGTGGATCTGAGCTGTGTGTCAAAGATACGGGGAAATACCCCAGTGGGCAGTATTTTGAAGGACAGAGTCTGGGATGGGATGGAATGGGATTGACCAGGTAAGTGGCTGTTGCAGATTATCTGGAGTTTGACTAAGTTGAGAATTGCCTCCCATGGAAATGGAGGCCCATCATTCAGAGTACTGGTCACTTCTCCCAAGGAAAATGATCCTGTTCTGCTGGAGGTCAGCTGTGCCTGTTTCTTGGCTCTTCCTCTTACAGCTGTGACTCCTCCTGGTCACCCTCCATGACAGTTAGTGGCCCAACCAGTAGCAGAAGCTGGGGGAGGGAGAGGAAAACTGTGCAGGCTTTTGCATTCTGTTAAATCACAGAAATTATATCTAGGAGACTTCTGTGACACCATCTCTGCTCTGGCCAGCTGAATTGGAAGGGCACTTTGCTCTGAATGACTCTTCCCCTATTATGTTTCATTGCAGTGGTCAGCTGTTGACCTCTTTAGGGACTGACTTCCACCGTGGAGCTGGAGTCCTTGATGTCTTCTACGAAACGCCCTCCCTTCTCCTTTCTTGTGGGTATGACACCTACATCCGCTACTGGGACATACGGACCAGCACCAGGTGAGCCTACCCTGTTGCTGTGTGGGGCCTGCATGAGGCTCCTGGGCTCTCCTTGGGCAGTGTCTGGGGACTTGCCTGCAGCTGAATTAGCTCCTTCAGGCAAATTGGGCCTCGGTTCCAGTGGTGGAGGAGTGGAGGCTCAGCCCTGCTCCGGTTTGTGTTGCCCTTGCAGGAAGTGCATCCAAGAGTGGGAAGAGCCCCATGACAGTGCCCTGTACTGCATAAGGAGTGATAAGAACCATATGATTGCCAGTGGCTCTTCTTACTACGGCGTGGTGCGCCTCTGGGATAAGCGGCAGACTCGGTGCCTGCAGGTGAGGGCCGGCCTGAGGCTGGACAGCAGCAGAGCTTCTGAGTTGTGCTCTGGCAGCCCAGTGCCCATGTCTCTTTGGAAGAAGAGAGAGGGGCTGATGGGCTGTCTTTGGGGTGAGCCCACCATGGGGAACCTAACCTATATGTAGGGAAAAGCCTGCTTTGCTCAGGCATCTTGGCCTTTGGGTCTGTAACACCAGCTGGGGTCTTTGGGCTGACCACTTCTTTGAAAGGTTGATTCTCCTATTTTCTTGCAGAGCTTTCACCTATCTTCACCCACCAGCAGCCCAGTGTACTGCCTCCGTTTCAGTACCACCCATCTGTATGCTGCCCTGGCATCAGCCCTGCACGTCCTAGACTTCACAGCCCTGTGAAGGGCACCACAGCTGCTTCTGGTCGCCCCAGCTCAGCAGAGTTGACACTCGGCTCAGGGAATCGCAGGGCAGGAGAGGTGAGAATGGCCCCCAAGGCTTCTGAAGGGATTTTTTGCCTGCCAGAAAGCTACACTGAAGAGTGCACAAAGGGCCAGACTTTCTCAACCTCACCTGCCCGTTAGTGGAAATAAAGGCTGATTGTCCTTTACCCTTTTTATTTTGTGCAAGTCAGGGTTTGTTTTATTAACTATGTTCTTTTTTCTTTTTTTGTTTTGTTTTTTTTCTGTGGATACAGCATTTGAGGGGCAAGTTGAGCCGGGATGCCCTATCAGCTGTGTGTGCTGGTCAGGTTGAGATCAGCCAAGCTCTGAGCCATGTGAAGCAAGTCTAGGCTGTGTGTGGGGTGGACTGATTTGGTGGAAGGGAGAGGTGCCTGGAGCAGGGCCCACCTTTCGCCTGCGCTTGTTCTCCTGACAGCTGCTTGTGTTGTCCTTCGCAGCCAAGAGCAAGAATTGAGCTAAAAGGCAGAGCCAGCCCTGCTTTCAGTGTATGCCTCCCCAAGCTGGCCATCAGGTCGGGCTGTGTGCTTGGCAGGGCTGAAAGGTCGCATTTTGCTAAATAAAACTCTGAAGGGAAACAAAAGAGACTGTATGTTTTGTTTCAAGTTCCAAAGGGGCTGCGATGTTACCTGCTGATCGCAGAGGCCTGGCTGGGCAGAGGAGGTTGGGCCTATTTTCAGATGCTGTCTACATGTCCAATAGATCTCTGTCCCTGGCTAGACCCTGTGACACTGCTGCGTTGAAGGCAGTTCCTGGGACCTTGGATCTCATGTCACTTGTTCAAACAAGAAATCAAGAAGTAGGATCTGCAACTCGCTTGCTGCCTGCATAATGAAGCAGCAAACTGGACTAGTGCAAACACCAAGGCCTTGATGTGATTTACTGGGATCCTGTAGGCACATCTAAGTGGGCTCTGCTCCTTTTTGTGTCAGCCTTCTGAATCCGAGCTGGGCCTCAGAACAACCATAGCTTTCAGCATGCTCTGTGCTGTCTGGATGAATGTGGATGTCTGGATGAATGTGCTTGGGTGAATGCAGCGGTGTCTGGGGTCTGGTCCTCCTTGGGGAAGGAGGTGTGTGAACCCTACTTGGCTGTGAGTTTGGGTATCCTGCAAAGGTAAAGGAGAAGTTTTGTATCACAAACTGGGAGCACTTCTAGGGCAAAGCACACAGCATGGTCCTTTGTTAGAACTTAAGAGGTAATTTCCACTGTCAAGAGGCTGCTCTTCCCTTGTGATGCACAAAAATTGGAAGAGGATGTTTGCTGGAGCCCTTGCCTGACCAGGGAGGGAGTAGAACCAACCAGCTCCTCACCTGCTTGAAGGCAGCCCTCCCATTCCCAGTGGATGTGAGACAGCAGCTCAGGGTGCAAAGTAATTTAAAAGCATGGCTTTGCTGCAGGATCACATTCTCACAAGGATCTTTCTAGCACAGCTCCCTGTCACAGTTCTGATCTGTGCCTGTTCCTCTGCTGCCACTCGTGCCTGCTTGCTGCCAGCTCCCTTGTAGCTACCATGGTGCTACATACTCTCCTTGTGTAAGTGGCAGAGTTGATGTCTAAGTGCCCCAAGCAATGATCATAGAATCGTAGAATAGTTTGGGTTGGAAGGGACCTTTAAAGGTCATGATCTACTTCTGTAAAAAGATGCCATAGCTGGAACAATCTTCCATCAGCTCAAAGCTGTAGATCCCAAAGACTGCTAGCCCAAGATTATGATTCTGGCGGGACCTCTGGGTTATCGGTAACGCTGAGCTGTTACTGGAAAGATGGTGCTTTGCATCAGGGGTTGCTAAATTACTGCTGCTGTTTTGCTTGGAGCACTTGGGGCTCTGCATGTGAGGAGAGCTTTAGGTGAGTGATTAGGCATGAGATRGAAGACCAGAGAGAGAGCTGGCAGAGCTTGGGAGTCAGGGAGGTCTGTTTTTTCTCAGGTCCTGGTGTGTTACAGGTCCTTTAATGAAATTGGGAGGGAGGGATGGAGATATAAATGTCTCTGGCAGCGTCCCCAGGGAGAGGCTGTGAAGGAACTGGACTAACTGTGGGGTGGGAGGAGAGGTTCTTTATTGCAGTGGGACTTGGGCAAGGCCCAGAGTAGGAATGAGCATGTCAGCTGAGGAGGTGAACAAGTATTGCTGGTGCAGGTGATGACTCCTGTGACAGCCCTTCCTGGAACACTGCTGCTGCCAGCCCCTTTCTGCAGCCCACGTTGGTGGGTCCTGCACTCTTGTAGCTGCTTTTAGGCTCTTCCTGGCTGAAGCCTGGAGCAGAGCTGCAGCCCCATGGTGGTGCCAGCACTGGTGGGTAGAAGGATGCACCCTCAGATCTCAGATGACGTTGGGGAATGGGGAAGCTGTAAGCGGGGCTGGCGCACTGGCTTCGATGAGCTCTGCCAGTCGATGGTGCCTCCATTGTCTTGGGAGGACTATGCAGGTGGGTCCTGGAGCCACCCAGCAGTGAGGCTCTAACTGGGGATGCCACCCAGGCTCTAAAGAGTTTGCATGGTTTGAAAGCAGTCCTCATCAGGGGAGCTATGCTGGGAGCCCGTGACCCGCTCACTTCAAAGTAGGGTTGGTTTGGGCAGGAGCCGTTCAAATATGAACTCGGATGGGAGGACATGCAGAAATCTAAGCACAGGGATGGCTGGTGCGGGTAGAGACAGCAGCTGGTTGGAGGGCGGGGTTGCTAAAGCAGCAGCACTGCTGGGGTTGTCCCAATGTATGGGGTGCTGTCTGTGCAGCGAGGTTTGTGATGGGCCATGTTTGTGCCTTCACGGAAGGGGTGTGCTACTGCTACTCCTGAGCTGGCCAGTGGCCCCTGTCACCGCCTTTCCCCTCCATGCCATGCAAATGAAGGCAGCTGCGTTTTGGTTCCTGCACTCTGCACAGCTGCCTGTGTTCTGCACATCACGTTGCGCGTGGCTGGCGGTAAGGAAGCAGTTGGGTGTCCTCCTCTTCACCCTATTTCATAGGCTGTGCCCATTCAGGTCTACGCATTGATGCTGTTTGCAGAGATACCAGAGCTGCCAGAGCATCCTTCTAACTGCACAGAGGACTGTGCACAACAGTGCAGGAGGCGAGTGGCTTCCAAGCACATCCCAGGCAGGGTAGTGGGTGTGAGGACGGGGATCTTGTTTTCCAAACGTTACTGCCTTCAGCAATGGTAGCAGACAGAGGGAATTCCCAAGGGGAACTACCCAGCTTTTATGTCGCTTCTGCTCATGGAGGATGGGGAGAGGGCTGCTGGCTGTGGCGCGCTTCCTTTGCACGCTGCAGCTTCCCACAACTCATAGAAGGATCGTAAATGTCTGCATAAATCAGCAGACCAGGCAGTAAAGAGATCGACCGCCCTGCCATCTCCCTGGGCCTGCAAAGATTCCTCCGAACGGCTCTATTAACAACAGAACTAATTTTTATTAGAAAAGGCAAAATAAAAACTGTGAAGCTATGCCAGAGCTGCCCCCCACCTCAGCCTCTTAGCAGCCACTGCCTACTGGGTCTTACAATCGCCATCCCCATTGTTAGCTGCCTTTATCTTCTTCAGCTCCTTCTGCAGCTGGTCTTCTGCAGCCAGGATCTCCTTCGGCTTCTGGTACTGTAGGACAGAGAGAAATGCCCTTAGCACTCCTGTTCAGCCTCTGCTCCAAGCAGACCAACTGGGGCCAGGTGCTACTAGCGCAGTTGGGGCCCTCCTGCCAAGGGAGGCCTTTCTGTTACCAGCTACTTCTGAAGCCTGTTTGGTGGTGCCATCATGCTAGGGACATTTGCCAAGATCTGGAGTGCCTTTTACAGTGCAAGTAACACTTTCCAGTTGGATGTGGAGTCCTGGCCCCCACCAACCCCTCTGGAATATCCTGGCAAGCTGTGTCACGCAGGTGCTTTTTGGCAAGGGTTTGGCCCATAGCAAACAGAAGCTCCCAAGGACTCAAGGTGCTCCTCTTGGCCTATTTCCTCTGCACGTGCACCCCCAGCTCTGCTGCAAGGTTTCCCTCAGAGGGGATGCTTGCTGGGTAGCTGACTTCTACGTTTAAGAAGATGAGCATCTGCTGCTCAAAAGCATCTGTCTGCCTCTGTCTGCTCCTTGCAACAACAGGTAAGTGCCCATTTTGCTAGTCTCTCACTTCCATCATGTGTGTGGAAGTGTGTCCTCTCCATGTGTCCTCTCTGGCACAAACCAGCAGGTGACTTTTTTTTTTTTTTTTAAGACCAAGAAACCTCTAAGTGCAGCAGGTCATTGGACTCTTAACACTTATGCTCTGAGGCAAGAGAAACTTGCTGTCACTGAGAGTGGAGGCTTGCTCAGGCCTGAGGGAAGGGATACATGGAAAACAGGGCACGATAGACACTCTTCCACCTGCAAGTCACCTTCAGCAGCAAGCAGGGCCCCTCCTGCGGCCTGGGCTATCCTGGCTAGTGTCAGCATGCCCAGTGTAATCTGAAACTCCCACTGACTCTGTGACAGAGAAGGGGGCTCACCAGTGACCCTCAGCAGATCTCCCTGCTTTGCCTCATTTCCCCACGTGTAAGAATTTTAACTTCTTTGTGGACATAAAGAGAAGGGCAAAGTGCTGTTCTGCGTGGCTAAAACCTCACCGTGATGATCAGGGTGTTGTTGGCATGGGTGAAGCTCAGGGCAGCTGCATCCAAGGGGAGCTGGTATCGGTCCAGGTCAGGAATAGAGAACTTTTTGTAGTACCTACAATGAGAGAGGAGACAGAAATGAGAAAGGTGGGGTTCCTATTCTCCTGCTAGCAGTGCTGAGCTACAGAGTGCTGTTCTACAAGGTGTTGATGAGCACAACAGACCTCTCAGGGTTGGCAGGAGGACCCTGTGCCATCTTGTGTGCCTGCTGGTGCCCCCAGGCTGGCAGGAGCACTGGCAACAAACCACCAAGCTGGAAATCAGAGCTGGCAAAGTCCTGAAGGGCTTTGGTGTATGAGAGCAGGCTTGGTCCCTCCAGCTCGCCCTTGAGTAGTGCCAGACATGGTTAAGGACAGACTACTCAGCCCTACCAAGAGGTGTCCCTTATCTTTGTCAAGAGGTGTCCCTTGTCTTTGTCCCTGCTCATGGCCTCTCATTCCCTCTAAGTACCAGATTCCATTAGCTCTTGTCAAAACAGCTGTCAAAGCCCTTGTGCCCTGTGACTTACTTTCCTGAGTGACGCACCATTTTGTGTTGCAGTCCTTCCTAAACCCATCTTTTTGGCCTCTTGCTGTGCTTCCTAGATCACTTCCTGCTTTGGTGGCACGGTGGTGCTCAGGCATACCACTGGGCACAGAGCTCCAGGTGTAGCTGCCCACAGTCATCTGAGCCTCTGCTCTGCAGTATCTCCATGCAGCCCCCATGGTGGCTGTGGTGCTCCTCTGCACTCGCAGCTCCCCTGGCTGCTCTTTGCCTGGTCTCTATCCCAGTTTCCTGATCACCTCTCACATCCAAGCAGAGGACAGAGAGGTTTTTGCCAGCTCCTTATCCAGCCTATGTCTCTCCACCAACCAAACCTTGGGCTTTGCTCAGTGTGAAGGAAAAGGGGTATGTTTCAGGTAGAACTGGAGCGGTTATGAGCTGTCTAGGCAGCTAAGAGATTTCCTAAGACTTTGGGACCAGAACCTTGCAGACCTGTGTCTGTGTTTGCCTGAGACCTTTCTTCCTTGGCATGGCTTGCCCTGCATCTGTTGCTTCTCTCTGGGGCTGCACCAAATACACTAGTTGGTGGTCCTATGCCCGTGTAGAGGCATGGTTGGGTTCTTAATCTCTTCCAGCACTTTTGTGGGCAATCCTCTCCAAGGAATTAGCCTGTAGCTGCTACTGAGGCGCCCAGAGCAGAGCGGGAACAGGCAGCAGCTGCTGTCATGCCATGAGGGGTTCTTCTCCATTCAGCTGGCTGTGTGTGAGGCTTGGCCTCTCTAGCTACCTCTGCCCAAATTGCAGTTTATTTTCCAAGTCACAGTGAAAACAGCTACAAAGGGCAAATGGCTCTCCTGGTGCAGTGGGAGGAATGTACGCAGCTTGTTACCGCAGGGCTCAAACCGTTCTGTGTTGTCACTGCTGTCGGTATTTGGAAAAGGTGGCAGACATGGATAATAAGGGAGATGTCAAAGGTTAAACAGCAGAGATTAGATGAACACAAAGACATGTTAAGGAAGTGTTAACTTCTTACCGATTAGACAAAAAAAAAGCAGTACACAGAAAAAAACCTACTGTTTCAAAGGGCCTTGGGAGTCATCAATGAAACAGCAGCATTCTGCTGCCCCAGGACTAAGGAGAAGGGGAGAAGAATGGCTTTGGCTGGCCTCAAACTAAAATCTGTGACAAGATCAAAGGAAACCAGATCTGCCTGGTCACCCCCTCCTCCTCCTAACATTACCACTGCCTCTCGCTACAATAATTGAATCAGGTTTGGTGTTTGGGGAGGTGGCTTTCTGGGTTTGTTTTTAGAATTTAGTTTAATGGATTTATTTTACAGCAAGAGGTTTTAAGCAAATCCCACTTGAGCAGCCCTTGCCGTGGCCAGAGGGAATGGGAGTGACTGGTGGAAGTGAAGAGCTCCTGTCTGGACTGGGGAGGTAGCTGATGGGCGGTCATCCCTGCCGAGGCAGGCAGATTCTCTGCCCTCGCCTCTCACCCCATGGCCAAGGGCAGTATTGCACTCTGAGCCTGGGTCCTGGCCTGAGATCCACAGTGCGTATGTGAAGTCACCTCTATTATTTTCCTACTGGAAACACACTTTTTGTCAGCCTGTAGGGAAAACTGCTACTGGTATGCTGAGAATTTAGAGCGGAGCTACTCAGTAGTGACTTGGCAACCCATCCCATTGCTTGTGCCTCTGGCTGGCGGTCAGCACAGCTCTGTTGCTCAGAAGCAGYGTGGCTGACTTCCAAGGGCTGGAGAGGCTCCGAGGCTTCCTTTCTCTCCCGTAGTGATGTGCGGTCTCTCTGTGGACTCCATGCCTTTGTTGCTATCTTGGAATTAGTTGCTGAGTGGTGCCTTGCCCTGGCTGAGACCCAGGAGAAATGATATAAGATATCCTGGAGCCTGTACTAAGTGTTCTGGTGCTGGAGTCTGTCCCTGCTCCCTACTGACAGCAACGTTGTTCTTGTCCCCAGTGAGGAGACTTTCAGCTTTAATTCCAAAAGTCCTTAACTTTCATATGCAGGCCATGAGCCGCTGTCAGGTCCTTCAACTCTCTCTGACACTAGCCTACGAGTGTGTAGGTGTCAATTGCTTGTGGGGGACTCTACTGTTTTCCTGAGAGTGGTACAAAAAAAACTTGAAGTCAGGTAGGGCATGGTGAAGCCTCAGTGGTATGTTATAACCTTACAGCACCTACACAGGCAAGGAAGTTCCCACATACACACTACTATTAGTAGGATTGGAAGTAGATAAGCCTGTCTGTGATAGTATGTGGTTGGACTTAGGCTCATGTACTCCCTTCCTGTCCCAGCTCCATGTGTATCCACGTGTGGCTGATGGGAATCTCATTCATCTTTGCTACATAGGTCTCCCTACTGAAATGCCACTCTTCTGTGAATCTCTCTGCGTGCATTTAGGCCAGCATCTTTCTGTATTAGAGCTGTAATTGCTTGCTGTTTTCATGAGGTAGGCTCCCCCTTCCTCCTGTCTAGCCTCCTCCTGCTTTTGAGCGTCCAGGTGTGCTCACGTGCAGAGCTCAAACATCCCCTTGCTACGGCCTCTGATGTGATAAACCCTTGCCTGAAGACTTGCGGATTCTGCGATCTGAAAGGCGCTCAGCAGCCGAAGTGGAGCAGTTCTTTGCCAACAGCACCACCTACAGCCAGCTACAAAGAGCGGCGTAAAGAGAGCACGGGGCAGATTGGGAAACACGGGGGTTGATTTTACCCATGAATCCGACCCTTCTCTGTTCTGCAGCAACGTTGGGGAGGGAAGGCAAGCAGAGAGCAGCCTGCCCAGCTTTCCATACTGGTGTATTATCCCAGTCTGTAAATAGCTTTCACTTATCTTCCAATATCCTCCCTTGTTCTCCTAATACTTGCTCCTTGCTATCTCTTCCCAATACCACTGCTCGTCCTGGCTTACCTCACTGAGGCTGTAAATGCTTTGGGGCACAGTGTGTGTCTTATTCCATGAGAGATGCCATGTATTGACACGGTATAAGACGATGCTTAAAAGCCTTTTCTTTTTTTTCCTCCCATCTCAAATTTCTTTTGGCAGAATATTGTGGTGCTTCCTTTCCAGATTCAGTCTACCTTTTTTTCTTGCTACCTCCAGATCATGTCATTGGCATTGTGACTACAGGATGGGTTTATGCAGGGACATCTGTCTGCCTGAGTGCCCATGACTTTGCTGTACATGTTGAATCCTGCAGTTCCATGCATTCTGAGATACAATGACTAGATCAAAGTATTGTCTCAGAGGGAGAAGATGGGATGCTCTAGCTTCAAAAGGTCTGCAAGGCTCTTTATTTTTCTAAGGGAGCAACATTTGACAGGGAAAGAACAGAGCAAACACCATGCTACTGGAACCGTGAGATAAGTTTGCAAAGGCCAGCGCAGAGCTTGAGGGGCTCTACCATAAACATGTCTGGGGCAGTTGGGAGTGGAAATTGGACAGCAGGAGACATGCAGCTGCGAGGTGGGGCCCCTCAGCCCTTGCACGCTAGGGATAGAAGGCAAGAGAGGACAAYCCCCTGTGCAATCACTAGCCTGCCCTCTGTGCCAGCCCCCCCGAGGGACTGTCAGCACTGGCAGTGCTGTCCTTACTGACTTCTTGTTGGTGGTCCGGATGACACAGCAGCGCTGCTCCTTCTCCACGGAGATGCTGTAGAACTCCTTGGGGTAGGGCAGGTTACGGATCCGCCACTGGAAGCTGCTCAGGGTATCCTTCCTCATGAAGACAGGCTACAGCAAACAAGTACCTTTAGCAAGGCCCCTCCAGCTGTCTCCTCTCCCCCCTGTCCCCTTCTTCCTGTACTACCTTGAGAGGCTCCATGCGGGAGTAGCTCTTCCTTCACACTGGAGCATTAGGAAGTAACTCAAAAAACTGCCTGAGCACCACTTTCCTAGAGCTAGCACGGCTCTACCTTTACTCAGGGCACTGCCTGCCCTGCTTGTAGGAGGCTGAAGTGTTCACCAAGGGTGTCTTGCAGTACAGGGTTACAGGGAAACTGGGCCTCTTCCTCACAGGCAACCGAATACTGAGCTCTGCCTACCCTAGGGACCTGCCTGGCTCTGCCCCAATTTGCTGTGCAGGGCTGTGTTTGTGTTTCAGTTCCATAGAAAAGATGGTGAGAAACTAAAACCTCTGCCCCTTAAGCTAGTGGGACGTGAAGACGAAACAGGCAGTGCTATGTTAAGGAGCAGCCTGCTGTGCACTGCCTGCGTCGGCCTTTCATTGTCATCGCCTCTACTTTCCATCTACTGACTTGTCCTGGCACTGCCCTTCCTTTCAGCCTACTTTTTCAGAAGCCAGAATAGTAGTTGGCCAACACAGCAGTACAGTTTCTCTACTTAATGAAACTACAAATCTCTTGAAGACCCCAAAAGAACCTAAGTTGTGCCCTTTTTCTGCCCAGCCCYGCACCTTTGGGATGATTTGTTGCAGACTGCTGGGCAGGTTAAGGCTGTCTCCTGGGGCTGTGAGTGATCTGTGGTCTACTAACTACTGCTGTAAGCACAAGACTAGGTAGTTTTAGGTGCAGTTGTGCCTGCAGACCCTTACATACATTGGAGCTGCTTTCCTTTATGAGCTCTGATTCCAGCGCTCCCAGGAACGGCGAGGTTGGCTCTCCCACTTCAACCTGCCACTTGCCGGAGCCCCCGAGGGTGTTCTTCTCTCGCCATTTTCTACCTGTGGAAGGGAGAAGAAGGGTTTTGGTTATTCTGCTCTATAAGAAGAACTCCAGCAAATGACTGCCAAAGCTGCCCAGCACAGTGAGATGATATGACGATACACATCTTAATTCCAGTCATTTCCACTTTGGTGTGAGTGGATCTGTTAGCTGGCCTATTCCTGAAGTCAGAAATTCTGTACCGAGTCTCTTTTTTGCTACTTGGTGCTGAAGCCATGGTGGGGTTGCAACAGGTGCTGTGCTGCAGCCGATGTGGTTTTGGACAAGATCCATAACCGACACCTTGCTTGTTTGTCGTTGCAGAAGCCACCAAAAAGCATATTTCACCCTAGCATACGCTACAGACTCAGTGCCTGGCTACGCAAGATGGCACTCCTATTTAGTCCGCCCAAGTCCGGTGTTACAGATGAGCTGTTTGGGAGAGATCCTGGGCTAAAGCAAGGTCTGCTACGCCACAGAAGTCAGAGTGCCCTAGGCCCAAACTGAACCATGCTTAAGTCCCTACAAAATTCAGCTACAGGCATGCTTATCTCCCAGAATACTTAGGGGCGATTTGTTCCTTACCAGGAGGTCCCTCTCAGCACCCCGGTCCTGCAAGTTCTGCCCCGACCCACGTCTGCCGGGGGCCAGCTGAAAGCACCACTTACTCACTAACTGACCAGTCTTCACATCGTACTCTTCGGCCATCTCCTTCCCATCCTCGAACAGGTAGTGGATCTTCCGCTTCCCTAGAGGCAAGGCAGGTGGTGAGGGTAAATAGGAATACACCTATCCCTGGGTGTATGGCCCTGTCCTGCTGCCTGGGGCCCCGTCCCGCTGTCTGGGGCCGTGTCCCCGCGTTGATGGCCCAGTGTCCTTTGCTGGGGCCCTGTCCCGGGTGCAGGGCCGCCCCCGGGAGTGCTCCGTCCCCCCCGCCCGCTCGCTGCAGGGTCACCCCAAAACACGCCGGGGGGGAAGGAGGGGGTCATCCCGTCTCGCCGCCGCGGTTACCGTCCTGCACCAGCGCTGTCTTGCTGGCAGCCCGCAGCCTCTCCAGCCAGCTCGGCACCGCCATAGCGGCCGGGCCCCGTCACCACGGCAACGCGGACACTTCCGGCCGCCACCCGGAAACACTTCCCGCCGCCCCGGCCCCGGCCAGTAGGTGAGAGCGGCCCCGCGGCCGGGCCCTGCGCTGGGGCCCGTCTCCCCCGCCTCGCTCCCTGGCTGCGGGGAAGCCCCTGCGCCCCGTCTGGTTTGGGGGGGGGCCTTCCCCTCCTCGGGGCTGGGGTGGCGGGGGGCTCCGGCTGCTACCCCGGTGGTGTGGGGGGTCTCGGCCCTCTCGCCGCCCCTCCTCAGGCCGGGGCGCGGGCGTCTCCCGTCTTCCTCCCTTGGTCCTCGGCCCCCCGGTCTCGGGCCCAGCCACGACGTTTCGGGGGAATTGTTTCCTGCCCCCGGGGTTTTGGGTGCCGCTAGTCCTGGGGCGAGCCGGGTTGGTGGCATTGAAGCCTTCACGGCCTGAGGATGCTGGCAAGGCAAGCTTGGTACCTGGCATGCGTGTTTTGTCTTAGATGAGTTAAAATACTACCTGGAAAAACACTCTTCCAAGCCCTGAAAAGGAGTTGGGCACCTAGAAGCTTAGGGGTTTCTGGTGTGGTTTTTTTTCTTTGTCTAATAGAAAGTATTACTGTTTTCAGAAGGCTTTTTTGGTCAAAACGTCCTGAAAACAGAAACATTTCTGTGAAGCTGAGTTTTAGAAATGTAGCAGGGTTGCTTCTCCCCTGAAGCTGAACTCTTCCTCGCAGAAGCAAAGACTTGAGTCCAGCTCTGGATTGGCCTTCCAGAGGATTGTATTTAATGCTCAGATGAGAAGGTGACCGTAGGGAGAACACACGGCCAGGCGGGACCATTTTCAGCTCTTCCAGGCTTAATGTGATAAGTTTGTGCTGGTTTGTGTGTGAGAAACCTCTAAGCAAAACACAAAGTACTGCACAGAGAGGAAACCAAGTTGGCGTTGACTTAAAGCTGCAGCCAGGTGGAAGGGGCTGTTGCGATATACAGCGATTCGGGGGTTTGTTTGGGCTGTGGAAAACCGAACTTCCTGGTAGCCTGGGCCAGTAGTTAAAGCCCCAAAGTTCGCTTTTGCAGGGCTTGTGATAGTGAGGCTATAGTTGTACCTGTATTGAACTTGGCTAGCTAATCTTTACTAATTTGCTATTTCTAGCTGAAGCTGGGTTGGGGGTTTTCCTCCTGTGGTTGTATGAAACACTTGGTCTCAATCAGCTGCTTTATCTCTTCTCATCGGTGACTGGATTTCAGGAGAGGCGTTTCCCTCTTGGGAATGTGCTTAAGAAATATCTGGGAAATAAAGTTGCTTCTGTTGGCTGGGCAGGAAGGAGCTCCAAAATGTTAAAGTAGTTGAATACTTTCTGTTATAAGAACTCAGCTTTAGTGGTTTCTGAGGTATTCAAGCAGGATCTTCTTAAGTGGCTTTTTGGTGGTTTCTAACTTCGATTTTTCTGACCTTGTGGACTGCAATTCTTGTTTCCAGGTGCCTCCTTCAGGGCGAGCATTTTTGGAAGGCAACAACAAAAAAAGAACTCCAAACTAACAAAGACAGCGAGCAAAATGAGTGAATCTTAAGTTGTTGTGATTGTGTAACAACGTTCTAAGCAACCTCCCTCTTTCTTATTGGTATTCAGCAATTGCAGCTAAACTTCCCACCGGGCCTATGGAGCCACGAGGGATTGTCAAAGCCTTTCCCAAGAGGAAGAAGGTGAGGGATGACTCAGGGAAAAGCGTCCCTGCAAAGATCCCAAAAGAGGAAGGAACAGAGATACCTGAGGGTAAGTCCTGCGTGCCCATGATGTGGAATATAATACCCAGCTTGTTAACTGGAGGTGCTGTTCCCCCAAAGGCTTTTTCTGGCCCCTGAGTGTGCTTTCTGTAGAGATCACGGCCAGCTTGCTTTGGTGTGTCTAGCTGGTGCCCCCCAAAGACTGCTTGCCACTGTTGGTGCCATCAAGTCCTATGTGAGATATGTAGCCCCGTTGGTTTGGGGCACTGTTTCTTTTGTCACTGAGCTGCTGCCCCTGTGTTTTCCTCAGCAGAGTGGCTGAAACCGGTCACCGCCTACGTGTTGCAAGCTGGCATCGGCCAGGCCAGGGCGGAGATCTTCCACAAGCAGATTGCCCAGAATGGGGGTGTTGTATACAACCAGCTCTCCTCGGAGGTGACGCACGTCATTGTGGCTGAAGACATGGACTGTGATCGGGCCTTTCGGCTCCTTAAATTAACCAAGCTACCTTCAGGGTTGCAGCTAGTGAAGGCATCCTGGCTAAGTGCTTGCATTAGAGACCAGAAGCTGCTGAGTACCGCTGGCTACGGTGTCTTTATCCCTCACAGGTATGCAGACGCCACACTGTCCTTCCTCCCTACAGCGCTTCTATCCTAAACTGAACAGCACCAGAATTTGATCTCTGGTCAAAATCTTGGACTGCAACTCCTTGCAGCTCCTGTGGGCATGACTCAAAGTCACTTTTCCCCATATAGACTGTGAAATTTAGTGACTTTGTGACCAGTTGCTATTCTGTGGGGTAGCAAAACATGGAATAGAGCCCAGAAGTGCTAACAGGAGTCCTGTCACTTGCTACAGGTGCTAAAGGCACCTCTTCCTAATCCATCAGTGATAACAAGGAGATTTCTTTTAAAAATGCTGAGGATTAAATGCTGTTTCTTACTTATTGCAGATGAAAAGTAGAGAGAGAATTGACAACTAGGCACAAGAGGAAATAAGGAATGGCGCAGCAGGCAGCCACAGGTTAGGATCAAAATGTTTTGGCAAAGTTTCGGAGAAATTGTCTAAGAGTGAGGTAGATAAGAGTGGAAGTTGTAGGTCAGCAAGGTGGATGGAAATTGGGGAATTGAGCCAAAACCAGAGTGATTAATCTGTGATCTGAGAGAGTACAATTCATATGGGTTGTTTACTCCATCCCAAAACATGCAGAAGGATTTCTCAGTCAAACTTCTGGGGGCTGAGAAGTCCTCCTTCTCCTGTACTAAGGTATCTGATCCATGGCAGGTACCTGGAGGAGGGAGAACTGCAGAAAGAGCAGCAGCAGCAGGTCCCGGACAGTGAAGAGATCCAGCCCCCAGCAGAGGAGGGAGCAGTGAAACCAAATACTGAAGCACGGGTGGAGGATTCCTYGCGGCGAGGCCTGGGCACCCTTGGACAGCAGCAGCTGGCTGAGGTGAGGCTTCCCGCACAGGCCCTTCTCCTTGTGAACAGATCCTGCATGCTGCTTTTCCTGGCTAAGAGCATCCCTCCAGGGATACAATGCCAGATTTTCTCAGCAAAGGGAAGGCGTTTGGATGTTTCAGTGGGTTGGTGCTGGCTGACTCAGGCTGTGGACATGGTTACTGCTTCTCTTTGTCCCTTTTAGGTGTTAAAAGTAGAATCACCACCCCTTAAATTCCTGTCCCCATCAGAACATTTCCAGCTGAAGCAGTCCTGGTGCTCTGATCAGGCCAAGGCTTACCCTGGTGATCATGTTTCCCCTGCGTCCTTTTGAGGAATATTCCCTGGCTGAGAATATCTCCTTTTCAGGAAGCTGTCTCTGATATTTCATCCTGTGTTCCTGCTTGAGCCATACTGACCCATTCTCCACTCCTTGGCAAGCACCCTGTTCAGACACATGTGCAGTGGATCAGGTTGCCACTCGAATGATTGTGGTGGTGTGCTTAAAATATCTGTGTTGGGTTATTAGTGGCCTCTGCTGTGAGTCAGCTTCTCCGACCTGCTGTTAGCTTTCTTTCCTTTCTCTGTATTTTTGCTCAAGTTTGCTGAATTCTTTTTGGGCATTGGCATCATTCAAATCTATCTGTAGACCCCAGACCTCTTAGCGCAGCAGCTGCCTTGTAATGCTGGCATCTGTTTTCTAACACAGTCCCAAATTTTGTTTCACAAAACCCTGAGGTTACTCCCTAACTGGCAGCCCACTGAGGGCTCCTTTTGTTTTAGGCTTTCTCTTGAATATGTGTAAGGGGGGATCTTTCCTCCCCAGACTTACTATCCGGTGTGCTATAGGCAGAGTTGGCTTCTTCTTGACTGCATCACCTTTGCAGTTACCCCATCTTTGCTGTTTCTTGTAACTCTAATTTAGTGGCAATCATTATTAACAAATCTCACACTTAGTGGGAGAAAGGATCTTTTGTACTGTTACAGATCCTGTGGTATCTGCTCTGCTTTCTGCTCACATTTACTTTGGGTGGTCAGACAGCTGCTAGAGTCTGAAGCCTTATTGCCTTTTTTTCTTTTAAATCCCCTCAAGCAATGATATTTCCTGTTAGTCTGTGCACAAAAGCAATATTTGTAGACACTTCAGTAAAATCCCTTGTCCCAAGCTTAGGACTATGTGAGTTTGGGGAGGAGAAGAGAACCCACAGGATATGCTTTAAAGACAGTACCAACCACTTTTAAGACCCAGCTACAGCAGTAAAGCTGAAGCTGAAATCTCAGCTTAGAAGTAGCCTCCATTTAAGCACAGAGTCTTTTCTAGCTTGGGTGGATGTTTTTTCTGTAGATGATGATGACTGTGCCAGTGTTTCATACCGAACAGGGGCTTCTCTGGGAGTTCTGCGTTTGGATGTAAACTCCTGTGAGGAAACCCTGTTACCAGTTAGGCTGTAGCAACCACTGTGTGACTGGCATCTGGACGCAGTAGTTTTCTGCAAGGCAGCCTTTGCAAGCCGTGCCAGTTATTCACTGGCTGAACCCTGGGGCTGTTACCCCAGGCTGCCTGCCTCCTTCTCAAGTGGCATATTGCCTCAGCTACTGTGCTTTAGCTGCTATCCTGGCTCCTGTGCTGTGCTCCAGAGAAACTGTGCACATCCCATCTCACCTAGCTCTAGCAAGTCAGCTGCTGTTGGATCCTGGAGTACCTTAGAAGCTCACGGGACTAGTTGGTTTTGCATGTATGGTTGTAAAGAGTCCATCAGCTTTGTTGGTGAAGCGTAGAGAGTCAGGGGTTTATGTGCTGTTTCACCTATGTGATGCTGCTGGCCGAGAGGATGGGAATTGCATGCTCCAGCTGCAGAGTTGTTTGCATTGTGCTTGGATAACATGTTCCTTAAATGCTTTTAAGGGGCTTACTAACTGATCTGAACACTATGAGGCTTTGCTGCCCTTAGAGGGAACAGTGTCTTAAGGGAGTTGCGTTTCAAGGYGAATAAAACTGCTGTAGTCTATCAAATCCTCAGTCTGACCCAGTTTTCAGAGTTATAAAACAAGATTACAAAAGGGAAACATCCTGCCTCTTCTGCCTAAAGACTTCAGCTCTGTATCATGCAGGAATTCTGTCACCAGACCTCCCTAGCCAGGAGAACCAGAGGTTGTAAGGATATAGCTCTGCCTTAGTTAGGCTGATGCTCTGCAGAAACTTGTAACAGGACTTGTGTGCCACATGTAACTGCTGGACTGATCCCAAACAGCCCTGTGCTGTTCAGAGTTACTTCCACAGTACAGGAGCTCTTGGATCTTCATGGACTCCTGTGTTTATACATCAGGAGAGAGGGGGACCCCAGTGAGCAAAGCAGTCTACAAAAGCATCTGTGTGGCTTCCCACTTCTGTCCCCTTTTGTTCGTTACCTGAAGCCAAGGCTCATTGTTTCTTAAGTCCATACAGAGGCATCCTAATGCTGAGGGTATCAGCAAATGTATACATTGGTTCTTTCTTCTGTCACTGAGGAATGTGGATTCCTTTGTGTCATTCCTTCCTCCCCCTTTTCTCTTGTAGATAGCCGTGGGGAAAATGGGGGGGTCGTAATTTACTACCCTGTTAAGATTTTGTGTCTGTAACATGAAAACAGAGTTCAGTGCATATCTCCTGTGAGCTGCATCAAGGGGTGGAAGGTGCAGAGTCTGAATGTGAGAGATGTCTATGTAGCCACCAGACCAGCGAAAGGTTTCCTAGTGGGAGTAGGGAGTCAGCATCTCCCCCAGCCAGGAATTTCAGCCTTGTCATACCATGCTGATGGCAGCAGTTGCTCACTTATTGAGTTTCTTACTTCAGTTAGGTCTCAGGGGCTTGGCTATAGGACGTGCGTGTGTGCTTGGATCACAGGTGGCCAGCAGTCTCTAGTCTCCTGTGCTTTGTGAGATGTGCATGTAGCTTCAAGGGGTGCATGTGTAGCTTGGGGCTTGAAGAGCTATGGTGTGCATATAACCAACCGCTTCTAGAGATGGCAATTTGAGCACTGCATGCCCTGGAGGTTGGTTAGTGCTCTGACTTCCTACTCTCAGGAGCAGCCTGTGCCAAGGGGACATATGTGAGGCATGCACTTATTCTCACATGGCTGCTTTTCTACCTCTCCCTAAAGAAAGTCTCTGATGATGAAGACAGTGAAGGAGAATATGCTAGTGTCACCCAGGGAGATCTGGAAGCATTGATTTCTGGCCACTACCCTGTGAAATCATCAGAGGAGACCAGTGACAGCTCTTCCACAGTGGCCCAGCCTGCCAGCAAGTGGGTTTGTGCCCATTCCTCCAACAGCAAGAAGGAGAATCACAACCAGTGCATCACAGAGAAGCTGGAAGTGCTGGCAAAGGCCTATTCTGTCCAGGGGGACAAGTGGAGAGCTCTGGGCTACTCCAAAGCCATCAATGCACTCAAGAGCTACCACAAACCAGTCACCTCCTACCAGGTAAAACACCTTCCCAGGGTGGTGGAACAGGGAGATAGACCCAGCATCCTAGCCCTGTTATAAGCCAGATTCCTTTCTCTTTCTGTACGTGGAATAGCTTATCTTCAGGCCTTGGCAATTCCCTCCTGTGGGAGAATTTTGATGGAAGTTGTGTAGCAAGTGTGAGTTGTATTTATTGACCACCTGCGGTGTTTTCAGATGAGGAGAAAAGGGGATTCAGTCTTTTAGGGCCAGATCTGAGCACCCATGAGATAAATGCCTTCTCCAGGCTCAACGCAGGGACATTTTCACCTTCCTCTTAGGCATCAGCAACTGCCACCATTGGAGATAATATATTAAACTAACTGGATCTAGGCCTGATTGGCTGTGACAGTCCAGCTATTCAGTGTGTTAGTATTTCGGTCCTGTTCTGCATTCTTGTCCTTTTCCACTTGGCATTGAATCGATGTACCCTATGTAAGCCTGGCCTAGAGAAGAGAGCAGCAGTCAGAACCAGTCCTGCCACTTATCAGTCACTGATCAAATGGCTAACCAGGCTCTAAGTGGGTAGCAGCTCCCCAGCTTGTCTGTAGCTTTCACTTTTCCAGTAGCGGCTCTGGTTTCTTGCTAGGAAGCCTGTAAAATCCCTGGGATTGGGAAGCGAATGGCAGAGAAGATCCTGGAGATCTTGGAGAGTGGGCACCTGCGCAAGCTGGATCACATCAGTGAGAGTGTGCCTGTGCTGGAGTTGTTTTCCAACATCTGGGGAGCAGGGGTCAAGACAGCTCAGATGTGGTACCAGCAGGTAAGTTTAGTGCCTTACACAAGACATTCTCAGACTAGGGTTTGAAGACTGCTTCTGAGAGCAGGATTACTTTAACAAATAGTTTCCAATTGCCAATATCCACAGATGGGATTTGAGTCTGGTGTTATGGGAGGAGCTGTGAGGCTGCGTCCCATAGTGGGTGTGTTTGGGGAGAATGGAGTGCACCCGGCTGAGACTTGAGTTTGGGTGGAGGATAGGCAAGAGACATGCAATAGGAGGAGTGGGGGACACATTGCCTCTTCCATTAGCATCGCTGCTTGGAACTCATCTCACGTTGCTCACTGCAACGACACTGCTAAGAGCCAGGCTTGAGCCAGGACATCTTGGCCATGAAAGCTCCTGATCCAGTTGCTGGCCTGTTGGCCTGGCTGGCTCCTGTAGCTGTCAGAGCAGCCGTTCACCTTGTCTGGCAGTTGTAAAAATGAGGTTAAAGTAATTGTGCCAACATGAGCAACCCAGGCCACTGGATGGGTTCCTTCTCTAAAAACAATTTGTTTCCTGAGCACAGAGCTAATGAAGCCTGGTTTCCTGTAGTGTTTGGTTTGTGACTGGATTCTTTGTTGTCTTAAAAATAAGGTTATGTTCACACTGTAGGCTTTCCCTCATTGGGATACTCTGGGTGTTGTTCCTTTACCTGCATCACTTGTTTTCCTTCAAGCTGTAGGAACACGGTGCCTTAAGAACAGTAGCCTTCTGTCAGGTTTAGTTAAGATTCAAAGTCATTGTAGGGTGGAGATTAGAGATGTGTGTGGGTAGTGGGATTGCCTAAATCCCTTCTTCTAGGAACCAGGCCTTAAGTGATCTCTACATGTGATCTCAGAAGCTGTGACTGGCCTGGACTTGAGACAGGTTAAATACTTTCAACCAAGATTTGGAGAGATTGTATGTGAAGAGCAAAGTCTCAGTAGATGTTTGAATATCATCACATGGTCTGCACTAGGGTTTCCGGACACTGGATGATATCCGCACCAAGGCAACTCTCACCAGCCAGCAAGCTGTGGGGCTGAAGCACTACACGGATTTCCTGGAGCGCATGCCTCGGGAGGAAGCTGCAGAAATAGAACAGACTGTGAGTAGCTCGGCCCCGGGCCCTCAGAGTGGAGTACCTGCTGGGACCTGACAGGAGGGTGCTGTGGAAGTGTCCCTCACTGTTATAGCTGAGCTCTTCAGACTCTCCTCTGAGCAGGGTCAGTGCTTGGGGGACTCTTTTTGGGCATGGGCACACAAGGCACCTACTTTGCCCCATAGGAAGGTTCAGTTTGAGTGCCTGGCAAGGGGGAGGATACTTCACAGGTGTCAGTTCTACACACTGCTTTGAAAAAGGCTGCGTGTGGCATGATGGGTTGAGCAGGTTTCCAGCTCCTCTTTCCTGCCTCTCATCTTCTCTGAGATGTTTGCTTTCAGCTGAGGCCCCTGAGCTGTCTTCCTGGTGCTGCTTCTCCAAAGGAAGCTATGAGCACCCTGTGAGGTGGTTGTCAGTGGGGAGACCGAGCGTGGATATCCTTGCTGAAAGCAAAGGAGATTCAGATTGCAGATGGGTGCTGCTTGCCCTCCTATGCCATGGCACTCCAGGATTATGGGGTGCTAAGCCAGTGTACCCTAATGTGAGCAGAGAGCTTGGGGGACACACTGTCATTGCTACCCCTGTGCTTTCCGATCACCATGGAAGCAGCAGCCAGTGTGACCCTGTCACTCGGCCACAGGGCCTGGCCACGAAGAATACACTCCTGCCAGACTCCTGCTGGGATGTCAGTCCCGTGTGCCGGATTAGCCATTTTGGTGGTGAGTGGTCCCTTTCCCAGGCAGTCTGGGTCGAGGATCTGGCTCTTGGGGGTGGGTCTATTGTTATCTTGATGGGATTACTGCGCTCTTCTCCATACACACGCACACACCTCTGATCCAGGCCCAGGAGAGAGAATGAGGGATTAGTCACTGTCTGTGCTGCCTGTCACAGTGAGATCTGAGGAGCTTTTAGACTCTGGGGTGGGGCTGGGAGTTTTCTAGAAATCTTCATTTAAAGCCAGAAGGGGGGCAAGGACACCAGAGGAGGGCTTGCTCCGCATGAGAAAGGCTTGTGGCTTTGTGGAGCACCTCTGGGGCAAAGGTTAATGGGTTTATCTCTTGCTAATGAAGGATGATCCCCAAGAGTGACAAGGGGCTGTGGGCATGGACACTGCCTTCCTGAATCCCAGCCTCTGTGATGGCCTCCTCACTGGGTATTGCTGAGCCCCTAATTATTTGCTGCCAGCAGGATGATTGGCACAGACCAAGAATACTTTACTCCTGTCCAAGGACCTAGGAGCCTTTCTTAAGCATTTAATGAATGAAGCCATCAGAATTAGCACTGTCTGCACAAAACAGGAGCTGGGGTCCAGCCTGGAGGTGGCTGCATTAGGGGAAGTTCTGATTATATGTGTCTGATTCCTAGCAGCAGCATGTTGGCATCCATTTGGTCTAAAATGCTGGGGCATTTGTGGTTTTTCTGGGTCACAAAGCCCAGCTCTCCTGCAAAGGCAGAGCTCCTGGCAGGAGTGGACTCCAAGGGACACTTGCAGATTTTCTCCTGTCTTGGGTCCTGCTGGGGAGACTCTCCATGAGTCCATGTTTGCTTCTGAAACAGGACCTGTGACCATCTTATGTTGAACTGATTCTCTTTGTGGGCAGAACTGGTGAGCTTTGCCCTCCTGGCCCACAGGAGAGCTGAAAAACCTCTTCTCTCCTGCTCTCTCAGAAACCAAAGGCTCTGAAAGGTTGTGCTGTACTTTGCCTCCTCAGCATTGCTGCATCTTCCTRCTTGTCCCAAACCAGCTCCAGCCCAGTGCCCCCAAGAGCTGATGACTGATGGTAGCGCCATGGTAGATCATTGTATTGTGTGGCAGTGTACTCAGCATTTGTAGGGCTGGGTGGAGGCCAGCTCGGCTCATGTGGCTCCTGACAGCAGGCCAACCTCCTTGGTGGGGCAGTTTGCCATGCCTGCCAAATGTCTGCTCTGTATGGAGACCCTGGAGATATAGGACAGGCCGCAAGGCAGGCACAAGATCCTTTGCTGCCTTGATGGAAAGGGCATGAAGAGACTGGTCTCTGACTTCTCATCCCTCTTTCTGTTCTTGGAGGTCAGACAAGCTGCCCTGGCCCTGAAGCCTGGGCTCGTATGTGTGGCATGTGGCTCCTACCGTCGGGGGAAGCCCACCTGTGGAGACGTGGATGTGCTGGTCACTCACCCAGATGGGCAGTCTCACCGTGGGGTGTTCAGCAAACTGCTTGACAGCCTCCACAGGAGTGGTAAGAGGGCTGGGGATTGGCACATGGTGCTCGAAGCTGTTCTTAGCATGGCCAAACTGAGGCGGCAATGAGGTGAATGGCATTCATTGAAGGGCAGGTGATCGCTTTTCCCAAGGACAGGACATCTTGTAAGCCCTTAGAGTACTACCCCTGCTCCTGGCCCTGCTCCAGTGGCAGCTCTGCAGCCAGTGTTAAGGAGGGAGTATTGCTGCAGCTCAGCATGGCTTCTCCTGTCTGCGTGAGGCTGTTAGGGCTGAGGCTGGGTTACCCTTGGCGTCCCACAGCATGTTATGAGACACCTCAGCTGCTGTCTGGACAGTGGGGAGTTCTGAGTGGGGGTGTCAGTCTCTGCCATTCAGCTCCTCTCTGCCTGTTCCCTCTCCCCAGGCTTCCTTACAGATGACCTGGTGAGTCAGGAGGACAACGGTGATCAGAAGAAGTACCTGGGGGTGTGCCGCCTCCCTGGGCCAGCCCAGCGTCACCGCCGGCTTGACATCATCGTGGTGCCTTACAGTGAGTTCGCCTGCGCCCTGCTCTACTTCACCGGCTCAGCTCACTTCAACCGCTCCATGCGGGCCCTGGCCAAGACCAAGGGCATGAGTCTCTCAGAGCATACCCTCAGCTCGGCCGTGGTGCGAGGCCCTGGAGGTGTCAAGGTGGCATCTGGCCATACTCTGCCCACTCCCACTGAGAGAGATGTCTTCATTCAGCTGGGGCTGCCTTACCGGGAGCCCTCAGAACGGGACTGGTGACACCCGGTTGTCACCCAGCACCCTGGGCCCACTGCCATGCTGCTGTTTTGAAGGGTGCTGGTTTCCCCAGTGCTGCTCTGTGGTGACTGCAGAGTGGGGAACAYATCCCAGCAAACTGGGGCTTCTCGCAAGCGTGGGGCCCTGCTGCTGGCAGAGCTGTGTGGCTTCACACAGCAGAGGCTGTGGGCTGGAACCATGCTGGAAGCGCTGCCTGATGCCACAGGTAGCCCCTGGCTACCAAAAGGGCTTGCTGCCCATCAGCTACCCTGGCCCTACTCTCCCCAGGGAAGCTTCAGAAGGCTGGGCTGCAGAGCCTTGTGATCCAGCCTCTCCCAGTGCTTGGGAACAAGGGAAGTGGGATGCGTCTTCCTCTATGTCTGAGCACAGACACCCCAAAATCTCTGGCCTGAGCTGTGTATGAAGGCAGCCAGGGTCTGGCTTGGCCCTGGAAAACAGGCCTTCCCCCTTCTCGCTACTGCTGGCAGTTGCTACTGTGGGAATTGTGAAGGATCCCCCTGGCCTGCTGCTGTGTCCACCCTCCATCTGAGCTGACTCGTGTCCTCTGATGGGTCTCACTGCACGGGGCCGGGCTGCTGCAACTGCCACCAGCTTCCCCTGGTGCCGGGTAAGCCTTGAAGGAGGCGTAGGGACCCGACGTGCTGTGCCTGCTTGCTGTCAGCCCRTCATGTGCTGAGGATCCCCCAGTGCAGAGCTGTGATCCGGTCTGGCCCCAAGGGCTCTTTCCCTCTCAGTGCGGGAGAAGAGCGGACCTCGTGGCTCCGGGGATCTGTGCTCAGGAAGGGTTTGAATGTGATGGCACTGAATGTAACCCGGCAGGGCTGTGTGTTTGTGCATAGGAGGCGCAGAGGCAGAGAGAAACACGAGGAGATGGTTTAGTTCTAATTTGGGCGAAGCAAAGCTTTCTCTTTGTACATGTGGCAGCCGTGGAGTCATCTGGTCTTTGATCAGAGAGAGAGAGTGTGTGTGTGTATTTGAGTATACGTGTACATGTGTGCTGGCCCCGTCAGTTCCATGGGAGTGAATTTTCTCAGGAAAATTCAACTATTTTTATATTCTGGAGATGAATGTCCCAGAGACTTGTAGTGCTCTGTCTCCGGTATGGRTATTGCAGTGGTTCCTCCCGGCAGAGGTGCTGCTCTGCGGTATCGGCTGCCAGGAATGCCATGGTGGGCGTTTCTGTGCCAGGACCCCAAGGGCTCACTCTGGCCGGTCTGTGAGCCTGGCCTGGCCTCCCGCTCCCCTGTCTTGTGGGGGACCCGGCCACCTCTGCACTCTGCCATGTCTTTGTCACGTGCAGTGACAAGCTGCGTGTTTGCTGCCAGGGCAGGCACAAGGGCATTAAACCTGGTGGGTTTGCACAGTTTCTTGCTGCACCATCAGCTGTGGCTGCTGGGCACCAGTAGTGGGGCTGGGGTGTTTGCTGGGGAGGCCTTGACCCCAGCAATGTCATTTGTCAGCCCAGCCTTTCTACTGAACACCTGATGGAAATGAATGTCTTCTGCCATGTCTTAGTCCTTTGAAATGTGAAGTATAATAAATCCCTTCTCTCTTTTTCCTTCGCATCTCTGTCTTTTTGCTGTCTGTCCTGCAACTGTTGGGACTCTTCCGTCTGGCTGACCAGGAGCCCCTCCTGTTTTCAGTACAGACAGGGAGAAGGTGGTGGAGACCTTCACACTGTTGGATCACCACTTCTGGCTCTCAGGGCAGGGAGTTGCTGGCCACCATCCTCCCATGGCAGAGTGGGACCTGGCTCTGTCCTGGCATCCAGCTGGCCACGTGGCTGAGCCCAGAGGAAGGAGCAATTCCYGAGCTCTGAGCCCTGGGCTGAGCTCTTACTTCATGTGTGGAGTCAGGAAGGGATCGCTGTCAGCTTTTCCTTACTTCATCAAAGAGTAAGGTATATGGGAGTTGGCTGCATCTCTGTCTCCTGTTCTGTGCCTGGAACACAGCTCCTGAGCATGGAAATGCTTTGGTTTTCCAAAGGGAATCTGAACAGCCTGGAAGCCAAGGGAGCACATGGGGATGAGCAGCAAGAAACATTGGCTCAAAAGGGAGATGGAGAAGCTGGAGAGGGCCGGGGGCTGCTGGGGTGAGCAGAGGCTGGGGCAGAGCCAGCGAGGGCTGGGCTGGGTTCTCCAGGGGCAAAGAGGAGTCAGCCCCAGACCAGACCCCGGGAGGTCAAGGGGGAGCACTCTCTCCCCAGGAGGCCGTGCAGCCCTGGGACCAGCCCCAGAGAGGACAGAGTCCCCATCCTTGGGGTCATCTAGGCTTGGCCAGGCAGGGCCACAGCTGGCCTCATCCAGGGCTGGGGATAGTCCTGCCCCAAAGGGAGGTTGGATGGGGGCTCCTTCTCCCTGCAGTGCTGCTGGGATGATCCTGGAGGATTTTTCCTGGAGCCTTATGGCTGGCAGCCCTGGGCATGGGCCTGTTTCTGCCTGGGCTGGGGCAGGGAGTGGAGTATGGTGCTGCCCACTTTGGCCCCTTGATGAACACAGGTTTGCCTCCAGCTCTGAATGCCGGGGCGAGCTGCTCCTGGAGGGCTGGGGCTGCCCCTCTCACCAGAGCTGTGTGCTGGGGACATCACTGGAGGTGGGGGAGATGTGGCACTGCTGGCCCCCACCTCCTTCCCCTTTGTCACCCCCCTCTCCAGGGCCACAGTTCGCACCCTGGTGCCAAACGGGTGCTGCAGCAGCGCATCAAAGCCCTGGCCCTGCTGTTTGTGCTGCTTTTACTTGGGGAGAGGCTGGGCACGGGGGTGTGGGGCCGGGGCTAGTCAGGAGCGGGACTGTTCACCCAGTCCCTTGGGAAATGGCACTGAGGGTGGCCCTAGTGCATACATATCATGTGGAGGCTGCTGGGGGAGAAGTCCTGCTAGCCCCTGCTCTGTGAGGGAAGGGGCCTGATGTCTGTCTGTCCCCTCCCATCCCACAAATCCCTGCCCAGGAGCTTTGGAGGGGGCAGAGGGCCCTCCTGTGGCCAGCTGCAGCCAGGTAGGCCAAGGATGGGTGGGGGTCGTCTCCTCTGGGTGCAGCTGCAACAGATGCAAAGGGGCAGGAGGCGGAGGAGCACGACCAAGCTCGGCCAGAGCAGCTGGGGGTGACATTTCTGGATGCTGAAGGCTCCCGCTTCTCCCTCGTCCTGGTACAGGGGGAGAAACACGAGGAGCTGGACCATGCTGCCCACTGTGAGTCAGCCCTGGGCTGGGCAGTCCCTCCTGCCCTGGATGGAGGGGACAGAGCTGCCCCACACAGTCTCCTCCTTGTGCCCCTAATCCTGCCCTCCATCCTCCCAGTCACTTGCAGACCACAAGCCAGGGGCTAACTCCAGCCTGGCATCCCCTGAGGCCATGTGCTCCTCTGAGACCTCTCTTTTGCCCTTGCAGCAGGGCAGGACGTGGCCACCTCCTTACTCCAGCACAGCTTCTGCCTCTTCTAAACCCTGGGATGCCACACTTGTGAAGAATGTACAAGGGATGGGGCTCCCGGGGTGCCTGGGAGGAGGTGGGTGCTGAGCCCCCAGGATGGGTGCAGGCAGGGTGAGCAAAGACGGTTTTGGGCATCTCTAATGAGGTGTCGCCCAGTTCCTGCTTCCCAGGAAGGGGCTTTGGCTATTCCCCCTCCCCGGCTCCCTTGCCGCCCCCACTGGCTGTGAGTCTGATCATCCTGAAAATTAAAAATAAACCTAAACACAGCAGCACTTAGAGACTGAGTAGAAAGTCAGGGAGCCAGGATGGAGGCTCAGCTCCTGCTGCAGAGCCCCTCGCTCCCACCCCCACTCCCTGCACCCCCAAGGTGGGTCCAGACTGGGGGTTCAGGCAGTTCCTGTCCCCCTCATCAAGCGTCTCTCTGTTCCCCAGAGTAAAAGGAAGAAAAAGCCTGGGCCAAGTAGCTGCAGCTCTGAGCGTTAGACAGCTCTTCCCAACCTGCTCCCTACCCTGCAGGGAGGACACCCATCCTTAGCTGTCATGCTTGTCCTCATGCAGGGATGGGAGGGTGCCAGGGCTGGGGGAAAAGGGGTGTAGAGGGGGTGGTTTGGCTGCTAACGCTGGCACTTCGTATTCATAAGTAAATATTTGCTAATGGCAGCACGACCAGGCGAATGTAAGGGAGCTTCTCCCCCCGCCGGAGCAGGCAGGGAAATGAATATGAATTTATCATGATTAGGTGAACCCAGCAGGGAGAGCGGGAGAGAGAGGGCTAGGCAGGGAGGGGGCGGGCGAAGATGGATCTGTGCAATAAAATTAAATAAGGACACCAAATAGAGTCACTTCTCATGCGCCCGCCCTCCCGCGTGCGGAGCCTCTCCCGCCTCCCGCGCTCCTCTGGCTTTGCTGATTTCTCTCTTTCCTCAAATTTATGAGGCCAATTATGAAGATGAGGTTGGAAGTTCTCAGAAGTTCACTAAATGCAAAGTGCGGTCCCTGCTGTTCCCATCAAATTAATTAACCAAGCGCTATTGATGGCCGGGCGACGTTGGCACGGTGTGGAGCGCGAGGAAAGGGCTGCTGGGGTGCAGGCAGGGGAGGTCTGGCAGGGGGGCAGAGCTGCCTGCAGAGCATCCCCAGGGCTGGGGGATGCAGAGCGAGATCCCTGCCTGGGCAGCCGGTGGGCAGCAGGAGTGAGGGATGCAGCAGGGGATGCAGCAGGTCCCGGCGTCGATGCTCAGCATTGCAGTCTCTGTTTCCAGCACCGGTGGTCTCTGGCTGGAGGAAGATCCACCTGGGTGATGGCAGGGCTGCCCTGATGGGAACGTGGCATGGATATGTGGCAGGATGCCGTGCCATGTCCTGTGCTGGAGGCCACGGCAGGGGCTAGTGGTCAGCATGAGCCTGTGCCTGGAGGGGCAAAGCCTGGAGCTGGTGCCCTCTTGGGCACCCCAGGATCATCAAATGAGCCGGGCGGGGGGGATGCTGACCATGATATCCCATGGGGGTGGTCTGCACAGGGCCTCATGCTTGGTAGACAAGTGACCTTCCCTATGGCTTAGTATGGATGGTGCAGCCAGGACAAGCCCACTGCCACCTTCCCCTGCTCCCTGAGTCCCAGCAGCCCTCTCTGCCTCAGTTTCCCTACCTGCGCTATGGGAAACAACCTGCCTGTGACTTGCAGGTAAGATCTCATGAGCTGAGTGCCCCGATCTGACACATCCCCTTGGCCATCCCTAACCTTTGGATGAAGCAGCCTGGCTCTGTGCAGGGCTCAGGGAGAAGGCGGGCAGCTTCGCGGTGGGAGCGGCAACCAAGTGCCTAAAGCACACCAGCTCTTATGGGGCAGCTCCTGTGCCTGGAGTAGCCGTGTCGTGTCCACCCCTCCCAGGGAATGGCTTTGGGGGGAGGGTCCAACATCACCCCATGTCTGCCCTCCTTCATGCTCACTGCACGTGCGAGTGGCTGGGATGCTGCTGCAAAGCTGCTGCAGCGTGAGTGATGCGAGTCCCCAGACTGCTCAGGTTCATCTCAGACACCGGGCAAATGGCCCTTCCTTTGCCTGTCTCTGGGGGGAAAATTCACTCAAAGCAGTTTATACGTTGCCCAGATAAGTCTCTCAACACTGGCTGTGCTACAGTGAATGCTTGAGGTTGTAAAAGTGTCTAATACTGAGGCCCTGGATCAAACCCTGGATGTCTCCACTTGCTACACTCCCACTCTGTGCCTCAGTTTCCCTCCTTCTTGCATTTCCTGAGGCTGTTTTTGCTCTTTGGGCAGGGTCTGGTTTTCATTGGGTGCAAACAGCATCCCAGTTCCCGAGGAGCCTTGGTAGCATTTAGTGGCTGTGAGATGTGGCCAAATAAAGGCTCAGTCCTCACCCCCAAACCAGCCTTGTTTCACACCGAATATATGTGCCATAAGGCTCCCTGTTTGTACCACCCTGGCACAGGGAACTTCACCCTGTAGTGCCATGGGGTCCTTGACTTAAACCCTTTTGCAATCGCTGTCCAGGTCCAAGTAAACCAGCTTGTTYGAGGGGTGAAAGATGCAGGCTGTGTCCTTGGACCAGGGATCTCCCAGCGGGGAAAGGACACAGAGGTCCCAGAGGAGGCCAGGTCCAAGCATCCCTGCACGCACCCAGCTCCTGGCACAGCATGGCTGTGTCTCTCACGAGGATGCACCAGCCCCATGCACGACTCCGGCCGCATGCCTCTGCCTTTCCCGCTCCTGCTTCTCTTTGCTGGCTTTACTCCTGCCCCAGTGATCAATGGGCTCTGGTCGGGCTGGAAAACAGCACAAACAGAGGCATTTACAAACCCGCTGTCTCTCCAACAGGGTCATAACTCAGGCTCCCCGTCACTGCGGGGAATGGGAGGCAGGCGCTCCTGCTCCGGCAGTGGCGGCAGTGCCAACGTTTCCCCTCTTGTGGTAAATGCGTTACTTGGGGATAATTTACCTGTTTATGTCAAGTTTTAAAAAGAAATAGACTGCCTGCTCTGCAGCTCCTGACACTCGCAGCGTGTGTGCATGGACACATGTGTCTACCCGGAGAAAAAAAATCACCTAAGCTGAAAGGAGCGGTTTACAAACGCCTGGACTTCAGAGCTGCAGTCCCTGCGTGGAGTCTCCGGTGTCTAGTACTGAGGCTGAGCTCTCGCCACAGTCTGTCCCTCCTTGGGGTCTCCGGGGTCTGCAGCCACCCTCCGGGCTCCCCAGTTGCACCAGGGGCTGCTCGGGACTGGGTGCCCCATGTCCCCTGCAGCGTGCCGGCAGCATCCCCTGCCCACACCCCTGCTCCGGGGCAGCAGACCGGGGTGGTGGGGGGATGCTGGTGCAGCCGCCCTGTCGCCGGTGGGTGAGGACCTTACTGGGGACCCTGGGCGGCTGAAAAGCTGCTCCCGGCCGGTCCAGCCCCGATGCGGTGGGCTCGGGCAGCCGCCATCCTCGCAGGCAGCAGAGGGAGCTGGAGGACTGGGTATCGGCAGCAAAGGGCAGGCTGCAGGCAGCCCGGGCCTATGCTGGGGCCCATTGGGTGGGCAGCTCAGCCAGCCCCATGTTGGGGCATCCCCCCCTCCACCCAGACTGCCCCCCCAGCAGGGCAGCGGGAGGTGCCCCCAGCCTGCAGACTGTCCCCTCAGCCCCGTGGTGCCACCCCAGCTCCAGACACGTCACCCCTATGGGCACCCAGCTCTGCTGCGGACACCTCCTGAGCTGGTCCTCCATCCCCCCTCTAGGCTTTTAGGGGCTCAGCCCCCCCTGCTTCATTTTGGGGGGCCACACAAATTCTCCCTGGCTGGACCCCGCCGTGTCCCTTGTGCCCCCTGTAACCAGCTGGGGCGGGTGGCACAGTGCTTCCCATCACCCTGAGGACCCTGGGGGACAGCATGGTCCCTGGGGAGCCTGGCTGGACATGAGGCAGGGGTAAGGTCTCCAGCCCTGGGCAGCATCCCAGGGCCGAGGTGGGGTCCTGCAGCACATGGCGGGTGCCTGTCACTGCCGTCCCCCAGTCTCCTTGCCCATAGGGAGCTGATTTATGTCCGGGCCAGTCTGCGCTGACCTCCTACATTGGCTCAGGCATTATAACTAATGGCAGGTCAGCAGAGCTACAGTGAAAGTGAAGTGGCTGGTAGGGGGCCGGGGAGTGGGGATGCAGGGCAGGGGGTGCTGCCAAGGCTCGGGTTGCAATGGCACAGCTACCCAGAGCCAGGGGCAGACGGGGCTGGAGCAGACGTAGCTCCCAACCTGTCCCCCTCCACCCTGTCCCTGTCCCCTCTCCTGAGGGCTCTCCCTGACCACACTTTCCTCCTGTTTTACCTACCCACAGGGTGTCCTGGGTCAGCAGCATCAAGCCTGGAAGGGTGACTCCTTGTTGGGGGAAACTGAGGCACCCATGGACTCATGGCTTCATGAACATTAACAGCAGAGCCAGGGAGGGCACCAGGTATCTGAGCCCAGCCCCTGCCCAGGACTCGCTGGGATGAGGGACCAGGAGGACCTGGCACAGGTACAGCAGAGGGCAATGCCACGGTCGGTGGCCTGAAGCATCCCCCTTGGTCTGTTGCTCCCACCTCCTGCTTGATCCATGAGCCCTGGGGTGCAGAAATCTCCTGTGGGGCTTACACTCCTCCTGCCCCCACTGTGGGACACGTGTCCCTCCAGGTCCCAGACTCCCCACCCCAGTGCACATGGGCCCTGTGTCACTCAGCCCCATCACAGCACACTCTCCATGTGTTTCAGCAATAAGCCCTGTTTGTTTTCCCAGCTGGACTGGATAACTAGCCCAGCAACATGGCCAGACTATAGGAGCTGAGCTTTGGGGACAGCTATATCAGCTGCCACCCCAATCCCTGCCTGCAGCAACTGAGGTGGCACCTCAGCAAGGCTGTAAACCTTGATATTCGCGTACCCACCAAGCAGCTGCTCGCCGTCCTGGGATGATGCCAGCCTGACCTGCCAGTCTAGGTGGTCTGAGTGGGTTGGGGGGAGCTCTTGGGGATGGTCTAAAAAACACCTGCCCCGCTCCTGGCCGCACACCAAGAGCTGCCCACTGTCTGGCAATAAGGGAGAACATTTGAAAAAATGATAAAAGCACCAGGAGAACAAGGTTTCTGACTCCTGAACTCTCTGGGAGCGTTTGCACAACACAGTGATTCCCTCACTGTCCTGTGCTTGGGCAGGACCCGAGTGTCACTGCCATGGCTAATGTCACTGGTGTGCCCCAGGCTGGGCTTTCCCTGCCCCGGCAGGAGCCCAGCTTTGCCCAGGCAGTGGAGGGGAAACTGGGAACAAACCCGACCATGGTCCTGTTGCTTGGAGGGCTCCCACCCCTTGGCTGTACTGCACAAGCTCCCTGCTTGCCCAGTCTCCTGGTTCTCCTGATTTGGCTTTATTTTGCCAGGAAGAGCTCTCTCTACAGTGTATTTTCCATGCAGCATATGCTGGTTTGGCTGGGGACTTACCCACAGGGTGGCACATGTGATCCCAGGGGCAGAGCAGGGTCCTGAGACTAAAAGACAGTCCCTGGGGTGAAAACTGCATCCCCAAGAGATGTCTGCACAAACCTCTCTCTTACGATCATCTCTGAGACAGGGCTGGGGCCAGGTTTTTGGCAAATGTTTGTACTGCTGTTGACTGGAGTTAAACGCCACCGGTCTTGCCCAAATTTCAGGTTGATGCTGCATATGTGAGGCAGCCTTGCTGACACCCTGCCTTTGCTCTCTGCTGGGAAAGGATGAGAAGGTAACAAACCATATCCGTGTAAGACATTAGGACTTTCCCAGAGACAAGCAATATCTGCCTGCCTGCAGTGGGAAGCGCTCTTTTTCGGTGGGCTGTATTGCCCAGGGCTGGGGTGTGCTAGCTGCCACCCCCTCGGCCGGACACGCAGGGCTCTGCGAACCTCTCCTGGCACTGCCTGGCCATCCCTCAGACGCAATAGGTCTGTCGCGGTCCCACCAGGCTTCCTGCTGCTGTTTGCAAACTGAGGGGTCTGCTCGTGTCCAGACTGACACTTGTTGTGCTTTCCAACTGATAACACACATTTCTGCTCCCCGTTTCTCGACCAAGGAGTATTAACTTTGCAGGGCTGCAGTGAAAGTTGGCATCCTGGCAAGCAACCCCTCCCCAACAAGTTTATCAAGTCGTTCACATGACCCCATTTCAGGTCATTTTGCAACATTATGGGGGGGGATTTTTAGGGTTTTTTTATGATCCTTCTTAGGGCTAAGCTGGATTCAGACAACGGCAGCTTGTGGCTTGCACCACCCTTGAGTGTTAGCCACTGACAGGTCTGGGTGCAGCATACAAAGCTCAGCCCAGCTGGGGAAGCACGTCCTCTGGTCTGAACCCACTGCAGAAGCAGGAGCTCGGTGCATTCCCAGCCGGCTTTCAGCAAAGGTGATTTGTTTGAAATCATTTCCATGGCCTCTGAACTTCTTTTGGCCACTGGCTTCAGGAGAGCACGTTAAATCTGTGCTGCTAGACAGCACCAGAGGCTGAGCTTCATTCAGAAGCAGCTGTTGGAGGACATTGCTCAGCTCTCACTCTGAACAGGCCTAAAATTAGATCTGGGATGTAAAAGTTGATGAGTACAGATAGGTCAGTCCAGCTCCCGATTAGCAGCTTTTACTACAGAGCTGGGATGCTCCCACTGAAAACAGTTGCCCTTTGGGATCAGTTTTGCTCCAGCAGTATTTCAAGTTTGTCAGATGCCCTTTTAAGGCCTGGACAGTGTGGACGGGGCATGGGAAGCCGTAAATAAGTGGGAGCTTTAAAAAACTCCCTGAAATGACAATAAATCCCCCAGGACATGACAGGGATCGCTCACGGATCCCTCCAGAAGAAATCCAGCTCTGCACTGAAAAGAAAAAGTACTTTCAAAAGCACGGTCAGAGCAGCACAACGCGGTGCCTGGGCTGGGAGTAGCCTTCATCCGAGCCTCCTTCTCCATCGCCCAAGGACAGTGACATCCCCTGGCAGGTCCCTGTGCCACCCACTCTCCCTGCCTGGAGTTGTGGGGATGCACACAGCAAAGCAAAAGAAATGGCAAGTCTGAGCCTACGGACTGCCTGGCACAAGGTAAATAACCCACGCTGGATTTGGCCGTAACCCCTGCAGAGTGTGTGCGGGGGCTGTATCCCCTTGCTATCATCACCCACATCAGGGCTGGCGAGGGCTGGGGGCTGCACAGATCTTCCCTGCATGCGGAGAGGGTGGAAAAACCCCACCGGTGTGGCCTCTCACCATGTCTGCAAGGTGCCAGCAGGGCCGGATCCAGCCATGCGGAGGGACCCTGATGGCAGTGCAACTGCTCCTCTCTCGGGGCCTGGACTGAAGGCGCTGGTGGGGTATCTACAGCCCACTGAGACACCCCCTAAGTCTGCGCACATCTGTGGATGCTTTTCAGGTCTCTGGGGAGAGGACAGGGAACGAGTCGTCACTTGCACATCTCCTTCTCCTGCACCCCAGTGAAAACACCCAAGGGGGCTGAGGATGTGGGGTGGGCAGAGGTGGGGAGGGAGACTGGACCTGCCTCCTTGCTGGGATGCTGGGAGGGGGTGAGGGGCATGCAGGCAGCTGGGTGGGTGCGGGGACAGCCGGCTGCAGCGGGTGGGTGGCAGCGGGGAGGTGCAGGGTCTGTTGGGTGAAGTGCCTGTGTGCGCAGCCTGGGCACCCTGTCCTGGGGCCATGGGGTGCTCATCCTCGCTGTGCACCCCACACTGGGGGGCTCTTCCCCAGCGGGTGCTGGATGTGGCCCTCTCCCACCCTCACTGGCAGCTGTGACCATCTCCTTGCCACCAAGGGCACAGCCATCGGTGTGCTCAGTGAGTATGGATGGCCGTGTCCCCCAGGGAAGGTCTGACCCCCCCGCAGCTGCCTTCCCCCAACCCCATCCCAAAACAAGTTGCTGCTTCCCATGAGCATCCCAGGGACCCCTCATGCACTGTTCAGCCCCCTGATGGCCACCCCCTCTCTGTCCCCACAGGACCCAGTGGCCGGTGTCGGCATCCCCGCTCCGCAGTGGCTGAGCCTCCTCCTGGGCTGACACTGTCCCAGCCCCTCTCTGCCACGCTCCCCCCCACCTTGCACGCTGCAGCAGATGGTGGAGGTGACATTTGTCTGTGAGTGACGTGCTTCGTGGTGGCCATGCCCCCCCTCCTCCCTTTGCCCTGGATGGAGGAGCCTTGAGCCCACCCAGCAGAGGTGGGACAGGCAGGCACAGGTTGGGGGGTCCCCCCCAGCCCCCCACCTCTACCGCAAGCCCCCCCCACATCTGTGCCTCTCATCTCTCTGCATCCCCCTCAAATCCCCTCTCCCAAGGGGCTGGGGCACCGGGGTGGCTAGAGGGGCACCATCCCGGAGGGCGAGCGCCCATCACCACGGGGTGTTTGGGGGGGGGCCGGGTGGGGGCCGGGCACTGGGGACTCCTGTTCGTTCTCCGTTTTCTGCCTTAATTAGAACCCGGAGAGACCAGGCAAAATCGCATTAGCGCGGGGCCCCGGTGCGCTGAGCCATCCATCTTTTTTTATTACAGCGTAATGGGGCTGCTCGCGAGGCGCCGTGCGATTTGTCACAGGCCTCGTTCCCTGATAACGGGCATTTGTCATCACTTTCTTCCCGTGTTAATGTCATCATCGGCGAGCTGACAGGCAGACCCGTTGAGGGAGCACTGGCGACAGACCACATCCGTCAACCTAATATTTCCATGGCTGTGGGGATCAGCCGGGCTGCGAACACACATTAAAGTGCTTATGAGGGGTGGAAAAAAAAAAAAAAAGCCTTTGTCATTAATTAAAATGTTAGTGCGAGCATGTGCGCGGGTGGCACTGCGTGGGTATGGGGGGGGGCGGCGGCGCAGGGGGACGCGGGGCGGCACGGGTGCGATGCGGTGGCCTTTTAACGGAGCGCGCATCAGCTCCTGAAACCCATTTAAAAGATATTTGGGACTGGGGAATCGGCGGCGAGCGCGGTGGAAAGGTCATTGTTAATAAGGGAGAGCGCGCGGGAGTGCGCAGGGAGGGCGCGGGCACAGCTGGTGGAGGATGAGGGAGACAGTCGCCCCTGCATCTGGGGGAGGGGTTCGTCCTATGGGGTGTATTTGAGCCACTCGTGTCATGAAGCGAGCGGCCTCAGCCCTGCGTGGCAGCAGGATGGGGTGGGGGGAAGGTGACCCTGCGGTGGGGTTGCCCTGTGGCTGGGCAAGGGCAGGAGTGGGGCATGGGGTGGGCTGGGGTCAAGATGGGGGGCCAAGTGCCCCACTGCAAGCTGGACACGTGGGCATCACGGGAGGGTGCAAACCCACTATGAGGGGTGGGAGAAGTCTGGAGGGCCAAACCTGTGACATCCCCACCACATAAGCAGCCAGCGAGGAGACCTGCCCCAGGCACTGGGGCCGGCTCAGCAGCGAGGGGGCTCAGGTCCTCACCCCATAATATTTGGCTGTTGCCATGGAAACAGCTGGTGGTGATGGGGAGGAGTGTGGGCAGCAGGGGGGTTGCGTGGCACCCTGGGTTTTTTGGGGGGGGAGGAGTCTATTTTCTGTGCTTTTCTGGGATTCCTGTGATCATACAGAACAGGAAGGTTTGGGTGGTGTTTTTTTTTTTTAAATTACCTTTTGGGGTGTTTGGGCAGGTTTTGGGGTGGGTGTCTCAGCCAGCTCTGCTCACTGCCCTCCCTGCTCCCACGATGTCCTGGAACAACCCCAATTTGCACAGTAAATGTGTCTCCAGGAGCTCTGACACAGCCCCGGGGGGTCCAGAAACGGGGTCCAAAATGCTTCTTCCTCTGCTCAAATCCAATCCACAGGTCCCCTGGGAGAAGTCCCTGATGTTCCCGACCAGCGGCTGGACATGGTGCCAGCGGACCGGGCACTGGCAGGGAGCAGGCAGCCATGGGCAGCCCTCAAACCCTGCTTAGTGCAGAAGGGGGCACGAGGTTTGAAAATGTGGCTGCGCACAGAGCCTTCACCCCCACGTCCCCCATCCCAGGGGACGGGCAGAGGCAGGCTGTGAAGAGGGCCACATGTGTCCCATGTCCCAGGAAGGCTCCCGGCACTTTCTTTCACTGCTCTTCTTTTTTTTCTTCCTCTTTTCTGTCCTTCCTTGTTCCAGACACAGGCTCTGTGCACAGGAGAGTCAGGTTTGGGGGGAGGCGCGTGGCTTTTTTAGAGACCTGGGCCCTTTATGTGTGTGCACATGGACACACACGCATGCACACACACACACCCCCACACACACACCCCCAAGGCATATCTGTTAGTGCACCCAAAAGTTTGGCTCCCTGGCCAGTGCCTGGGGCTGTCACCCAGGTTGGGAGTTTCTGGGATGGGGAGCGCTGGGAGAGGGGTAATTACCTCCAGGTGCTGATGGGGAAACTGAGGCACAGAGCAGGGACTTGTGGGCCTCATCCATGCTGTGGTTATGGGTCATCCCGTCACCGACAGCATCCGACAGGTCTGCAGACATCAGGGAAAAGGTGTCCGGGAAATTTTCTCAGGTGGTCAGGCTCCCGGCCGGGTGACATCCCCGGCCGGGTCACATCCCCGGCCGGGTCCCCAGCAGCAAACCCTGGCACCAAACCCTCCCTCTGCCCCAGCTCCCTGCCATAAATCACTGCCCTCCATTGGCCGAGGACCTTTTAAAAAGGATTTATTAGGGGGGATTTAAGCACAGGCAGTGATACGGTTTCATAAATCGAAAGGCAATAGTGCTCATCATTACCGGTTCGTTCAGGGGGTGGCATCCCTGCTCCCCCCATTCCCGCGGCCGTGCTAACAGCCCCCTCCCCAGCACCGCTGACTCCGCCGCTCCCCTTCGCCTCCCAGTCTGTGGAGACCGCGAGCGTGGAA
This sequence comes from Phoebastria nigripes, assembly GCA_035582835.1. NCBI lineage: Eukaryota > Metazoa > Chordata > Aves > Procellariiformes > Diomedeidae > Phoebastria > Phoebastria nigripes. The sequence goes on along the minus strand of JAYKAV010002553.1, from coordinate 2,745,350 downwards.
AATCCCCAGACAGGGAGTGTAAATGCTTGTTCTTTGTAAATGAAGAACATAATTAACATTAAATTAAGGTAATACAAATGAAGACAACACAGAGCCTGACAGGATGAGTGTTTGGGGAGGCAGTAGAGAGAAGTGATTCATATTTTTAATTTACTGTACAAATAGACTAGCAGGGCTGGGGGGAAAAGGGCCATCCAAGTGGAGTGGGGATTTTTTTTTTCCCACTGTTGTTTTGCTGTGCTTTAAGCACACAATGACTATTAAAGTCAACTGCCCATATAATAGGACATCTCCTACATGACTGCTCTCCGAGAGGCAGCTTGCTGTAGCAATAAATTCTGGGAGTGCCATCTGCTGGTGTGCACCCTCGGCCGGGCACCCTCGCCTGGGCCACCCCAATGCCGGGCACCCGCACCTGGACCAGCCCTGGCACCCTGCGCCCACTGCCGAGATCTGCTCCCACAGAGCGCCGGACGTGGACCTGCCAGTGTTAATACAGAATTATTATTTTTTCACTAGGGTAACAAACACTTTTTTTTTCCCCCAAATATGCCCTTAAATTTTTCATCATCTTTTTTTTTTTAAGAGGTTGAGGGGGTCTGGTTGATGCCAAGGAAATATTTTAGGCTTTTAAAAGAAACAAATCACTGCTCTCCACCCCTCCAAAGTGCTGGGTTTCAGCTGAGTGCCTGTTACCCAGAACACAGTAAAAAAATCACTCATTTTAGGTTTTTCCCTGCAAAAAGGCACTTGACCAGAGTGAACCACAGGCTTGGCTGGAGCCAGCTCTGCACTTTAAGGAGATGAAAGCTGCGGGCTCAGCCCTGGGGAGACCCTGCTGTGGGACAGCTTTCAGTCAGGAGCGAGCCAGGTTTACTGCAGCGCGAGGGTGTGCATGGGGCTGTGGCACCTGGAAGGGGCACACTGCCACCACCGCGTCCTTGTCCCCTTCCCTGGGGGACTCCTGCCACCACTGTGCAAAGCGAAATCAAGAGAAGGCACCAAGAGGACGCATTCCTGGCTGAAATCACCCTTCCCAGGCAGAAGATGCCCCGGGACTGTGCCAAGAGCCTCCCACTCTATGCCAAAACTGGAGAGGGTGTTTCACCATCTGGGGGTGTTTCCTAATTTTGGGGGTACAGCCTTTGCTCTCCAGGTCACTTGTGTCCTGGCAGTTATTACCATGAGCAGTGCCCGTGGGTCCAGTGCTGGCAGGGCCAGCAGTGGGGAGGGGCTGGTCCCAGCTCCTTGCTCCATCATTTGCTGTGTCCTACTCCTTTGCCGCCTTTTCCTCTCCCCTTCTATGCTCACCCCAGGGTGCCTGGGGGCAGCTCCAGCCCATCGCCTGAAGCTTTGCCAACCCCAAAGTGCAGCCAAGGCCTCTTTAACCCCTGCCCAGGGGCACTGGGGAGGGCAGAGGGGCTGGTGCAGGACAAACCCTGTACCCAAAGGGAAGAGGTCCCCGCCTTTTGCCCCCTCCATGCTTTTACTGAAGGCATGTTTGCACACAAGGCTGTGACTGGGGGGACATGGAGTGCCCTGGTGGGGAGATGGGGGGGTCCCATCCTGCAACCTCAGACCCCCCGTGAGCACTGATGTCAAGCTTTGGCAGGGGCTCAGCTGCCCGTCAGCCTGGGCTGCTCCCCATGATGTGCTGTGCCAGATGCACCACGTCCTCACCACCGTGCAGCCCCGCAGCCAGGTCCCCCGGCTCCGAGGAGAAACTGGAGAGGGACAATGATGGACGCCCATGCCATGCTGGCTCCTCTGCCAGCTTTGCTCTGCTTTGAACAGCCCTGAGCAGCTGGGGCTTGCGGTGGGGTAAATCACCCCCCAGCCACCTCAAACGGCCCAGGTTGCAGACACAGGGGCTGTTTGCAAACCGACCTCCCCCCGGGCAGTGCCCCCCGTGTCCAGCATCCTCGCCCTGTGCCTGCTGAGCTCAAAGCAGAGCCAAGGAAACCGTGCATGAACCTGCCTGGACAGAATGGGACAACGGTGCCAGCCCGGCCCAGGAGGGGTTGTGCCGGGGGCTCAGCCCTCCACCACAGCACTGTGAGTTGCTTTGGGGTCCCCAGGGCCAGGGCATGAGGCCGCGGTGCAGCTTTGGGTACCATCGACCAGCAAGTTGCCTAACGGAGCTTCTCGGCTCCAGAGCCTCTCCTCCATTGGTAAGACAAGAGGCAGGGACCAATCCTGCACCCACCTCTGCAGGGCAGAGGGGTGCTGCGCCAGCTCCCCTTTTTCCATGCAGAAGGAGGCAGGAGCAGGGTTTTCACCCTGCTCAGACCATGCAGGAACCGCACCCCGCTCAAAACTGGTCCGTGATGGAGCCTCTGCAGTCAGGTGAGAATTTGAGGGAGCAAAGGCACCCCTGTTGAGGTGACAGGGACAGTTCTCTGTTAGGGCACCTTATGAAACCTGTGCAGGAAGGTTTCAGCCTCAGAGGCTTAGTGGGTCCCCGTCATTAGCAGGATCCATCCCCCAGGAGCCCATCCCTGCCGGAGCCATAGGGACTGTGGGCACTGGCAGGGCGTGAATGCTCCTTGGCTTGTCTGGCTATGGCCTGGGGACACTTGCTGCCTTGCACCAGCTACCAGTGCTGGCACAGGGACACCAGGGTGTGTCCAGCAAGCTTTCATCAGCTTCCCGGTCAGGCTGTGACCATTCACCCTGAGCCAGGCATCTGAGAGCTTCCCTGCAGAATCTGGAGATATCCAGTGATGGGCCATCACCATTTCCTTGAGGAACCCATTTCAAAGTATCTGGAGAGTTCAAACCGGGGCCTTCTTTCCCATTCCAGTTTGGCTGGCATGAGCTCCAGCCCTCCATGTGTATACCTCAATGCTTAAACTCACCCACCCTTTAGCATTGGATACATCACGAGAAGGTACTTACACATTTGGAGAAAGACACCATAGCAAACCTTAAGAGGATCAGGAGCATTTTCAGGCATCAAAGTAATTTCTCGGACTCTTCTTTGCACCTTCTCCAATCTTTTAAGGTCTGTTTGGACACTACTAAAGGATACAGCTTTACCCTCACCAAGCAGAACCAGTGCTTTTGGAGGCCTGAATCCAGAGAGCTGCTCTGGACATGGGGAAGCAGCTTGGAGCCCACCCAGCCATGCCCTTCCTAAGAAGCCTGCAGTGGTGCGGCTGGGAATGCCTCCCCCCAGGGCAAGCAGAGGGGAAGCCCAAATCCTGCTTTTGCAAGAGTACCAGACTCGTGGTAGGGGGCCAGCTTGGACTGACGGCCCCAGAGATCCTGCCCCAATATCCGAAAGAAAAAGCTGACGAGAAGCTAGTGTCCCATGAGCATGGGGTTTCTTCACTCCTGCCCTTCCAGGTCCTGATGGAAGGAGGATGGACATGTCCCTTGGCATGGTACCCTCACAAGGGTCCCCAAGAGCAAATGCACCCAAAAGGCATCATAGGATTTTGCCAGTGACCTCCAGTCCTTGGAAAGAGGGGACTTCTGACTCTAGTGGTGTCTGAAGCCCTGGCAGAAACGGGTCCCGACCCCATATTTCCCAGGTCTGCCCCATCTCACCAGCCAGCACAGAGCAGTCCTTGGCCATAAGACAACACTCTGGCTCCTCGGCCACGGCGGGACCCTGGGACGGTGGGTTGCTCCCAGGGGGGCCGTTGCCTCCCACCTGGAGGGCAGGGGGCACCTTCCAAGCCGCCCTGCATGCTGGGTGGGAGAGATAAATAAATACCAGAATAAATAAATACAAGTGGCAAAGAGGCCTGAAATGATGCTGTCGTTTGCTGGGAATGAGAGACACAAGTGTAATTTAGGTTTTGATATTATGAAAGTCTCGCTGCTCTAAAACAGCAGGGCACTCAGTGCCTCATTAATAAAGGATAAACTTGGAGTCTATTTACAATGCACTTTTTGGGGTTATTTACACTCCATTATACATATGTAATGTTGCACATATTTACCGCTCTGTTCTGCTGCCGAGAGCAGCCGAGTCGGGAGGGAGACAGAGTGGGAAGCGGCTGATGCTGTGGAGTTGTGACCCCTGCTTTGACTGATGTCCCTTAAACAGCTCAAGCTGCAGGAGAGCCCTAAGCCAGCTGCTGAGGATGGAGGGGCTGGGACCGGGCACTGGGGGACCCAGTATGGCCCAGTCCCTGCCCCCATGGGCCCAGCGCCCACCCACCCCTGGAGACACCCCGAGGCTTTGCCAAGTGATGCAGAAAGGGTGAGCTCCTCGCATGGGCTGGAGCCCAGCACACCAACAAGTGACCACAAGCACCAAACACGCAAGGCGTGGGCCCATCATGGAGTGGGGAGCTGGAAAAAAAGAGGGCTAAATTATCTGCAACAAAATAAATCATGTCTGTATTGGCACTAGAGGGTTTTGGCCATGCAGCCCTCCCCACTGCCTGGCTTTTACCTCTTACCAGAGCAAAATATTGTAGTTTCCCTGCAAACGGCAGCTCGCCAAGGGTCTGCTGGCCTGGGAGCCGCTGACCCCATGGTGTTCGTGGGAGCTGCTGTGAGGGTCCTGGGCCATGCAAGTGCCGTGCCCACGGCAGTCCCAGAAAACAGGGTAGCCCCCACCACAGGATCCAGGGCAGAGACGTGAGAAGTCGTGCTTGGAGAGCACCCCGGGGTCACAGTAATTTATGTGGAGCAGCAAGAGGACCTGGGTGCACCTGGGACGCCTTTGTCCTAGCAGAGTTTGGGAGGGTGCAGGGGTCCCACAGGAGCGCTCTCTGCAGGGCCAGCATGCAGGGCTGGGCAGTGAGGGGCTGCCAGCAGGCTGGGGATGGTGGGGGCATGGCGGCTGGATGGTCACCCCCAGCTCTGAGCTGCTCTATGTCCTTTCTGCAACTCAGCCTGTGTTTGCATGACCAGCGTGGAGTGAGATGCAAGAGCCCAGGAACCACCCTGACCACCCATCCTAGGAAATGTGGGGCAACTCTGACCTTCCCAGCCAGGCACAGCGGGGAGGGGGACAAGCCCCCATCCCATTCTGCTGCTCCCCACTGCTCCCCAGCACTGGGGAAGCACGCAGCCATGCCAGCACGCTCCAGCTTGCTGCCATCCCAGGTTGCACTTGCCAGGTGCCAGCTCTGGAGACAACGCTCTTTATTAAACACCTTGTGCAGGCAGCTCTTGGCAAGTCCATGTGCCTGGGACCGATGTGAACCCCCTGCCCCCAGGAGGTCCCCCTGTCTCTGGGAGGGCATCTCTTCCAGCATGGGGGCGATGCGCAGCAGTCAGTGCAGCCCTGGCACATCATCGGAGCTCATCCCGGCTGCAGGCTGCGGTGTGGTGAGATGTCCTGGGAGATGCAGAGCTGATCGAGCCCCAGCAAACTGGCCCTCGCTTCCCTCCCCAGTCCCAAGCCTCCTCCACCACCCCCGTCCCCCCCAGCCCACCCGGGGAGGGGTTCCCATACTGGGAGGYGGGGGGCAGGTCAGGGCAGGCTGGAGCTCGAGCCCTCCAGGGAGCTGCTCTCCAAGGCCCCGTAGCCATCAAGCTTCATCATCCCGATGAGGTGGGCTGGGATGGAAAGGAAGGAGCGGCGGGTGGCGAAGATGTGGCTGATCTCCATGAAGGTTTTGTTCTTGGTCTCGGGGATGACGAGGTAGAYGTACAGGGCCACCAGCAGGCAGATGCCGCAGAAAACCACGTAGTAAAAGGCACCGGCTGACATCTGGGGACAATGAGAAAACAGGGATGGGGCAGAGAGCCAGGCACCCCCAAGCTGGGCATGGCACAAGGCACCATCCCCTCCTGTCACCCCTCCCTGGGCTGGCTCCGGCCAGCACTGAGCTGAGCCAGGAGCACGGGCATCCCTTGGGTTAAGCCTGGCTTGGCACCCTGTCCTGGGGGAGCAGCAGGGCCATGTCCATCCCCTCCTCCCACAGCCCCTCCAGACCAGTACCTGCAAGAAGGGGAAGATGAAGCCGATGGTGAAGTTGCAGAGCCAGTTAAGGGACCCTCCCACGATGTAGGCAGCCGGGCGGTGCGACTGCGTGAAGAGCTCGGCTGTCATTAGGAAGGGGACGCCAGCTGCGGAGGGAGGGGACAGATCGAGGGTATGGGGGACAGGCTGCCTCAGGCACCCCTGGGATCGGCAGGTCCTGCCCATCTCAGTCCTGTGGCCAAAGGGCTGGAGCCCAGCAGGGCCCAGGGGTCAAAGTGGTGGTGCTGGGAGGGCTGGAGGAGATGGGGAGTGCAGGGATGGGTGGACCAGTGTCCTGCCCTTGGTCTCCCTTTGGGATCCATCTCAGAGGGTGGGTGATGCCCCCCCGACATACCACAGTTGCACCTTGCTGGGTGCTGAGGCCAATTTCACAAGTTACTTGATTGGAAAGTTTCAGACCGAGTAAATATCAAGGTGGAACATTTCATCTGGATCCTCATTTTGCAATAATTTGCCTAAATGCTGATATATTAAATGTCATATAGACCACAGGCATAGAGAAACGTGTTCCTGGTGCCCTCCATAACGCCCTTCCCAGCCCTCCCTTGATCAAAACAGTTTAGAAAATTTCCTTCTCTCTATCGATTATCTAAAGGCTCAGACGCTGTGGCTAATTTAGGCAGGAAAGAAGCAACCACATTTCCGAGCATCAGAATTTCCCACAGGACACCAAAATGCCATTTTCCAACCGGCTTTTCCCATGTACAGTGAAAAAAAACGAGAATGACTGAAGATGATTGCCCAAGGCAACCTGGCTACTAAAAACTGGACATGGGTTGTGGCTACTTCTGCTGGAAGGACTCAGCCCCTCCTGCCATGTGTGACTGAGCTGGCAGCCCTGGCTCCCAGGACTGTCCCTTTGCTGGAGGACAGGATGCGAGGTCCAGTGCACAACGCAGGGCACAAGGGGATCTGGCAGGGGACTGTATTTGACATGGTGACATGCCCTGGGTCCCACTGCCTGGGACAGGGCTGACTGGGACCTCTTTATAAAAGATGTTCCAAGGGAAAATATAAACCAAAAAAAAGTGCTAAGAAGTGAGGGAGGAGTGGAGCCCCTGACGGACTCTTACTCACAGCTTGCCCAGAATAGAGATATATATTTTTTTGTTTTAAAACTCCTATTCATCATTGTTTGTGAACAATGAGCCATTAAAATCCTAATTAAAGATGTAATTACAGTGAATAAAGTCTGGGCTGAGGATGAATTACAGATCTGTTAACAGCTCTGCTAATACATCAACTGGGTAAACCAGTCCAGGTTTCACTCTTTGCTGTTCGAGCCCGCTTTTGCGTCCGCGCTCAGTTAAGGGCAGGAAGATGCTCGCCAGCCGCACCATGATGGGAGCGGGTGACACCTCCAGCAGGGCCCGGGGAAGGCTGCCAGGGCTTCCTCCCTGCTTGGCCCAGGAGCAGAGGTGAGGAGGAGGAGGTGGAGCACGCATGGGGCTGGAAGGGCTTGTGGTGGGATTTTGCTCACAGGGTGCAGCATGATAAACCAGGGCCTGGCTGCGGGGGAACGGGCCAGAGCGCTGGTCTTGCCACCTGCCTGCAAACCCCGCTGCTCCCCCAGGGCCCCATTCCCGCCCCACCACCCCCCGCTCCTGCCGTCCCCAGACCCACCTGGTCCCATGCAGAAGCCAGCGATGATGCCGACCACGCAGGCGACACTGACGTAGCGCATCCAGGGCAGGGCGGTCTGTGAGGGGACATGGGGCTGGGGGATGCTGCTGGGGCAGTGGCCCCAAGCTTTGCACCCAGTGTCCCTGGAATGGGGCTTCACACCTGCCCCTCGGCTCGGTGGTGGCCCTCGAGGACGGTGGCCATGCAGGATGTGTGGGGCAAAGCCAGTGAGATTTGGCCTCGGCAAAGCTCAGCGACTCGTGCTGCTGAGRCGTCCCCAGAGCTGCGGGAGCATCCCCTGGGAGCAGGCAGCAGAGGAAGGACCCTGCAGACCTCTCCATCTCCCTTGGCATTTCACAGCCGCCTCCCTGGGGACAACTATTTCTGCAGAAAAGCTACCAGCAGCGGCAGGATTTTGCTCATGTGGACTTGGGTTTTTTTGTTGTTCTTTGCTCTGAGCTTTCCTTCCCTGGAACTTTGAAGGGAAAACACTGCTTGGAAAGAGCTGGCTCACCTCTCATTTCCATGCATGCTCCCTCCTCCGGGGTGATACCCATCCCTTCATCACCCAGCCCTCATTAAGGTGCCCAGTGCTCCAGCCCCAGCCATGTCAGTAGCCCAGGGGGGTGGCGGTGGCCGGACCCTACCTGCAGCAGCAGGGAGACGGTGATGCCAGCTGAGCAGATGCCCATGGCGCAGAAGCCGGTGATGATGAGGGGCCGCCGGCCCAGCTTCTCGATGGTGAAGCACTGCCGAGGGAGAGCAGAGACTGATGGGGTTGTGGGGAGCTCCCCACCAGGACAGGGGCATTCCCTGAACCCCAGATCCAGCTGCAGGTGGAGGGATGCTCCCAGTGGCATCTGGTGGTGGGGGCAGCCCCAGCTTAGAGCTCTAGTTTGGGGCCGGGCCACGGGAAGAGCCAGAACTCCAGGGTCCCGGAGTGACCGTGCACCGGGTAGCAGCGGCGTCCCACAGAGCCCCGTCAGGGTGCAGGGTCGTGGCTGGCTGGGGTGGCCCCACGGCCACATTTGCACCGGCGCCGAGTGGAGGTGCCGAGCTGGGCACAGGGTGTTTGCAGGGCAGCGGGCAGAGGAGGCAGGGCGCGGGCAGGCGTCATGGTGGTGGCTGGAGCAGGCAGGGTATTGACAGCAGAACAAATGCCTGTAATTTTATAACCAATCTCGGCGTGTCCATCGGGGGCCATTTGCAGGGCTGCTCACAAGCAATCCAGCTGCACGCCGGGTGGCTGCCATGGGCTGGGGCAGCCCCACGGCCGGGGCAGGGGAGAAGAGGGCACCCTTCGGAGGGGCAGGGGGGTGATTGGGGGGCCCCACTCTGCCACAGGTTGAGCTATGGGGAGAGGGGAACAGCCCCCTGCTCATCCCCGGTTTTCTGGGAGCAGCCACCCCCCATCCATCTCTCTAATTGTCAGGGAGCGGATTTAGTGCCGGGTGGCTCGGGCTGGCCCCGAGTGACACTCGCAGATGGGACGAGGGCCATAAATCTGCCTGGCCCAGTGCTAACTCTCCAGCTAAATGAGGCCTGGCTGGGGGCGCTGGGGCTGCTAGCCCAGGGCCAGGCTGGTGCTTGGCTGGGGGGGCAGATGGGGACATGTGGCTCTGCTAATGGGGTGACAATGAAATCGGGAGCCAGAAGGAACCACTTAGCCCCCTCCATCACCCCCAACCTGCTCCTTCCCTGGTGTCTCCCCCCAACCTCCCTGCTACCCACTTACTCCAAAATTCTCCCACCCCTCCTATATGTGACCCTACAAATTAAGCCCCTCTCATCCCATCCCCTCACCCTATTTCCCTGCCAAACCCTCTGCCCCCCAGCAAAGGGGCTGCGCTGTGGCATGGATGGCATTTAGGGTCCATCCAGCACCCCCCATTTGATGATGCTGGGAGCTGGGGACAAGGCTCTGGCACTGAGGGGCTGCGTCCGTCTGTCCATCCATCACTCACCCCGATCAGCCCAGCAACAACTTCAATGGCACCGGTGCCCACGGTGGTGTAGGGGATCTGGGACACGGGGATCCCAGCGTTCTCAAAGATGATGTTGGTGTAAAACCAGATCTGCTGAGGAGGGGACTTAGCATGAGCCAGGGGGACAGAGCCATGGGGCACTTGATGAAATGAGTTGCCAGGTCTCAGCTCAGCTTCTGCAGAGCCAGGTCCCGGGGTGAGGACCCCCCAGGGCTTACGGCATCGATCCCCGAGAGCTGCATGCCGGCGTTCACCACCACCACCGAGAGGGTTTGCCAGCGGACGGAGCGGTCTCGCAGCAGCTGCCAGACGGAGACCATCTCCACGGAGGAGAGCGACCGCTGCTCCTCCTTCATCTCCTCAATCACGTCCTGCACATYGGGTGTCCCCAGGAACCGGTGCAGTGCTGTGGGGAGAGCAGGGATCACGGACACGCGTCTCCCCATCGCAGGGTGGATGCTTATAGGTATGGCACAGGGCAGCGGCAGGGGCCTGGCTCTGCCCTGGCTCAGCCTCCCCAGGGGACCTCCCTGACCCATGGGGCTGAGCATCCATAGGAACCAAGGAGATACCTCACACCATGGTGATGGGCACCATAGAAATGCTACGGTGCAGCTGGATGGGAGAGAAGGGCTGAACCATAAGGAGTACAGTGGGCTGTCAGGTCTGGGTGTGGAAGGATGCTATGAGGATGCACCTTGGTCTCGGGAGACCTTGAACCAGCACCCAGCACCTCCCAGAGCCATTCCCCACCCCAGGACACCCCCTCACCCTCAGTGGCCCCACAGATATCATTCCTCTCTATCAGCAGGTACCGCGGGCTCTCGGGGAAGCAGTGCAGCAGCAGGAGCTGGAGGGAGGCGGGAACGACCACCACCGACAGGGAAAGGGGCCAGAACCTGTCCTGAGAGGAGTCGAAACGGGATGCGTCATGGGGAGGGCAGAGCAGGGTCCAGCACACGTGGGCTGGGGTATCGTGCTCACCTCGCCCAGCAGCTCTGGGAGGCCCAGGACCTGCGCGAAGAAAACCCCCAGGCAGATGAAGATGCTGGGCATGAGGCCCAGGAAACCCCGCAGGTTCTTGAGGGCGATTTCTCCCAGGTAGAGGGGCACCACACTGAGACARATACCTGGGGGGGACAGGAGGGACTGGGATGGGAGAGGCAGCCAGGAGAAGGGTGTCCAGCCAGACCCTTGGTGCATCTCCTCCCATGCCCAGCACCATCCACACTGGGGACCCCATGGCCAGGGAGGTGGCCCTGTCTGCCCCATGGAGACCCCCACCGCAGAGCCTGTGGCCATGGGGGATATGAAGTCTTCTCCAGCCCCCTGGGAATGGGCCGTGAGGAAGGGGCCATGCACAGCCCCACAGCACCTACCTGAGTGGAGCCCTGTGATGGAGCGGCCAATGATCACCATCTCGGGGGACCCCAGCTCCCGGCTGAAGCCCATGAAGCCGCTGGCCAGGAGGACGAGGAGAGCACTGCGGCTCAGTGTGCCATTCCTAGCAGGGCACAAGCAGCAGGGCAGCCCCTCCGGCCCCATCCCATCCCATCCCTCGACCACCCTGTCCCATGCCACTCCCTTACCTGCCGTACCGCTCCACCAGCACCCCCACCAGCAAGGAGCCCACCAGCCCGCCCAGGGCAAAGATGGAGACAGTCAGGGAGTAGAGGAGGGTCAGGAGGCTGGGGGCCAGCCCGTGCCCATACCGCTGGGACCACGTGGCATTGTAGAAAGCCTTTATGTGCTGCAGGGCAGAGAGAGACACATGGGCACCAAATGCATTGGGAGAAAGGGGAAGACAGGGGAAGACAGGCCCCATAGGGAAAATGCCATGGGTTTAACAGCATTGCAGGAGATGCAGGGCAGGACATGACTGGAGATGACTGGGATGTGCCAGCCTCAGCACCAGAGGGGTTTAAGGACAACTTGGAGGTTGTGGGGAGCTTTCCCCAGTCCCTGCCTTCCAGGGGAGACCAGTTTGGGGGAGTACAAGAACACAGGCTCCCATGTCCCTCCCGTGCCATCCCTCTCCTCGGACTGCTCTCTGTGGGCGACTGCCCAAAAGAAATGCCAGCATTTTTATGTGGGGCTGCTGGGTAGCGATCCCTCCACCCTCCCAGGGAGGGATGCAGAGCCCTTCCCCTGCTCCCGGAGAGGCTGGCCCTCCCTTACCGCTGCCGGCGAGTTCACCACGGCCAGGTTGTAGCCATAGAGCATGGAGGAGCCGAAGGACACCAGGAGAGTGACTGACAGCAGGGGGAAGGTGAGGTGCTGGGAGAGAGGAGGAACAATCAGCACAGACCTGGCCAGGGGGCCAAGGTCACATGTGGCATGAGCTGTGTTGGGTCACTGCCCCTTTTCTAGTAGGGATGTCCCTGTCCCAGAGCAAAGACCCCAACGCGACGGAGCCCTATGCTGAGCACTGCTGCCTGCCACCGCCCAGCACCCAGCCTAGCCGATCTGGCTTCCCTGTGGCTGGTCTCGTGGCTGTGGCGTGAGGCTTTACCCTGGCAGTGGCCCAGCTCAGGCTGCTTGTCCCGGCTGCCTGGCCAAAGCACCCCTGCCCCTGGGCTGGGTGGGGGCAGCGGGCAGAAAGGGGCAGGTGGAGGAGGGAGAGACACCCGTCCCCTCCCATAGATGGGGGCACCCAAATGGCGCTGCTGCGAGCTGCCCCGCGCATACCTCCCTGCCTGGGAGGCCCAGAGCTGCTGAAGGGTGTAGTTCCCCATGGCGGGTCCCAGCCCCCACAAAACGCCACATGCACCCACCTCCTAAACCCTTGCCCCCACCAGTGCATCCATCACTTCGCTGTGGGTCGCCGACGGCTGTGAAGGGACACGCTGCAGCCCCGACCCAGCCCGGGGGGTTGAGACCAGCCCACCCCGGGATCGGGGTGCCCAGCAGGACCCAAGAGGCATTCAGGGCACCCCCCAGCCGCAGGGGCACCCCTGGGTGCTGCACCCGGCTGTCTCCCCTGGAGCAATAAGCACCCCACGGCCCCACAGCCACAGGGCTGTGGCGGGGTGAGTCTGCGTCCCCCGGGAGCAGACCCCGCGTCCCAGCACCCAGAGCCCGGCCCTCCCCGCAGCCCCCCCAGCACGGTAGCCGGATCCGTAGCACCCAGCAGCTCCCGGCTCACGCACAGCAAATCCCCGCAAATCCCACCAGGAATCCCGAGCCGGGAAAGAGGGGGCAGACGGGGAGCGGAGATGGGGCAGCCCGACCAGCCCGCAGGGAGCTCACCCCAGTGATGTCCCCGCCGGGCTCCGGGGTCCCTTTCCCGGCCGTCGGGGCGAGGCTGCAGCCGGAGCGGGGGGAAGGAGGAGGAGGAGAGGCGGGGGAAGACAGCCCCGGTCCAGCAGCCTGGCTTGTCTCTCCCATTTTTAGATGGAACAAGGAGGGGGAGAGGGAAGGGAAGGCAAGGCAGGGCAGGGCAGGGCAGGCAGCCTGGGTGCCCCCGGGGCTCATTGGAGGCGCCTGAGCGGCCGGAGGAGGAGTCCGGGGGCCTCCCCYCTCGCCGGGCGGGGGCAGAGGCAGGCCGGCACCTCCGGGCTGCCCAGTCCGCTGAGGGGCCATGGCCAGGCCTGGGGACAGCGGGACCACCGGTGTGATGCTCTGCCACCGTTGAGAGCCCCCCCATGTCCCCTCCAAATGGGAGTGGCCCCGGGGACCGTAAGCAGGGTAGCATCCCTGCATCACCCTCGAGGCTGGGGGCRAAGGGGCAGCCCCACATCACCCAACATCCCCATCACACCCTGGCCCCTCTCCCACCCTGTCAGACGTGTGGGGCAGATGTGCCCCATCCTCTGCAACTCGGGTAGGAGGGCTGGTACCCACATGGCCATGGCTCAGGGCAGCTGCCTTCCCCAGACACGGAGGGGCGCAGCCCCCAGCCCCAGAGAGGAGAGACTCGGCTCACGGCAGCTCAGAGGAATCCAATTTTGCTGCGGCCAGGAGCTGCCTCCCCTGCTGCTAATGAAGTGCCTTTAATTAGCAGCCTAATAGCAAGCTCTTAATTTGCCGAACAGCCAGTTGAAAGGATGGGGACCCCATCCTGGCAACAGCTCCAAGGGCTTAAAAGGGACAGGCCCCGGCTGGCTGTCCCCACCTCAGGAGGGGTCCTGCAGGGACAGGGGCAGAGGAGCAGGGCTGGGAGAGCCCGGCGGGCACGGGCACCTCTGGGCCTGCCGTGCCCAACCCCAGCCAGGCTGTCTCAGGTGAGGGAGAGCCCAGGAGGCTCATCCTCCCACATAGGATGCTCCAGCTCCTGTCTCCTCCCTTCACATGAGCCTCCAGCTCTCCCCAAAAGCACCATGCCCTCTCCCCCAGCCACGAGCCCTTCCTAGCCTGCCGGCATTCAGCTTTTCCCATGGCAGGCACCTGCTCAAGAGCTCCTATGTCTTTCTCAGACTCAGTTGCTCCATGCCTCAATCGGGGCATTGCCTTTACCTTCGTGCAGGTGTGCTGGGCAGCTGCAGAGACCTTGGTGACAGGGCCACAGTGCAGGGTGAGCTGCAGGGAGCCATGGTCCTTTGGGGGATGGTCCTGTTTCATTCCCAGAGCAGCAGGATGAAGATCCATTTATTGGACATGCCCATGGGTGAGATGACCCGTCAGGAGGAGGACATGCAGCCTGCAGGTACCAGCCATGCCCAAAGCACTTGCAGTGCTGGGGGGCAGCCCTAAACACCCCCAGGACTCACCCCAAGCCCTGTGCTAAGACAGGGCAAAGCAGCAAACCCAGGACAGGACGACAAGCCAGGCCATGCTGTGTCCCACAGCCATGCTCCCACTCTGGTCATCCAGGTACATGGCTCATCTCTGGGACCAGCACCTGGAGGGTTAAATGTGCCCAGTCCAGTGGTCTCTGCCAGAGGGAGAGGAAGAAACAGCAGCAGACATCTCTCCCCCATCCTGAGCCATCCCAGCAAGTACCCACCTGAAAACCCTCCTGGAGCTTCCCAGGCCCTCTGCACTGAAGCCCTTACCTGTCCCCAAGCCCAGTGCTCAGCCCCGCAGCCACAGCCCTGCTCCCGTCACACAGCCTGGGGCCAGTGACCAAGCAGGGACATCCTCAGGACACTGCTCCAAGCCAGGGGGGTGGCCACTGCCTTGATTTAGGGGGTAAATCTGGGTTACTGCCACCAGTTCCCAGCAGTGGCTGGGATGCCAGGAGCAGAGGTTTAGCAGCAGATGTACAGGTGAGAAACACGTGCTGAGGGAGGAAGGGGGAGGAGGAGGAGGAGGAGGAGGAAAGCCTGGGGTGCCAATTAAGGGTCACCAGGGAGCTGGGTTAATTGGAGACACTCCTGTGACCTGACCCGGTGACGGTGGTACATGGTAAGACGGAGACGAGTGCTGGCGAGAAACACCCGCTGCTCTGTGCTGCGAGGGAGCTTGTCTCCGCAATTTACAGGCGTCCCCATTCCTCCCCTGCCTCCGTGCAAGGACCCCCTGGCTAAAACACCCCCTTGGCTGGGAAAGCAGCTGTGAGCCCACAAACCACCCTCATCCCCTCCCACTGTCACTCCCTGGAGCTCCCATCCCACTCTCTCCTCACCGATGCCCCAGTCCCCAGATGCAGCACAGGGGCTGTCCCCATCTCAGCGCCCCACGTTGTGGGATGCTCACACACCACCTCCTCTCCTCGAGGCATCGCACACACAGTGCCTGGGGCATGCAAAGAAACCCAGGAGGACTGGGAGAGGCAGAGCAGCAAGAAGAGCTGGTCCCAGCACGCATCCTGCATAGAGCAATGGCATTTGCCAAGGCCAGGAGGATGGAGATGCTGTTGGGAGACCCGTGCTCTCCTGAGGGCTTCCCCTGAGCTGATGGCGTGGTGCTGTGCAGGGTCCCAGCAGAGCCCAGCTGCCCATGGTGTGGGCAGAGGCAGGATCCATCCTGCCCCAAGGAGCTTGTGTGGAGGGGAAGGACAGAGCCAGCCCTGCTGCAGTGGCGGAGCACCTGGTGCCTCCTGCCTCCCTGCCCAGCTCCCCAGGGCCAGGCACTGGCAGCCACGAGCCAGCCATGCAGGACCCCACACCAAAGACATAAAACACTGGCAAAAAAACGGTAGGAGGATTTCTGCAGGACTGGGGAATGCGGCAGCAGGGAAGACCCACTGGGAGAGTCTGACCC
This sequence comes from Phoebastria nigripes, assembly GCA_035582835.1. NCBI lineage: Eukaryota > Metazoa > Chordata > Aves > Procellariiformes > Diomedeidae > Phoebastria > Phoebastria nigripes. The sequence continues at coordinate 2,729,648 of JAYKAV010002553.1, read as the reverse complement.
CTTTTCCAAGATGAGATGGAAATCCCTCAGAGGACACGGTCTTCAGTGCTGCCTCTTGGTGTTTGCCCAGCACCATCTAGTCCAAACCAGAACGAAGTCCACAAGGAAGCAATAAGCAGCTCAAATGAACATAGGCAAAAAGATGCATTGCTTAGCAGCCACTGACCCCTTTCCCTGCGCTGGAGGAGAGGGAACTTGGCAGCACAGGCGCATCAGGCGGAGTGGCTCACAGACATCTCTGCAGCTTGAAAGGTCAGAGCAGTTTGCTGGCACTGCCCTTTTGGAGTTGACACTGCAGAAACGGAGATGGTCCGGCAGCCTCCCTGCCTCGCTGCCCCCTTGGAGAAGAAGCCTTCCTTCATCTGCCTTTGTAAATGCCAGCAGGGTGCTTTGGGCATGGGACAGGGAGTTTTGGACACATCAGCTGCATGATGTTAACCAGGGGTTTGAGTTTCTGCAAACCTCCAGAAGAAACTCAGCACTGTCCCTAGTGAAAGCACTGCTCAGGCTGCTGTCTCTGCCTTGTTGCATTGGAAAGCCCATCTTGACTCTGTTCTCCAGCTGCGGGAAGGCTATTTACCTGTACAGATGAGACCTTTTCAAGCCCAGGTTTTCCTGGTCATATTCCTTATCCAACTTCAGTGGTCCCTGGCAGATCAGCCCCACAGCTCAGCAACCTCCCTGCTGGTTTGGAGATTTCTAGCTGCTCCTACCAGCCAGGTCCACGTCAGCAAAGCATTTCGGAGACAAAGCTCAGGATGGGAAGATAACACTGATGAGAAACAAAGAATATCCCTTGGGGATATAATGAATGTATGTCTGAGCTCTCTTAGGGCAAAGCAAAGTGGATGGTACTCACACACATGCACTGCCAGGAGCTTGCTAGAAGGGCATCACATCCCTGTCCATCAGACGTCCTCAGCCATACTCGCCAAGGAAGGACCAGCCAGCAAAGGGGACAGGCTGAGACCTCAGACGGCTGCAGCCCGTTATGTTAGATTTGCATGGGATAGTTAGCGCAAGCAGGATTTTATTTTCCTCTGCTAGTCTTCTCCTCCGGCAGCACAGGTGCTTTCCTCCTGGGACAGTGTCCTGGGCAGTGTGTGCGTTGGCTGTGAAGCAACTTGAAAAAAGAGAAATCTTCTGCAGGCACAGCTATACAGACAGAGCACCAGGCTCTCAAGCCCGGGAGTGGCATTTTATTCCCACAAAACGTCGAATAATTTCCACACCCTCCTGGGCACTGACAGGTCTGCTATTGCACGGGGGGAGCTCCGCCACACACAGCCTTGGAACGAACGGGGCCAGGACGCTGCCAGAGCCAGGCGCAGCCCATACCCCAGGGGCTGCCAGGACAGCAGAAATCAATGGCAGCACTAGAGCCTGTCTGTCTGCTCAGGGCTTTTGTCTCCCTGGCCACGCTGCCTCCTCCGCCAAGAGCTTGCCATCCTAACCCTCTTCAAATCGACGCAGCACCACCCAACTGCTGAATTAATCCTAAACATTTTTTGTAAGAATTACATTAATTCTAGCCTAGCAGATCTAAACTGGCCAATTTCCGCTTTCCAAAAACTAGCTTACTATACTCTTGAAAGCGTGTATATAATATAATAAAGAAAGCCCCAACAGAAGATTTCATTTTAAAGCTGTAGGTTGATCAAATGCTGTTAATTTGAAGCTATGGTAAACATTACTTTCCTCCTTCATTTGAAGTGGAAATAAGGCACACATTTTTAAACAGAAAGGGTAATTAACCACTGAATCTATTTAAGATAAGCTGTCTGGTGTTCATTCTTTTCCAGTGGAAATTCACAATTCAGATTGCTTTTCTTTCTCAAAGACTCTCTTTAGTACTTGAGTTTTTGGATGCAATGCCAGAATTCCTGGGAGAAGTTTTCCAGGCTGTGCCCTGCAGCACAGCACTGCCCCAATCCTAGAAATCTGGAATAAATACTCTGATCCTCGTCTTTAAACATCAAGGAGAAGAAGGGGAAAGACTAGCTAAGGAACAACTAGAAATAACCCACAAGGAGAACCTGTTTCATGTAGGACTGGGTAGTATGTGTGTTGTTTGGGTACACACAGAGACCCAGGACTGTGAGTACGAAAGGTAAGGGGTCTCATTTGTGTGTGCTGGCAGTCACAGGTTGTTTAATTCAAGCTGCCTCCTGTGTTACAGACCAATCCGAAACGATGGATGAAGCCTGTCACTGCAATTCCTCTTCCAAATCTATTATCCGATGGGAGGAAAGAGCAGGGAAGGAACTGAAAAGGTTAAAGTGGTGTAAATATATATATAAAAAAGCCCCAAACCCTTGCCAAACAAAGCACGCGGCTGCTGGGAACCCTGTCACAAGGAAAGACGGGGATTGGAAGTGACAGGAATCCTGCTCCCAGCGCTTCAGAAAAGCAGGAGCCTTCGCAATCTCCAGTCCCCCGCTGGCTCCCAAGAATGGAGCCAGCAGGGAGAGAGACAGTGTGAGCGCGGGGTTTGTTTGTTTTCTGACCACCCCAGGAGTCAGGATCTTAAAACTGCGGTGGCCTTTGTTTTAAAAGGGGCTGTTAAATAAAACGGAAAGATCCAAGGCTGCTATCCGAGGAGCATTTTTAAGAGAAAGGTATTCTGAGGGCAAGGGTGCTTGTGTTAAAATTCGGGCGAGCCGTAAGCATGACAGCATCCCCAGCCATGGAGCTGCGTGGCGGTGCTGCGATATGTCAATTACTCACTCATTATTGAACAGCAGGATTCTGATTAGCTTATAAAACAAATTTGTGCTTCTCCTACCAGGATCTTGCAACAGTACCCAGAAAAACACAAAGTCTTTATAGCTTCTCCCCCCACTTTTTTAATGGGCAGGATGGCTCTAGCTCTTCTGTGTCAGTCACATCCATTCTCTGGCTTACAGGGTGGACTCATTTACCCCAGCCAGAGGCCATCAGCTATGAATGGAGAGTTTGTTAATTAAAAAGTATGCTGTGGTTTTAGGAATAAGTGCTTCTTCCGACTGCCAGAGCAGTCTTTTATGCTGCATTCATCAATGAGAGGCAGCTCTGAGGTGGGACTGGCTACCGCAGACTCCATGTGTCCTGTGAAGCTCCATCTACCCAGGCCTTGGGGCAAAGCTGTCCACCTTACAGCCGCAGCATTTCCAGGTGTTCACGCTGCAAATGTCGTGTACAGTGCACATATAGCAGAAGTGTGTGACTCTCATACATGGGGCTCGAGGAAGATACAGGCTTGATATTTTGACAAGTGTCCTTCACCCCAAAAGGAAAACAGGAGAGATTCACAGCTTAATCTTTGTATTTGTATTTAAGTTATTTTCTGAACAGTTAAAAAAAACAAACCACACTGTTACCATGATCCTAGCTCAAGTGAACATTAGTACATTAACTACACATCACCGTAACATAATCACAAAATTCAAAGCACTCATTACTTAAGAATCCAGATAACAAATATAGCAGAGTAACAAACAGAAAACTCTGGAGAAACACCATGTTCTTTCTCACCTCTCCCACTTCCACACCCACCTCAGCCTGAGCAGGCAGGAGTGATGCAGCATAGGCTGGCCTGGCAGGCATGCAGCTCTCCTAAACGCAGTGATGTAAAATGACTGGGACAAATGGGATCTGTTAGACTTTGCTGAGGTCCACATTATTTTTCTGCCATGCTAAAATTGTGACTAGGCTGAGCCCTGCAATGCCTCGTGTGATAAAGACAAAGTAGCTGAAAGCAAAGTTTTACACTCAAAAGCAGCTCCAGATTTTCACACTGAATTGCCAAAAAATTCTCACAGCTAGCTCCTTGTAAAAGCCACTGCAAATAGCCTGGGACAGGCTGGCCTGCCTTCCTCCTGCACGTGGAGCTTTGCTCAGACGTAAACCAGTGCTTCAGTGCCAGCAGATTAAAACACTTTGCCTGTAAAGGCAACAAATTGTTACTCATCATACAGGTACGAGCAGAGCTGCTCTGTGATGAAGACTGGTATGTCATGCTGATTTTCTGGCCACAGCTGCACTTGGCCTCTGCTTGAACAGAAATCAAGATATCTTTTAGGGTGATAGGCTATTAAAAAAGGGACCTATTTAGGAGTTGGCTACAATATCTAAAGGGCTTGTTGTACATCCATGTACATTGGCATCTCTCTGATTTTGAGAAGATCAGCTTAACACCACTAAGGATTAACCAGTGTTGCCAACTCCCATGGGATATCCGCTGGACAACAAATGTGGAAGCCCAGCTGTCTTTGGGAGCAAGCACAAAGTCATGGGAAGAGTTTTCTGCAAGACAAAGGACGATTTATTCTGGCAGTGTGCCAAGGCTCACCCTGGGAGAGACGCTTTGGGAATTTGCCAGTAGTTTGGCTACACCTGATTTAAAAAAAAAATGGGGTGAGGGGGGAAAGGAGGGGAAGCCAAATGCTCAGCCTCAGCAGRCAGCCGTTTCTCTCAACCTGCTGCTGGGGTTGTGGAGAAGGAACACACCCAAGGGACCTGCTGCTTCTGTGAGTCTCTGAATTAAAAGTGGGGATAGAAAGACTGTGGCCCCCTCATGCCAATCAATCCAGTAGGGATTTGCCAGCAGGAGGATGGAGGGATTTCATATGGAGACCTCCTTTGGGGACAGCTGGGTCACTTGCTGTTCCTCCCTCCTTCTGGGAAGCTGCTGCTTATTGCTTYGGGGGGAACAACAGTAAGGCAAGGCTCAGCATGTCAGATGCATCATGCATGCCACTTGGAGACCCTGGCAAAGTTCATTCTTCTCTTGGCAAGTGTAGTTTAGACCAGCCCTTTCTCTTCATGCCCCCAGCGCAACCTAAAAGGGGCATCAACTGACAAGTTCAACAGTTGGAAGCCTTACTTGATTACCTCCTGATGACTTTTGATGTTCTCATAGAAAACCTCTATTCTTCTGAGCCAACTACACAAGCTAAGAGATCCGTTTTCAGCATTGTCCCCACTTCTGTAGAGATCCATCCCCGCAYCCCCTCCTAACTTTCAACCACTTGGGTTGTCTCCTCCTTTTCCTCCCACAATTAAGAGCAAGCCTGCAGTAGGAAGGCTGGCTACTCCTTCTCGTCCACTTCTCTAGGTAGGAACAGCTGCTAGTATTTGTGATTTATCAAACACAAATATTCCCCCCCCAAGCGAATTTAGGAATCATCAGCCACAAAAGGCAGATCTAAAATGGTGTTAAAGGAAGCTAACAAAGTTAGGCAAAGAGCCCAACCTGGAGATGTGCTTCCCATCAGAGCTGGGATGCCAAAAAACTCAGAACCAAGCCTGGAGCTCTGCTCAGACAGAGAAAGGAACATGTGGCAGGGGCAGGAAACACATACCTAGGAGTGGAGGAATGCACATGATACTCTCCAGCTGTTTCAATGTTCAAAAAAAAAAAAAAGAAAAAGAAAAAAGGATCCTTTGGAGCAGGAGGCGGGTAGGTAGAGCATGGTGGTCCAAGTCAGCTTCCAGTTTAGAAACAAGAGTAAAGCATTTCAATGTTTCCGATGATCACAGACTTCTCAACTTGTCACCTGAATCCTTCTGTTCCAACAGCGGATGTGTCCGTCCCTGAATGTTAACGGGGAGCAGAGGGAGCTGCTCCAGAGGAGACAGCCGCAGAAGTTTTCTCGCTGCAAATTCCTTCATGCCATTTTCTATTTGCATATTTTAAAGCAAGCTGTATTCCTCTGAGGATGAGAAACATTTGCAGCAAAACTGTGCCCTATTGCAAAGGAGTCACAAGCAGGAGACGGTGTGGCCATAACAGATTGTCCTGCTCTGAATGTCCCACACCTCCAGTACTTTCCATCCCATAGTCCAAGGGGGAAGGCTAGTGTGAGCTTCCTACTTGTGGGAGAAGTGCCGATCTCTACGCAGCAGAGGTATTTCATTTCATTTCAAAGCGATGTGCAACACTTAAAGCCCACAGACACTTCCAGCCCTTTTTTATCTCCTTTCAGCAGGCACGTTCTAGTTCTTTTCATTATAAACTCTGCAACTACTCCAACCTGGCTGAGGGATTATCCATCCAGTTCATGCTGAAACCTCTCTCTCACATGCACTCTTGCACACTCACACACACACGCTCACATATCCTAAGGGGGGGGAGTTTGAAAAAGCCACTTTCTTCTGACATTGGGAGATCTACTTACCAGATTGCTCCTCCCTGGGTGCACAATAAACACCACCAAATGTCAGGCTGTAGCAGCTTCAAGTTCAAGTTAGATCAGTTAACTTCAGTTTCCTTCTTAGCTATCAGAAAATTTGTACAACTTGGGAAGTGGGGTAGGAATCCTCGCCCTTCTGCAGTTCTGTATGAAGTACCCAGACACAGTCCCTTCTTGAGGGTAAGACACCATTCTTACCATGTGCCAGAAATGCATTTCAGCTGTTGCTCACTAACTGTACCTTAAACAGCTCTATACAGCAGAGTTCAAACTACGGTACCACTTCAAGACCCAACAGTGCTTAGAAGTTACAGAATAGCAGCATGGAGCAGCAGGGCCATGACAACCAAGGACAATCTGCAATGGTGGTGGTCTCTTTGTTTGGCCAGCCAGTCTTCCGGTTCTCGCAAATTCTCTCAACTAGCAAAATAAAATGCATCCTTGCAGGTGCTGCCCACAAAGATGCAATTAAAATATTAGGAAGTTCTGCAGCCTTCAGAGGCTGGAGTAACAGATCATTGTTTTCTACAATAACCTAAATGTAAAAGACAGAGGATGACCAAACTGAGGAAAATAACTATTAAATCTGCAGCCAAGGTCATATAAAACCCTGCTGATATGCAACTATGCTGCAGACCTTGTAATAACTGAACTTAGAGGAGAGCTGTTCAAATAACATTAAGAATTAGACTCAGAACTTCAGTCTGGGATGTAAACTTTGATTCTCTCTGCTCCCTTGCCACTCTGGCTTTGGGACTACAGTATGCCTGATACATAGAGCTGCCTGAAATCCAGAACAGCCTTCCTAGACTTAAAAGTAGTGCCAAAATTAGTTGTGGATGAACCTACCATTGTGACTCAGAACTTCTATGACTCTGCAGAGGTAAGTCACACTGTCAGTGTTACCTGAACAGAGTCGAGTTGTTAACCTGTCTGACTCTTTTACAGTAATAGTTCAAACAGAAAACAGGAGTGTCACCACACACTCTGAGACGCTCTTTAGAACTGATGTAGTCTCTAGGCTCAATGAAAATACAGGGAGCTGAGCTCTCAACCCTGCTCCCCATGTGCTTCAGGAACTGCACTAGGTACTCCCCAAGCACCAGCTTTCCCTTCCTCTGTAACTCCATCGCCGCCTTGTCTGTCTTAGCCATCACCAAAATGATTTAAGCCCTCTGGACTGCTCTTTGGGGACTCTTGGCCCAGCTCCTTGCAAACTTTCATTGGTGGAAAAAGCGCATTCCAAGCAATTAGAAACAATGCAACTGCTTCCCCAGCAAAGTGAAGTTGATGAGAATAGCTTAAAAAAATTTCCCATCTGCCAAGTTCCAGGCTTTAACAAAGCCTGTTTAAAACCCCTCCAGCCCAGAAACGAAGGGCTGCAATTTCGTACTGTGGGACTGGAGCAACTCCCCACTAAAGCAGTGGGAGTTATTCAAGACCTACAGTGGAAGATCTGGGCCCAAACCTGGAATGGCCAGGGACTGCTTTACAGAGTCTTTCCTGATCCAAATGCAGGCCTGCTGCAATTCCTTCCAGCTCTGTAAAAACAGCTGTTTTCCCCCAGACCTCTCTGTCTAGTTCACAGACATGCAGAATTGTTTCTCATGTCCCTCCTCTTCAGGGCTATTTTTATCTTCTAAACAATGGCAATTTGCAAAAGCCTCAGCTAGAAAGCAAAGATCCAGCTCAGCTATCAGCAAAGGGACTAATCAGCCTGTGTCCCTAAACCGCAATGCAGCATGCACGTAGGTTAGAGAAGCACACCAAACGCTCTCCCTCCGAAGGCTTTCTAGCAAGGCCAGCCCCAGAAATGCTGCAGAACTGGCCTGGAGCCACTGCTAACTGTACTGACTGTACTCATGGCCATACTCATTTTACCCACCTGCCATCACCAGGGGACTGTGCCCCACTGGTGCTCATGTGAGCAAAATCTTACTGTCATGGCCAGAGTGTCTGTGTAGTGTCTCCACTCTAGGGTGGCTCGACCTTGAGAGCTCCACAAGGTTTTTAGCAGCTCCCTCTTCCAGCACCCAGCTACAGCCTCTCTGAGGGGAGAAGAAATGGAAAGAAAGGAGCAATGTCCAGCTTCCCTCCTCACCCCAGCCTCAAACTTCCTCCAATTTACAGAATGATTCGTAAGCCATCAGCAACACATTGTCTTCAGGGAGAACAGCAGGAGGAAGATGGTACACACAATCCCTTTGCTAATGAAATACTGCCCTGGGCCAACGTTTCACCCAGGGCAGGGGTGGACGGGATCTCAGCCCCAGTCCATCATGCCTGGGACTTTGACAGAAGAGAGTTTAACTTTTCATTGACTAGCATTCCCCAGCCAAGCAGATGTTAAGGGAGACTACAATGTGCATCCAGCTTCCAAAGGGTTAGCAGAGCAGGCAGGAGAGGAAAGAGATGGATTTGGCTCATAATAGTCAAATTTCAAGGGTCCTCTCTCCACAAGAAATAGGTGTGCAGTCAGAACACCAAAAGCCGCAGTGAAGTTGGGGTGCGGGGGGCTGGTCTGGCTGTTATAAGTGTTTCTGTTGCTCTTCAGAGCTGAATGCTTTTTCAAAGGCCTAGCAATGGATATTGATTTCAGTCTGAGAGTAGCAGCCTCCTTCCCACCCACCCTGAAGTGACTCTCTCAGCAGGGTGCACTGTGACTATAAGTCTTCTGCTTAACAGCAAAGCAACACATTCTGGCAACATCTTAAATATATTCATAGGACATTTGTGACTGGGTTTGGGGGGGAACCAAACAGGAAAAAGGGAAGAGGAGTGAACAGGAAGAGGGGGACAAGGGAGGAAAGGGATGGGAAGGTTTAAAAATGTTAACTGTTCATGAAAGATAAAAGTCATCTTCTGATATAGCAGCACTTTAGCAGTCAGCCGCGCTGAGTAGACCCTGTCTGAGATCAACCGCATGCCAACTTTGTTCCAGAAACAAGTCTGAGAGCCTCCCTCTTCAGCAAGTATTGGTTACGTGGATAGTTCTTTTGTCCTGGCATTGGCAGATAATTTAAATACTGCAGCTTAAATGAGTCCTGGGAACAAAAAACAGAACAAACCAAACAAACCCCATTCGCACTAAACCTTTTAATGATTTAAAAGAACATCTGATTGACCAGAGTGTTTGAGAAAATCAAGATGGCTGATCTGACAGCTCCGGAGCATCACTGTATATTTACCAATCAAACAGGATACAGGATGTGCCCCATGACAGAGCATTTTCATGGGAGAATGTCACTGTGGACACCCCCCTGCAGAAGCCTGTCAGCTCTTCTGCCATTTTTCTCAAGCTACTAACAGTAATGGTGCACATACCCACCAAAGTGGGCAATCATGCTATCCCACTCCACTCATATACATCAAATCCACTCTACAACTGACCCAAATATATGAAACATTATGTCTTCCCCACACTGTGTTGGCCAAGACAAAAGGGTAAGGTGATGAGCAAACCAGCCAGGCTCTGACATGCACAATTTAACACCCATGCTGTGCTAGAGAGAACGAGGGCTAGGCCCTATCAGTAAATGATTTTGCACATTGATGCATCTCGATGTAATTTGCCTGGGCTTGTGCCTCAGTGTCTCCTCCCCTAGCCAAACTGTTCTCTTGAATCAGTTTGCTGCAGAGTGAGAAGAATGGTCACTTCAAAGGGAGGGAATAAAGCTGACGCTTCTTGGCAAAACCCTCCTGCCTGGTGACAACTGCCCAGGGTCAGGCCATCTGCATCCCCTTGTTAGGCAGCAGCTGCTCTACTCGCTCTGCAGAAACCCTCTTCCTTCTGGACAGCAGTGATAGCTAATTTAATTATGGATGATGATGGACAGAGGAGGAGGAGTTCTTCAGGGGAACTCACAGGCGCCACATGCCACAAATCCTAAAATAAAGTCCCTATTCTAAGGTATCAAAACCATTCCTGTCCTTTTACAGGACACTGTAATTACTGTCCAACCAAGATGAGAAATATTGGTAGACCCAGCTAGTTATTCAAGCGGCATGCTTGCACTACATCCAGCATCACCTTTGAGCCTCTTTTTAATTTTTTTAATTTTTTATTACCTGTGCGAGTGTGAGGTACAGTGTAGTGTTATTTATCTTGAGATGTAGGTGTATGTTCTGGACGGGGAACGAGTGGATTCTGCTTGGGCAGCTGGGTCATTCAGAAAATCCCAGATGAGGATGGTGTCATCATGTGAGCTGCTGACGATCTGGAACTCGTCAAACTGAAGTCGAAAGACTCTTCCAGAATGCTCCTAAATGGAAGTGTGAGACACAGCATGTTACTTCACAAACTTGCTGGCACCTGGGATGGAGCAGGGAAGATGAACTTGGGCTTGGATTCTAGTCTTACATTAATTTCTCAGTAAACCCCACATGACACACTGTGCATCACCATCACACAGCATAAATTAAGCCCTCTTTCAGTGAAAAGGGTTTGCCATATCTGAGTACTTGGCTCACAGAAAGTTTACATTACAGTTATGCCATTACTCCTTAAATCCCAATATTGGACATGCACTGTGCAGAACAAACCAAGCTCCCTCCACCACACAATTCAGTCTGGCGAGGCTGATAGGGAGCACTGCCTTCCTTGTTCCATGGTGAAACTCTCCTGAAATCACAGCATTCCCAGATGCAGCAGGTTACAGGGGGAGAGATGAGAAGTTTGCATTCAAGACTTGGCACCACTGCCACTGCTGAAGAGGAAAGAGCTTAATACTGGAGGACACTAAGGAGCCTGTTGTAAAGTCCAGTGACACAGTAATAATTCCTCTTAAGCAGTTCTAAAAATATGAACTAGAAAGGGCATTCTTTATAGGCAGTCTGCATTCTGCTCTGAGGCTGAGTGGAAATGGCATGACGATTTGGCAAGAGTTCAGACTGTAATTAACAGGAGGTAACGGCAAGATCCTGGATATCACAGAGCAAATCCACTATGCTTTCCCTTTTGTGTGGCCTATTTTTTCTTGGTGCTTACACTGCTTGAGCAGTGGCCTCCTCGGTCAGAAGGGAACAGAAACCATGAAAGCAGAGTAAGCCCYATCTCTTCTATTAATACATATTTCTCTTTAGTGCTCACATGTTGTAAGGGGCTTAGGGTCAGGAAAAAAACATGCTTTAAAATCTTTTAGTACTGAAAATACAGGTTTCTCAAATATTTAGACAAAAGAGAATTGTTAGCTACTAAATGGGAAGCCTCAGTCTTATGGCACAGGACTACAAAAATACAGCTCGGTTTGCAAAGCAAAACTGCTGCTTTAAAGTGAAACTCTACATTTTTAAATTAAAATTAACTGAAAATACACACACAAAAGTCAGATTCCATTTTTAAGATAAATTTTAAAAAAGGTTCAGTCATTGGAACCTTTCTGATCTTCTAACCATAACTAAAATTTGTCTTAAAAACACCTTATGGGTTTCCATCTTCCCACCTATTCCAAAGAGAAATGTTTTTCCAGAGTCTGTGTTGTAGCAGTGAAGAAAGTGAAGTTCTTGCTAAAAAATATCGCTACGGCAGCCAGATTCACTGAGGGACTGCTCACGAGACAGCAAGAGAGAGAGAGAGGTACTTCCAAAGCCTGTTTCCAAAACTCCCTTTTTTCTCCCAATCACTGTAGGCTAAGTAAGGTCGCCCTAGAAGTTCCACAGAGCACCTGCCCTTTGCTGTTGCAGTGGCAACAAGCAGACTGCACACCCTAAGTTGAGGCCACAAGGACCTGAACGTCATAAGGAAAGCTGAACTGTGTGCTTATTCTGTGCCTGGAAAGCTTCTGTCAAATTCATGTGGCCGCTGTTCCAGCTAATGGAAGACAAAACTGGAAGGGACCTGGCATGCAGCGAGCATTTGTTATCTGTGCACTTTCCTCCTACTGTTTGAAAATTGAACACGAGCAGCAGGAGACTCACGATGTTCATTGTGCAGCCAGGTTTAATTTTGGAGGCCGATGGAAGAGAAAAAAAAAAAACAAACCATGGGTAAGCGGGTATAAGGACGCCCTGTTGTCATAAACATGAAAAGTCCTAAAAGCACCACAACAGCCTCCTCTGCCCCCCCTCTTCTGGCCCCCTCCATTGCTATCAAACAGGGATTTATGAGTATCCATGTGTTGAGATTCCTACAGTGTTTCCATCCCACCGCTTCTGATTTATAATATAATTAGCTGGGGCACTTTGGCTGTCCACTGCTGGAAAATGCAGAGGAAATCACACCAGTTAAATTAAGTCTACAGGTTACTAGGCACACATTTGTCTCAGGCTGGAGCAGGAACACTGCTAATACCAAGCTGAAGTCCTAGACTCTCAGGATGTGTGCTCATGGGCACAGAGTTGTTCCATAGTTTGCAACTGGGTGGCCAATGACAAAGGGTTTTTCTGGATTTCAGCTGTGAAACTATTTGCAATTCTATTTGGCTAACAAGAAGGTTTTTCAACATAGTACCTGCAGGCATCCAAGGCTCTCACAGACTCTTACTCTGCAGCTTATGGTCCAAATACATGATTGGAAAAGAGTTAGCATGGCTTAATGATCTACTGCCTGTCAGCTGAGTCACAGTAACCCTCACAGCCTGCACCAAATGGGAAGTAAAATACTTTAGCAAAATCTACAGCAACAGTAGCAATTCAGGTGGTCGATGAGCGTGCAGAAGGTCAGCTAGCGCAGCTCAGCTGGTGAGAGGTAACCACACTTTTAGAGAATCAGACAGCCTCAGCATGATCTTGGTTTAGAGCACAGACTACAGTCACATGCCACAACAGGACAAGGTCTAACGTATACCAACCCAAACACTGCCCAAACACTTCTTAGCTAAAAAATAAATACATTTAGTACTTTTTTTTCAATGAGAATTCGGTACTGGATTGAAATCTTCCTTTATCCCCAGCAACAGTGCAAGTTTTTGGGGGTGAATGTGATGAAGGAATACTTATAGGAACCATCCCATGGCCTTGGCTGTACTGGCATTTGTCTCACAACCTTCCCACATTATTCTAAGACAAGTGCAGAGCCACTGTTAAGCATGACTGTGAATGTCGCTAACACTCACACAATGACATTTTAACCACACCATCATCAGACCTGCACTAAGTATCAATGGACAGCATGAGAGTGCTGTTTAAGTTGCTGTTTAAGGATGAGCCAATTTCACTGTCTGTTTCAGTCCTTAGCCTCTCTTTCCTTAAACACCTAAAAGCCAGTTAAAAGCAATCCCAAGGTTGCTTTTGTTCTTGTTGCTCAAATTTGGAATGTGTGTACTACTTTTCTTTAAGAAATTCCATGTCAACAATTTTGACAATGTACTACTACATCATTAGGTACACACAGGTTGAAGTAAACCCACTGGCACATGGATTCCAAGACGGACAAGTCTCAAAAATGGATTTAGTTGTTAACTTCAAATCACAGAACAAAACTGTTAAAAAGTGAATGAAACCTCCACAGGTTCTAATTTTTAATGCTTTATACGTTGCAACATTAAAAAAAACACAGTTGGACACCCAAAGAAGCCACACCCCTAGAAATGATTTCTAGATCCTGCAGACTGGGGCTAAGCTGACTTGAGTTTTCATGGCTCAAGATAGCCCTGATCAAGCACGCTTTTCTGCCCCCTCCACCACCCCTACCAAAAGCTCTTACCACAAGGGTTCGCAAGCAGAGGGTCCCTGCTGGAGCACGGGGGTCCAAAGCAGCCACAAGATCCCATACTTTAATTTTCCTAGTAGTGAAAAAATAGACAAACACCACAGCTCTGTTAAAGAGAAAAGAGTAAGTGCTCTCAGAAAAAAATTAACTGTTAGTACAGTTTAGCTAATACACCAGTTCAAGGAAAATTACAGCAATCCTTCTGCTCTTGAGACCTGGTTCTTGCATCTCCCCTTTGTAAAGCTTATAGAGCTTAATGGGAAAAAAAAAATGCTGTCAACGAAGTAAACCACATAAAAAGCAGGTGGCAATACCTAACAGAAACATATGGGAGTGCAGACACCTAGTCTGTAATGGCAAATGGTCCAGCAGACATAACCACAGATGGGAAAGATTGTTTTTACCAGTGGTTCAGTTATAAGAGGTTTCAGGTTGAGTCAGTCAGATATTCTTACAAGCTAAAGAACTGGACCACACACATCAAATCACACTGACTTATTTCAAAAGATGAAAAAAAGGTATACTTTTTAGCATGGTCCTGATTTACCGGCTGTCCTGGTTCCGGCTGGGACAGAGTTAACTTTCTTCCCAGTAGCTGGGGAGGGTGTGCTGTGTTTTGGGTTTGGTATAATAGGAGCGTTGATGGCCCATTGATGTTTTGGGTGTTGCTGGGTGGTGCTTGCACCGGGCGCTTTTCAGCCTCCCATGCCCTGCCAGGTGCATGGGAAGCTGGCAGGGGAGCACAGCCGGGGTGGTTGACCCAGCTGGCCAATGGGGTATTCCATACCATGCGATGTCATGCTCAGTATAAAAACTAAGGGTGTGGGGGGGGGGCCTGGGTCCCGGGCTCTCGTTCGGTTCGGCAGGTGGTGAGCAATTGCATTGTGCATCGCCTGCTTTGTATATTGTTGTTGTTGTTATCACTGTTACTATTACTGTTCTACTTTGTTTTATTTCAATTATTAAACTGTTTTTATCTCAACCTGCGAGTTTTCCTACTCATGCCCTCCCGATTCTCTCCCCCATCCCACCGGAGCGGGGGGATGAGCGAGCGGCTGCGTGGTGTTTAGGTGCTGCCAGGGTTAAACCATGACACCAGCCATGAAAAGGTCGTCTTGGCATGACAGACAAGGAGTCTAATATTTATAATGAAGATACAGCAAAGTGGGATGTGAGACACTGAGACAGACAGGAAGATACAAGGTATTGACTGCACTGACAGCCTCACCCATCATACGCCCCACTGACTATCCTCTTGTTATCAAAGCGTATGCATCTCACCAACTCTTCATGGCCTTCCAGTACTCGTAAACATGCCCCACACTCGATATCCCACAGCCTGGAAGAGAGTAGGAAGAAGCACTAAGAATTTTTGAATATCTGATCATTGCAACGAAACATTTGGTCTTTGCTTGTAGTTAATGGAAACTTGGAAATAAAGATTATGATGAAACAACAAAGAAGAAACAAACTACATTCATCACTCCTTTTCCTGCTGTTAAGCGGATGCATGCTTTTCAACATGACCCTGTGATGTTACAGTATCACACGGGAAATGGGTCAGAGATCCGAAAATTTTAAGACCAGTTGTGTCTAGCATCTACTGCTCTAGTAACACAGGATATTTCCCAGTTATCTTCACAGTGAGCCTCATAACTTTATTTTACTGAAGTTGATTTTTCATAAAAGTATCCTGCCTTGATTTTAAGACATTAAGAGGAGACTTACCAATCCTGTTGGCAGCTTGTTCAAATTGGTAAGATCACCTTCACAGGGCACGCGCCCCTTTCTGTATCCCTACATGCCTATTTCTGATTTGGAGACTACCATCAGACAAATTAAGACATCAATACAGTGGTGAAAGGTACAAGAATTAACAAGCCCTTTTTATTTGTCATTGCTCCCACTGAAGGTATGTTTACTCTGTAATCTAGGCACCTTATGCATAAGCTAAAATGGGCACTCTATGTTATTATTTTGTAATGCATTTTCTTCTTGCTCTCAAATAATTCCTGTGGCTCTCTGCTAACTGTTTCTAATAATCCAATATTTTAAAAAAGTTCTGGCACCAAAACCAGTACACAGTATCCCAGTAAGAGACCCAACAATGTATTATTCTCTCAACTGTAAATCTTCCAGAGTTTTCGGCTTTGTGAAGGATTTTTAGCATGGAGAATAAATTAAAATACATTAAATTTTACACTTACACACTACCTTGAAAAATACTTAAGAAACGCTTGAAACAGTTATGAAGTAAGTCTATTTGCTTTCCATACTTTTGTCAGCTCTCTGACATGACTCACAATTACCATGGACAAAGAAAGATTATTTGCCTACACGAACTGAAATTCTTTGACATGTATTGTCTAGAGGTGTTCCACCKCTGGCTGAGACATGCTCTGCTCATACAGGAATCTTTTAATAGCAGTATCTCCTGCAGCTCCCTGACACACAGCTGAAAGCAAGCAGTCTCAAATGTTCTTAAATGCTCATTCAATTCGTGTTCAGAATGACATGAACTTCACAGTAGTGAGAAATATGGGTGGTTCGTGGAATTTCTCTGGGTGACACATCTCGAAGCAGCACAGCTGCTGAGGGGTCATGTCACTTTTCCTTGAGAGACAGACAGAGAAAAAGATAAATTGTCCCCACATATTTTACTCCTGAGTTCCCCCAGGGAATAATCCAGATCCAGTGGATGTGTGCCCGAAGTTGGTGGATAATGATTGCAGCTGTCCTGCCATGACAAGCTGCTCTCACTTTGGACAACAGAGGAATGAACAGACCTCTTTCGTCACTGTAGAACTGGGAGAGGATTTGTCTAYGCACACATTTGAGGCCAATGCGGAGCACAAGGTGATTCTTCGATCCATGAAGTTGATCTTTCAGGAATCTGTGAAGATCCCAATAGTTTTCACATGAGTAGCAGCATACCAGTCAAGGTCAGAGCAAGCAACTCCATGGCAAAGGTCAGCCAAAGGCACTCTGGCTGGTCAGAGAACATTAAGTCTCTCAAGGACTGTAAATAGGATGGACAATGCCAGAAATGAACTGGTGCAGAAAGGTTTGAAGAGCAATCCTGTGCCAGGAACTTCCGTGCCATGTGTTTCCATTCCTTGCCATCAATCCTGAGATTGCCAGCAGCTCTGGGAGGCTGCATCACACTAATTCAGGCCTGTATTTTCAGGTCCCAGTTTGAGGTTTTACCTCAATCTCAATGGGATTAGAAGAGATGATCATGTCCCTAGCCCACAAAACAGATAAGTGCTATGTAAGAGCAGAATCTCCTAGCAGAATTGGTGCCAAGGGTACCTCCGAGATTTGATAACCTTCTCAAATTTCTACTTCTTTAAATAGTCAAAGGACCAAATAGTAAGAGAACTACTCTTAAGGCTTGAGAACTAACTAAAAAAATTCACTACAAAGTGTACCCAGTCAAAAATATTACCACTCCTCCTTCCTATAGCTTTGGGAGAACTTCTCGAAGCAGAGAGAGGTCTGCAGTTATCTCAGCCTTTAATTCACTTGAAGTCCTGGCAGAGCTGGAAGATGTACAGAAGGCAAGTGAGCCTGAATCACCATCTCCTAGAGAGAATGCTGTTGCCTAAACAGTCCAGTATCAGATCTCCATGTGTGCACACACTGGAAGTTGAATACACACATGCAAATCAACCACTCCATTGTGGTTAAAATTAATCCAAGATGATGTAGTCATTCTATTTCCTTGCTCTAAATTCTCTTCTTTTTTTCTTTTTTTCTATCCCATGCCTGTCTGTAGCAATTAAGAACTTTGGCCCTAGAGGCTAAGATACTGAAGTGATTGGATTAAACTTGATGGACCAGGTTCTACCAGATGGAAATTGGCACAATGATAGCAATGCCTATGTAGTTGTCCCCTCTTATACTGGTGAAATTTCTGGCCTAAACCAAAACCTGAATCATTTTTATACATTGAGTCTTCCTACAGAAGAAAGATACTGATTTCTCAGCTACTTCACACGTCCTTACATTTGCAGTTGCAAAACTAGAAATCACAGAGTTATCTTTTGGAAAAAAGTTTCCCTGCAACTGAGGAATGATGAACTTCAAATTCTGTATCAGGAGGCAGCCTATACTAAAGGCCAACACACAACATCTGGCATTTTACAGTGGACTAAAATCAAACATACAAAGCACCAAGCCACCCACAAAGATGACTTGGTAACCTGCCCTTTCTTAATCACCCTTCCACTGACTTGTGCCCTCTGCTAATGGCTGGGAGAAAACGATGTGACCAGGTAAGACTTGTGCCTTGCCCACACAGCTGCCAAACTTGACTTCCCTTAAGATTCACTACCAACATTCCTGAAATTCTAGCACAATTTATCTGTCAACTAGGGATTTTGTCCAATGTAAGCACAAAAGTAACTGTATTCCTCTTTAGTGTTATCACTATCTTGACATTTATTTTTATTAGCATTGCAAGTCATATTTTAGATCCTTCCCTAACTGCTGTAACATTTAACTATTTCTTACTCTAATTCTGAGACCAAGTTTCATAGTACAATTGCAGAGGGTTATTTTTTCTATTTGAAGTGCGGGAGTTCTTACCATGTATAAGTGGTGCTACACTTACACAATGCCTGTAATACTTTTTCCCCTGATTAAAAGACAGAAGTTCCAGCTCTCTTGGTCATGCTCTCAGACAGCCCTGTACTAAAATCTGGCACAATGACCTGGTGATGTCAACCAAAGGACCACCATTTTCCTATGGAATGCAAAGCAGGGAGAGGCAGCGTGTTGCAAGCAAAGTCCACAGGCAAACAGTAACATGAATCATTCTCACTGAGGAGAAATTATTACTGACATGCGAAGTGAAGGGTTTCTGCTTACACTGTCCAGCTTTCAACTTTTATCAGAAGGCAGACAATTATTTAAAGCAATGACAAAGAYAAAAGGGGGGTTGCTCTTACTCCTGTTTGCATGACAGAGCCATTTCCCTACATCACATACGCTACTATTCAAGCTTGCTCCGTACACCCCGAGATTAGTGGGACACCCCTCTGCCAGCAGCTGCAGGATGTAGGGAGAAATCCTAGCTCATGCTACCAGGAGGAGTTAAATCTCAGATTACAACCAGGGCAGCTGGAGAAGTGCAAAAGGCAGCAAACTGAACTTCATGCTCTAAACCAGCTGTTCCAAACTTAACCAGGTGCCAAGTACCACAAGAAGAGTTTGGCGAGAGCCCAGGAGGATTTCTGCAGAGGATTAAATGCCTCTTACTGCAAATCTGACCCCTTTAACTAGACACATAGCCCAATTAAAGTATCACAAGAGGACATCACAGAAAGTGGTACTTGCCAGCTCTTTCATACACCAGAATTGTCAGAGCAATGCAACTTGTTGATTAGTATGGGACTCTTGAGATACAGAAGATGAAAGACAACACAGTAAAACAGGCTTCTAATATCTCTTTCCAGTAGTTCCCAATGTTCTATACCAAAGAAAGCATATTTCAAAGATGACAAGGGTACAGAGCACTTCAGTTGCCTAACCTCTGCACATCCCAGGGAATCAGAGACAACATGCTTGCACAGAACTCTGCAACGGGGAGTATGTCTCTCACCTGATAGTATTATCTGAAGAGCCGCTCACTACTAGCCTGTCTCTGTACTGCAGACATGCAATGCCTCGTTTGTGGCCATTTAAGGTGCGCACAAATTCGCAGGTACTAGTGTTCCATACCTGTGAGAGGACGGGGGGAGGGAACCACATAGAAACAAAATTATTAAGAAGAAACTAACAAAAGTTGGTATCTGTATGATATATAGGTGCATCCAGAATGCTCTTAATTGAAGATGCTATCATTAAGACTGGGAAAATTACCCCTCCGATGACTTGTGACTGTAGTCTGCAACTGTTAGCAGCTTGGGTCACTGTACACAGAAGATTTTTGCCACACCATATGAGAATTAGCTTCCAAAATCAGGCTTTAGCACTCTTGGGCTATGATTTAGTCTACACAGGGACTCAATTTTCCTCAGTTTTAATGCTGCAGACTGGGATCATAGCAGTAACACTTAAGTGACTCCTATCCACTCACCTTCACTTTTGCCCCCATGCTGCCCTCTGACAACTGTTCGAATGACTGATGCTGAAACAGATTATGGAAGTGGTCAAGTCGAAAAAGAACACAGAAAAAAAAGTCCTTTTTCAACTGCATCTGTACCTGGATCTGATTTGCCATACAGCTCTGTAAACAAGTTGTGCAAGCTCAACAGAGGAGGGATGAGTGGAAATGAGCAGCAGGAAGAACACTGCTTCTAAAGGAAGATCTGTATAATAACTGCCAAGGACCATCTTCCCTGTCTGGTCACTGTTCTTGGTTATTAAATACCCCAGTGCTGCAAATAAAAAGCCTCTGAAACACCTCACCTTTATAGTTCTGTCACCTGATGCTGATACAATGTACTTGTCATCAAAGTCCACTACATTGACGGCAGCTCGGTGCCCTACTAGCACCCTCCTCAAGGTGATGTCTGTTGGTGAAGCCATGTCCCACACAGCAATGGAACGGTCTTTGGAACATGTCACCATCATGCCGTTATTGAAGCGGAGGTGCAGTACTGCTTCACAGTGGTGAATCAGTGTATTCAGCATCTCGCCTGCATTCACGTCCCACACCCTGCAGTTTCAAATTTCAAACCAGAGAGAAGACAGTTAAAAAACTGTACAGTGGATTTTCTGCAAAGCGAGAGAGGGACGGGGAGAGATAATTGACTCTCTAGCAATATTAGAGAAGCAAACACCACAAGTTGTATCTAATTCTATTAAATAGTTCATTAAAAGATGTACTATATAAACCTGTTGATTATGCATACATTGAGACAGTCCAGCAGCCAAAAACCCTGCAATGCAGTTAACACCATAAAAATAACCCAGCCAGGAAAAAAGCGTTCTTTAATCAAGGGAATTTAGTGCTGAGGAAAGGTATGAGATTGATGGCCTTAAAGACTGATGTTTCGTGGTTCTGTCAGCCCACCACACACTCCATTTCCAGTCAATGAGTATTTAATCATGACCTGTGCACAAGCAAGTTCAGTGACAGGTTTAATTTTTGACCTCTCTCACAGGACTATCAACTCAAAGGATAATTTATACAGAAGCAGAAGACAAGATAATGCTTTTCAAACAAATATAAGTAATTGCCACAAGTTGCACCACGAATTGCATTTACCCTGCAGTGCATCTGGTACACAGCTACGTTCCAGGAATGTGCTGAATACCCAAATTAAAACAGAGCATTTATGTCAATTTAATGTTATTGGAACCAACTGTTTCAGCTGAAAGATAATTTAAGATGAAAGTTAGACGAAGGCTTCATACAGGACTTCTAGGACTTGAAATGAAGATTTTAAGCCTTAAAAATGTTTCTTTTGGGCTATTCTGTTGGCAAACTTCTTTTACCCTCCATAAAGAGATTTCTTTTGGCACTATCACACCTGTATCCCAGATACACTACATGAGAGCAGAAAATGGCTGTATCATCAGGCACATCAGACGTTGCAAAGTTAAAACTTTCCTCTGCCAATAAGGTGAGCAGTAAGAAAAGGCAAGATGTGAGAAAGACTTCTAATGTCTTATTTTCTAACTTATGGAGACTGAAGTGCATCAACTTATGGACTATAAATGAGAAAGAAAACTACATTCCAATTACAAAATGCAAAGGAGAAAAACCCAGACTAAAGACCTGAGCCATTAACATATGAGCAGTCTGCAGACAAGGTTGCCAAACTGAACAGGAGCTGGAGACCTACTGACTTCTTTGGACAAGTGCATCCCTGAGATCTCAGAAGCATTAASAGCCCATCTGTACTGTCTATTGGATGAAGCCCCTCTTCCTGAGGAGACCCAAGGATAAAAGTGATGCATCCTATGTGCCTCTGGGGTCTGCACAAACATTTATAGATACAGTGGGAAACAAAGTATTTCTGGGCAAGTAGCCAGTCTGCAATTTGGCCTGCCTGGCCTGATATGGAAGATGATAGCGCTTGTTACAGAAATCAGCCTCTCCTTTCGCGATCTGTTTAGCACAGTGCAGCTCCCAGACCATCTCCAGGCAGGCGGTGTTGCCGAAATTCTGGATTCCTACTAATGATAGGACCCCAAAATCTAGCAGCACCACAAGACTGCATGCATCACATGTTAAGAGCTAAATTTAATGGTTATTAGCTTAACAGTGGTAGTTTACGTGCAAGCACAGTGATAACCATGAGGAGCTTCCAGCTGTAGGAACACATGCTAACCGCTTCAGAAAAGGCCACTGACACAGCTTTTTGTTGTCTGTAACTTCACTGCATGGGCATTTTTTGTACTCAGACAAGAAGAGAATATATAACAACATGGAGAAGACAGACTTGCTCCTTCACATCCAAGTTCATATTGCAATTCACTAACTCATAYGTGCCTGTATTTACACTGCACGTCTTAGACTCTCTGCGATCCTGTAATATGTCTAGTGGACTTCACATCTGCACAACATGCACCACAAGTGCTGACTTGAGGTGTCCAGCCTTTTGCTGGAGACTGGAAAGAAAGCAAGGTTAGAAAGATTGAATGAAAAGAAACATCATGCTGAAATTTAATTAAAAGTCACAGGAGATCTAGTCATACATCTTTTGTTAAAATTAAGTGACAATGGATGACTAAACCTTCAAACTTGCTTTGAAAACTTCAGCCAACTTTTAAAAAGTTATTCTCAGGGAGAATTTAAAACATTCTCAGGGAGTGCCAAAACATGCAAAACCTTGGTGAAATGCCAGATGGCCTTCTTTAAGTCATCTTGACCTTGACTGGCCTTTGCTTAGGTTCTCATTTCTCCTTGACAGGCTTTTGCACGGACATCTGATAAACAAGGACAGTACACTCCTGAACAAATATGCTGAACTACTTCACAGAACCGACTGAACAGCACACATTTAAGAAAAGATCGTTTCAGCAGCTTGCAAGGCCTAAAATCTTAGAGGCAAACAGAAAGGTCCAAATCACGAGCACACACCTGACTGTTGAGTCAGAAGATCCAGTAATGATCACCCGTTCATCGTACTGGAGGCACAGGACAGAACCCGTGTGTCCGGTGAGAATTCGCTTGCATTCCAATGTATTCTTATCCCAGATCTAAGCAAACATTCAAAACCAGACAGCTCAATAAGGTTTTCATCTTTCAGCACTTACTGGTTTGACTGGTCTGTTTTTTACTACAACACATCACCCGTAGTGCAGTTAGAACTTCTTTAGTGGCATCTGTACACTTCTACAGACTCTTTGCTGCAATACATTAACATCTTTGATATTACTGGCTTTACTATGAACATTGGTTTTACCCTTCTCATCAGGGTACAGGGCACAGTAATTACATAGTCTGTAATTACTGATGGACAAAAACTCTGCTAGTGAAGTCTGTTTGTAAGAAATCAGGGTCTCTCTTGCCAGATGAGAGAGGCATACATGCTGTGCAGGTGTAAGGTGGGGGAAGGAGAAGGCTAGGTTACTAACAAGAGATTGAGTAAGTGTCACTGAAATTAGGACACTACTATTTATGGCATAGACACTGCATGCCATTAGTATGCCATTTTTGAGCATTCTCACCTTAATAGTATTGTCTCGTAGGCCACTTACTATCTTCTGATCATCATACTGTAAACAATAAACCCCTTTGCTTGTCTCGCTTCGGCAGTGGATCCTCTGTAAACTGTGCCTTCCACATCGCCAGTTTGACTCTATTGTCTTGAGGAGAGACAGGAGACAAAAGAGAAGTAAAAATAAAGCATGGAACTCACTCTCCTTTTTTTGTTTGTTTGAGAAGAGAGCAGATACTTTTCTTCACACTTTTTCCTGTAATCAGGCCCAAACAATGACATAACTGCTTTCTAGAAGAAGTAACACACGTAATAAAACCAATTAAACGGACAAAAGCCTGGAAAACATATCATGACTAAACTTGTCTGTGTTATCTGGAATGGTGAGGGAGAAGTGACCTAAAAGCTTTTTTCTGTCTCCAACCTTTAACCCCCTGTGACTCAACAACTAAACAACTGAAGAGAAAGTCTCAGTTGAGCTCTAGCTAAGTGCTTGTACAAACTTGTCACAACATTGCCTGAGCACTGCTTTTGCCATTAGGAAACTACCAGAACATGCCATTTTGCTCACACTAGATACAAGGCAACCATGCTCAGTTACTTCCTGTTTCCCTGGGTCTTAGGATTGCAGTCTTTAGCAATGCACTTTCTCCCTGGCTCAGTTCCTGGTATCTCCCCATAACATCTTATTAGGTCTCATCTGCACTGGGTGGAGCAAAGTACTGTGGAACAGAGAAAATCAAGATGGTACGGTGCTGCTGCGACATCTGATGTGCAAGGTGTAGAGACTCCATCAGCAAACAGGTCACCGAACAATCCAACTCATCCTCTGTCTAAAAGAGCAACGAAGCCTAGGACCTTATGTAACTATCCCAGATCTACAAACTCTGGACAAACACAGACACATCAGATTTAATGAAATATTTCATTAGAACGAAATATTCTCAGAATTTCAGCATCATGAATAGATCAGGGAGATTTAAAAAAAACCAACCAAACACCACCACATCTGGAAGCTGTTTCTTACCTCTATGTCCTGTATAATTTTGGGGTAAAGTGCTCTGTAGAAGGAGTTGGGTGGTGCAGTCCCATCAGGAGGTTTATTTTTAAATAGATATTGTCCCCTGGAAGACAAAGAACACTCCCATTGAACACAAATCATGTTTCAGCATTTTTGAGGAAGTTCCTCCTGGCATTTTACAAATGGGTAACCACTGTTGAAAAGCACAGACAGATTCATATTCAAACCTAATTTACTCAGTAAGATGGGGTGGTTCCTCGTTTGTTTGCCCTGTAACATGTCAGTGTTGCATTTTGACACTGAAATACTCATGAAAAATCTGTGCCTAGTCACTCAGGGAAGGGAAGTATATTATTTATTATGGACATGAGCTCATTCAACTCAATAGGAGGTGAGAATGGCTCATGCCCGGAATACACATACCCGTATCAGAGGTGACCTTTAAAATAAAGTGTACAAAGAAAATGAAAGAAGCCAAGGAACCCTCAAACTCACTATGCATTCAAGGCTAGCTTTTATCTGCATTAGCAGGAACAATATCAGTTTTGGTACATGGACATTTTACTGCTACTACTATATTTTGGTAAGCAACACTTCATCTGTGGTGCCTCCCTCATTTCAACACTGATTTGGAATACTCATATCCCAAGCTAGATTTTTGCTACAAAAAAAAATCCGTAAACGGCAATCACTACCTGCTGTGTAAAAAACTTTAATTCCTCATCCTGAAGTTAAGAAGCCACCAAACACGGTGTGGAAGCTAGTAAACCCCACCATGGGCGTACTAACTGCTGTTCTGCCTGGCAACATGCCTCACAAAATGGAGAGAGGCACAAATGCCTCCGAGTGTAATCCTGGCATCAGAGGCACAGAGTTTACACTGGGCCAGCTCTCCACTTCTCCCTCTCTTGCTCCATTATGGCATAATTAATTGTTCGATACTTCCTTGCGCATTTCTTTCTTGTCCTTTCCATTCAGTATACCTTGAAACTCATTTGAGAGACTGTACGTTAGCTGTCCCAATGTACTTGAACTAGGCAAATCACAACAATGAACCAAAATTTTTAGGTTATAAGGCAGTAGCAAACTATAGGACTGACAGACAAAATAACAAATGCTCAAGAAAAGAACTTTTGATAATTCTTTAAATAAAGTACTTTAAGCACAACTTGACAGAAAGGTACTTTCCACTTTGGACAGAGCAATCATGAGTCTTCAAATACAGTGACCAGCAGCCACTCATATGGGGACAAACACACATGAAGAAGGGAAACATGGATGCAGGCAAACCACTAACTAGATGGATCCAGTTTGGAAGTGCATACAAGAAAATTAAAATTATTGGCCCAGGGAGACAAAAAATGCTTTGGAGATATACAGAATACCTAGGACACATCCTGGAAGACTTGGGGTAGGTCTACGACAATCTGTATACAACCCTATGTGCCTGAAAACCCGTCTATTGTTTCCAACTTTACTAGCTGATCTAATACAAGGTCTTGTTGCTACCTGTAAGCCCTGCCTTGCTGCATGTAGAGTCAGTTGTTTACAGTTCAGCTAAAGGATTGTTTGGAATTTCCATGGCATCCCAGTGGCCGTTGTGCTGTGGCTCTGGGATAAATGAAACTATTGTTTGCAGGTTTTGATGACTGGCCAATTCAATCAAGTATTCAGATGGACACAATCGTGCCCAGATTTTGGCTTCTGTTTTATATTTCTCTAAATCTGTGTAACCCTTACTGTTCCCTGACAAGCTGTCAGTGAAGGCTACCATGCTGCAGAACTGGGTGTTTCTGTTGTAAACCACGAGCTGCAAATGCTGAGATCAGGCAGCCCATGTGCAAAGTGAGGAGCTGTAAGCAAATAACATCAGTCATCTATCACTCTGAACTGTCCAGTTAGTCACCTCCTTGTGCCATGCACAGCGTTAGCATTGATTACAAGCTATAAAGCTCTATATGGCAGAGATGCAATTACACTGGATATTTCTTGTCTGCCTCTCTTAACCACCCTACCATGCCTGCAGTTGTATCTTCTAGAGCTAATCACTCTGAAAGACAGGGCCCAACTTGCTCCTGTTGTGTCAAAGCAACCTCCGGGACACAGTGTAAACCTGAAGAAGAGGTACAGTAACAGGGTGTGACTGTCCTTTGAGATGAGACGCAGAATTTTGCAGCTGTTTTTTAGAAATGTCATGTGTCTGTATGACTAGTAATCGGTGCTAATATTATTTCTAAAATCTGGAGGGAGCAACTTGAGAACTATCAGCTATGATCTCTGACAAGATGTAGAGAATAGGTAAAGTTCCATAGAGCAGGAAAAAGACAAATGTAGCTCTTGCATTTTAAAAAAAGGGAAGAAGGTCCACCAAGGAAATGGTGGACCGTCCAACTCAACTTTGACAGCTTAGCAGTTCTACAGCACACAGTCAATCAGATGAGCACCTAGAAGATGGTAAGGTGACAAACAACAGGCAACGCTGATCAATTCAGAATACACCATGTCAAACTGACCTAATTTCTTCTCACGGGCTATTCTCATGACTTAGAAAGAGAAGTATGCTCTTGGAAGAGCTCAAGGGTGGACACACAAATGGCTGGAAAGCACAGTTTACCGATGGTGCACTGTCAAACAGGATGGCAACTGGGATCTTGCATGGAGTCTGTCCTAGATGTGTCATTATTGAGCATTTTCATTAATGACAAAGAATGGAACAGGGAGTACATTTATTACCTGGCCAATGATACTAAAGCTGGGAGAAGCTACAAGCATTTTGGAGAATAAGATTAACTCATAATGCTCCTGACAAAATGGAGAAATACCAAACAATAAATAGAATCTAATTCAATAAGGACAAGTGCCAAGTTCACCACCGAGTAACAACATAAGCATGCAAGATGAGGAATAATGGCTAAGCAGAACTTCCACAGAAAGGGTAATTAATTTTATAACAGTAATATACCACTGTTAAAAAAGAAAGCACATGGTCTACTGGAAAGCATGAAATGGAGTTTCCTCCATATGGCATGCAGAGCAATGCTTCTCACACCACCAAACTTTGGTAATGCCTCGACAGAAGTAAGACACCCAGCTGATTACACCATCCTCCAAGAATGGAGTAGAGTAATTGGGGAGGGTCTAAACAGAGAAAACCAAGAATGACAAGAGGACAAGATAACACAGGATTATGGTTGGTTAGTACATCCAAAACGTAGGAAACATTATCATCTTCCAACATGGAAAAAATTACTGCAAAAAAGAGAATGAGAAACTGTCCTGTGTGTCTATGTAGGCTAAATATAACATGCCGAACTGTAGCTAGGAAGACAGCCTCGATTTTAGGAAAGTCTTTCTAACACTGAAGTTAGTGAAACAGTGGAATTCCTTGCCCAGGCAAGGCCTGGGGAATCTCCATCAGTGAAGGTTTTTAAGAACAAGTTAGACAAACATCTGGGATGACTTAAGAGAAACCTGGCTCTGCCTTTGGGAAACAGGAGGAACTAAATAACATCTCAAGGCCCTCTTCGGACTTACTGTGACCTCAACAATACAGAGCAAAAATAGAAGTCCTGGAGAGAACAAGACACTAAAAGGAACGCAAGTTACCACTGCCATGCTTGTGTTTATTTTACACTCTTTATAAACATTACACTATTGGAAGCAGATCAAAATAGTATTTATTTTTAAAGGATGTTTCATAATCCTGATTTACTCGCCTTTACTTCCTGAGACAAACAGTATAACAAAATTAACCATAAAACAGGAGTCTTTGTTTGCAACTCTGTATCTTTTTCTTTTTAATAGCAACCAAAATGCCTGAGCTGTCACTTTTATCTTGTTTATGAAATATTCATACCCAGCTTCCTTTCTGCCAACATCCTAGGGACACCCTTGGAAAAGAAAATTATGTATTAAAGGACGTACCCCTGAGAGGGAAAGTTCTAATGAAATGTTAACAGAGCAGCTTCAAACTTGAGTGAGACCCACGTTGTAGTAAGGCTATTCCAGATGATTATTAACTAATCTATCTGCATTTCTAAAGTCCCCTATCCTCCGTGGTACCTACCCTCAGCTTCCAGTTTGAAAATTAAACAGATATCTAATAGTGAAAATCTGCTGAGGAAAACAAACAGACCTATCAGGAAACAACTAATTCATAGCACATGCTGCCCCACTGCCACCCCTAAAAAAGCTCTTCTGCTCTGAACTGCTGACTAGTTTAGTGTTCCCCTGGGGCATACACAGCTTCTTAATTTGAACCGAATGACAGCTGGGCGTAAAAATCTCAGTCTGTATATCTCACTTGTCACAGTGGGATAAGAGCATGATCAGATGAGGAAAGTGAGGAAAAAGCCCCCACATTGCCTGCACAGCCAAATGATGCCCTAACTCCCCAACCCCCGAATTTTGATTTAAGCAACTGCCAGGTTTGGAACCAACATGATGTTTCAGGGTGCTAAATAACCCTCTTCAAACACGGTTTGAAACACACAGCACCTACTGTCCTGAATGGAGGAAAAAGAGGTGAAGATGCAGTTTCCTCACCATCCTCTCCTCTCTGACAATCCCCTCCACAGGGAGTCTGTCCTGACCATTCTCTCGATGAGCTTCTTCCACAGCATGCCGTCTGACGTCACCCGGTACCACTCCTTGCACACCAGCTCAGCAGCACACAACGATTTGGCATCCAGGTATGACAGAATGTTCTCAGCAATGTGATCCAATCCCCGAGCTGGGGGAGAAGAAAAAAAAAAAAAAAAAAAAAGATTATTTGCTGGGGAGACACGGAGTTTAAAACAACTCCCCTTGCTAGTACAAAGATACCCTCTCTTTCCATCTCCTCTTCTGCATGCAGAGCTGGACCAAATGCACAGAAGAGCATTTGCGGCTAAGTTCAGGAGTGAACAGCGTCCTCCAACTTCCTTTGGATATAACACAACAAGTCATTAAAAATAATAAAGAATCCAAGAAGTCATTCCAATCTATTTCGATGGGTTTTAGCACTAGGGGGATATTCTATGGATGGCATTTCCAACTCAGCGACGCAGCCCCCAAAATCTCTCTATATTAGGACCATTTCTCATCTCACTGCTACAGCTGTTCTCATGTTCCAACGGCTCAAAAGCTGTTTTTGCTAAAGCAGTAGCTTTTAAACGTAATGAAGAAAAAAATATATATTCCCAATGTGTGCCCTGAAGGGTAGTGGTACCTTTAGACATGGGGGAGGGAAAGATATGCAGATGCACAGGGAAGTGGAGAGGGAAGGAGAGGCTGTGTAAGGAGAAAGTGAAGCAGGTTTGCTAGTTTCATTTATTTTAGTGGGTGGAGGAAAAATATGCACCAAAATGGTATAATTTGCAAATATTTTCCAGTGTGAATACCAGGACTGGCTTTGTTTCAACATGGCTGGAGTGAAATGTAAAGCAACTGCTTGGTTAGCACCAAGCAGCCCAATGTAACGTCTGTGTAGCTGGGGGCCAGGGAAGGTTATGCTACGTTTCTTAACTGGATGCATGTATTCAGTAAAAATGTGCCCTTACCCACTCAAATTTAATCACCAGCAAGACTTCAGGAAAATAAGATGCCTTTTAAATGAGATGTTGCATAAATACCGCTTCTCTTGGAGGCTGTTTAATTCACAAGTGAGACACGCTATCAAGAGATTATCTTACTTCACAGGTCAAATTTCAGAGGCTTTGTGAAAGTTGTAGTTTAGACCCCATCATCCCTCAGGCACAATGTTCAGACCAACCAAAAAGGAAGCATGGCAGATTGGTATTACATGCATGTTCCCTCTGGTTCACATTTGGGACAGAGTTAAATACGTCTTTTCTTGCTTTTAAAACAACAGCCTCAAAGACCAGGCCCTGCTTGTGACAGGGAAAGAAAAAGCAGCAAGTGCATTTTTACAGTCACATGTCCATATTTCTGCAAACCCAAATTGGGTGCAATCAGCTGATTCTGATTAGAGTTCATGAAACACAAAAGGCCCAAACTTTGTTTTCGTTAACCGAAAGATCTCAAAATTATCTCCCAATGCATGAAAATGAGAAAATTCAGCATGCCTCCTCTCGCTCCTTTCAAACATCCTAAATTTATAATACACTCTGGGTGAGACATTCTGCCCAGCATTTTATGCTTCTATTTATATGTAGAAAAAGCACGTGAATGATACCATGCACAACCAGAGAGCGCAGAAAGAGGTCTGACATTTCTTATCTTTATAGATGCAAAATTAGATGTCAACCTGCAAAATAAAAGCATCAGCAGCCTTTATTATGTATTTAATCTGAAAAGATATATACAGCCACTATATAAAATTCTTTAAAAAAAGAAAAAAAAGAGTGTTTGTAAATTTAGATTGACTCTACAGCAATTTGTGGAAAGAGAGATACAATGTTTTAGTGAACGTGAACTGGAATTTGCAGGAATTCCGCAATTTGGTAGGGCAGACATGGACAACATGTCCCCCTGCTTCCCACCCTGACACCTGCAGCCCTGAGCTCTCTCCACTGGGTGGAAATGGCATATTTGCTTTCCCAGTCTGTGTTGCTTCCAGTGGGCCCACAGACATTTACAGACCCACCAGGACATTTACAAATGCCTGCCTGCGTAGTATCCATACTGGTGGCTTTATGTCAGCAGCACCACAGCAAGAAATTATTTTATACGGGGAACAATCGGTGGCTTTAGGAAGCAGGGCTACACTGCATAAACTGGGCACAGTAATCTTCACCCACAAGTCTGCCACTGACCCACCTGCCCTTTCTGGATCATCAGTAGTTGCACTTTAGACCTTGCTGCAATGAGGTGTTGTAACTACTTCCATGACCGTAAGTCATCCTTTGCCATTGATCCTAGACCCTTCGCAGAGAAGGAATACTAATGTTTTGGCCTCTCCTCCTCACATTTATGATAAATGGATGGGCAGAGCTATTTTGGCCTGGCTGCAAACTCAATTTTATTATTTTGTTTCTTAGGTACAGCACAACTCACTGAGACATGTATCTTACAAAGCATCGCTTCCTTAAAAAAGAGAAATCTCTGCTCACAAAAGTTTTTGCTAAATCGATGTGAAACACGATTGGCCCTTCAGCCCTCCATACCAACAAGAATGTTTCAGTTATTTCACACRTGAAACCCTTATAAAAATGACCTTCCTCACAAAAAATGTTAAACAGCTTGGAAATGCTAAGCAGAAACCTTATTTTTCAGAAACAGAACAAAGTTTATTAAGTACACAGTTAAGCGGTATTTTTCAAACMACCTTAACTCTGTTCAAAGTACTGGGAAAATAATCTGAGCCAATTTTACTCTACATTAGTAAAACGTGCTCATGATCTAAAACTGCCTTTAATTCTGGTCATTCTTTGGGACAGTGCTAGGAGGACAGAGATAAGATGCCTCATGATTTTGAAGTAGCTTTTTGTTTTATTTACTCGAGGGGGAGAGCAGGAGAGAGAATGAAGGAGTAAAAATGAAACCAGAACACTGAACACTTGAGAATTTCAGAAAGCTAAAAAATACTTAAAGAGTTTAGTTTTTTTTATTATGTGACTTAATTTAAAATTTTAGGTTCATCACTCTTTCGTAGGCAGTTTCTTACCTTCCCCTTTCCCATTCCCCTCATTAGAAACCTGCCTATACTCGGGACATCCTGCATAGACTGCAGAGTCTGCGCCAGTGTAATTCCTTGCCATTAGTTTTCTCCCTTAGAGCTATATTCACTAGGACACTAGCACTTTGCAAATATGCAAATCGATGCACATACATTATTTAAGCACACAGTTCCCACAACTATTCAAATACTCACATATTAGCTGCCTGATTCTTATCTGTTCTGCATTCTAAAATAGTAAAATTAGCTGCTTCCAGGGTAACTGTGAAAAGACCACCAACAAATATGGTATGGCTAGGAAATTTTGAATGCCTCTGAAAATATTTATAACATTTGCCCAAAATTTTCAGAAAAAGGCCTGTAGGATGAAATTAAGCAAATGCAAATGAGATGTGTTGACTTGCTTTGATGGAGTTTTGTGGAGAAAGACCTGGAAAAATTGTGTATGTAACTATATGTATACTTCCACTTTAAAAGTGGGGCAACAAATGCACTTTCAAAATACTCTCTATTTTTCTGAAACAGAACAGCTCTACAAGTTATAATGCTGCTCTAAGTACATGAGATTATTGCCATTGGACTACTAAAAACTAACATAAAGCAGGTACTTAGCATAACTAAGATTTTTTTTTTTTTTTTTTTAATGCTACAACAGCCATTTGATTACTGGGCACAATGAGTTTAAAAATCCAGTGAATCTACGTATTTAATTTCATAGCAAAACTCCTGCAGTGCCTTTATGCTTTGTACAATTCACAGTTAAACATGCTTTTTTCCATCTTTTAACCCTAGAACTTAAATTTCATGTTGAGAAATCCCTTCTGAAGAATGATCAAATGACTGGATTGACCAAATTGTCGGAGTTCAGCAGTTCTCCAAAGGTATTCACAGAACAAGCTTCTGGCAAGAAACTCCTCTCTTCAACTAGCTGTTTAGAGACAACACCTGTAGCACTTCTTGCTCAGGTCCATCTCAAACTAAGGACCTATGCTATGGGAATGCGAATCTATTAACTATCTATCTATCTATCTACAGAGGTACAATCTAACGGTCTGAAAAAAAGATCAAAGAGCCAGGAATTTCTGTCTGGTTCTGAAACTCTATTGCTGTATATATTTTATCTCCCACTGCCTCAGTTTTCTCACCTATAAGACAGGGCCAATACAAAACCACACGCACACTACTTTATGTGTGCATTCTGTGAGATACACCCAATCCTACATCTGAGTACAGCTGGGATAATATTCTCAATGGAAAGCACTACAGAGGTGCAAAAAATAGAACATTTCCATCCTTTGATCTTATGTCCTCCATTCTCTATTAGCAATAAACACATAATCAAAGCAACGGCTTCAGGAAGGTATTTTACTAGGAAAGAGAGACCAAAAAAAATCTACTAAGAAAAGGGAAACCAGAAAGCAACCAGAAAGAGCAGTAGTTTTAATTTTAAAAATTTTCGTTATTCATGCATCGTTGTGGGCATTATGAGTACAACTACCTGCCCTGTGGCTTGCGATGACTATCCTTATGATACATATATGAGCTATCATTTACTCATAGTCAAACCATGGTGGTATTAGATCATGCCCTGAGAGATGGCAGGAACACAAAATAAAATATTACTACATTTCGTGCTGGTATAGAGCTTTTCAATCAAAAGCTATCACCTATTTTGCAAACTGACCCTAGAAGAGACCTCTCCAGCAGGGTAGGCCAGAGTGGAATAGTTTTCTGAAAGACAAGACGGAGGAGCAAGCTCCCTCTGCCTGCAGAAATACCTGGCAGTGCAGTGATGAAGTCCCGCTGTAACATGGGTTTGAGGTATGAGTTTATATGTCCGTGCTGGTAGTGACACATCTGGGAGATGAGGTGCTCCACAAACTCCACCTGGTCAGACTCAGACCACTGTTCAAAATACTTGACGCAGAGTTCCTTCTCCTTCTCATAGCTTGCAGACAGTTTTCTTTGCTTGGGCACAATCATACTGGAAGTGCCATTGGCAAGTTTTGTCTGTAAACAGGAAGGAGAGAAACAACCCAAATCACACATATGAAAAGAAGCTCAAGTGGATTTATGATTTTGGGGGGAAAAAAACAGGAGGAAAAAAGCACTCTGATACATAAAGTTGACCAAGGCCATGTATCCCATTTGGTGCTGTCAGTCGGAGCGCAGCCACCGTGAGCTGTAACCCCTGCAAGGCAATGCACTGGCTCATGCCAGAGCTGCACACAAAGGACTCTGGTTAGACAGGAAACCTTGAGTGGCAATTTAACATAAATACAATTTTATTTACATCTTGCAGACAGTAAAATGCATTTGGATTCCTAATCTACAGTTACCAGTTACTTCAATGCACCAACAGAAAACTGCATTTGTTTTTTGGGGGTTTTTTTGTTTGTTTGTTTGTTTGTTTTTTTTTCTCAAGAATGGACTGCTGCTAGAATTCATAGGGAATGCATGAAATGGATGAGAAAAAAATTGATAGTACTTCTTTTGAGTATAAAATTATACCTTGAGAGCAAAGGCAGCTAAAACACACCCTGATATTTGGTACATACTTCTTTCACAGAACAGAAGATTTTCAACTTTCTGAGCACTGTTAATATCTTGTCAGAAGGACTCAGCTCAAAGAAGAGTTTCAACGACAAAACGAAACACTGACATTTCAATTTACTACTTGATAGCAAGATATAATTTCTGCTTTCTAAACAATTTAACTGGAAGAAAAGTGTACATTTTGCATTGCAAGGATATCCTTTGTCCAAGTAAGATTAACTGTTTGCTGGAAAATTATTTTTTCCCATACTGGTCAAATAGTTTGTATTAAATGCTGAAAACATGTGATTTTCTCTCTTCCATTGCAATGGTTTAACACCAGACAGCATTATAATAACAGTCAATATTATTACAACATTTCTATTTACAAAATACATTTAGAGGTTCTCTATTAATTATCAATTAATAATAGTAATAATTAGAAACAAATTACAGATATCAGAATATATAAAACATTTATGTAGGGATGCCATATTTCTGTTCTATGATGATAATTCCAGGCACCAACCTCACCAGGAGACTTTATTAACTTTAAGGGGAAAAACGAGTACCTAAATCTCTCTGCAAAGGTATCTAATGATCTAAAAGAAATGCATGGATTAACTGATTTTACGGGGGGGGGACACCAACAACAAAAGCGCCTTTTTTCAGCAAGTGCCAAAACAGTGGGTTATTTAGAGACCACAAAATCTAGTTACCAAAACTGGGTTTAGAATGCAGGAATTCCTCATTTCTCAGGAGTAAATAATTCCTGTATTTCAATACCCCCCCAACCCCAACAGTAATCCTGACTTTGAAACACCAAAAACCTCGTAATTTGAAAATCTACTCAACTAATCACCATTTACATTTCATTTTCTAGAGAAAATCCACCTACATACTCTTTTCAGCATTTCCAGCAGAGCTGGACAGAGTGTAGAAAAAGACAGTAATTAGTTGTCATTTTTAACAAGCAGCTCCTTCTATTTCTGAATTATGGTTTGACTTAAATTTCTTTGAGAACACAGAACATGGAGATCACATTATCAGTGCTCAATTCTGCAGCTCAGTGTTTTCAACCTTACTTTTATCCCCACTCCTCCCTGCAAATTTCTGTGTGTCTCCAGTAAGATCATGCAGGACAAGGGCTATGACTGAGCTAGACTTTCATTTAGTCATCACATGGACAGCACTGACTGCAGGTGAGTCGTAGACCCAGTTACTGGGCAGAAGGAAAGAAATACTCTCTCTTGGGCCAACTTTTTATACAGAGAAATCTCTAAGGAGACTGTGCGCATGAAGTCCTAGGTGTGAAAGGCTGGAGTTATTCTAGCAAAGTCTGCAGCAGGCAACAGCCTGGCAAAAAATAATTACCAATGGACTGCATTGAACATTGGTCTTAAGGGATTCTGGTCATTTTTGCTGTGGTTAAGCTGCCTGCAAAACAGACATCCCTGTAAAAATGCTGGATTAAGACAGCAGAGAGATGTTGTATTCTACAAGCTTGATCTCATTCCATTTCTCATTTTCTTTGCTGTGCAGCCAATCTCACAACAGGCTGTCTCTACAAAGCATTTTTAAAAAACTATACTTCTGCCTTTTCATTTGAGAGACTGTGAAGTCTGACTAACATGCTGAGCTGGAGCTGATGTGCAAAGACCACAAAAGGGGCAAATCCTTTCACGGGGTGCCACCACGTTCGGCCCTTCCTTGCCTCCTGAGCACCCTTCTCCCAGCAGCCTTCAGCTCCCCAATTACCTCTAAAACATCAGTTTGGAGTATCAAAGAGAAGCTGCAACATCTGCAAAAACAAGTACTGGCTTATGTGCGTACAAACAGATAACTTAGATGGGACAAAACAACCCATTTTGCCTGGATCCCAAATGAATACAGGCCTCTTGGGTGGGAATAATGAGTAAATTAAAGAGTCCATTGACCAACACTTGTAACAGCTCTGGAAGTCAGACTCCAGGTTTATATAGTGGATCTGCTAAGAAAAGCACTATACATGTTACAGTGTTTATGTCCAAATTAGCGGACAGGGGAACACTGTATTTTTTAGGTTCATGTGTGTACTTTGGCCACATTCTGACAATGTCAGCTTGAGACCCGGTTTGTACCCTTGCCTGCTCTGGCTTCCCATCAAAAGGAGCGACGACAAGCCCAGACATAGCCATGGTGTGCCCAGCAGGTCCTGTGGTTTATGCAAGCAGGGGACCAGGAGGACAGGGCAGACCACGAACACACCAGTTCTGCAGAGCAGAGACAGATGAATTCACAGGGCTCACAAATCACTCAATCGCAATACATGCTCACGTGCCTCCCCCAGACCGTCTGTAGCTACAGTTTAGGACAAAACTCCAGAATTTCAATTTGAAGATTCCTGAAAATCCACTGGGGGTTCAGTGAAAAAGGCCTGTTATTAAAAAAAGCCAACAACAAAACAACAACATCAAGCATCTGTATTATTAAAGCGTTGGGGGGGAGGGTGGTTACTATCAGAGAATCGATTTGCTTCCTGAGAAACCCTGATGACTCAACCATTCTGATCAACTGCCTCAAGTTCACGACAAAACACCTCAGAACAATATCAGCAACTATTTCCTGGAGCACACAATTGTCTACAGCCTCTTCCCTCTCCTGGTACAATAACCAGGCCTCACCTGAAAGAGAAAGAACTGTCCCACATGCCATCCATACTGCTAGGGTAAATATCCATCCAAATGCACTGTGTGTGGTTATGCTTTTTGTAAGCTTCACTTCCAAAAGTGGCAAAGAAGAATAAGCGCTGGTAGTCTGTCCCCTGGGAGGAAGTTTGGGTATAACAGAGCAAACTACTAACTTGGAACAGATGAAGCTTTTCTGACTCCCCTTTCACAAACGCCTGTAAGTGAGGGCTGAGAGGTGCCAAAGCTGGCTCTAGGCACAACTCATCTGCAGGAACAGCAGAGGTGTCCTCCTACAATGGTGTGCCTGAGCTAGTAAGCTGCGCCAGGAAACCCAGGGGATTGAGTGCCTCAGGTTGGTACTAGCTCAGGGATCTACGTACTATGCTCCATTGCAGCCCATAATTACAAGACCATTTCTCCAAATGGCTACATTTAACACAAAGCACATTTGTATGTCCAGTGAAGTAGAAGAGKACTAATATATGAAAGGACTTTAATCTAAATAATGGCTTGCAACTGTAGGAAGGTGCAATATTTCAACACAGATAAATAAAGCCTGGATAAATCTACTGCTCTGCATATAAAACAAAACAGCCATGGTATATCACAGCTATAACCCACATATGACAACCAAGGTTACTTTTGTTTTTGTTCAGTACAGGGGACCAAGGATCCTCCTGAAGCACAGAAAAAACAAACACAAGCACAGTTCTCTGATTCTAGTATAGGTATAGTGTTTCCCCACCCATATGAGTGGTCACAACTTTTATATATTTTAAAAAAAAAAAACCACCATGTCCTCTAATCGTTGCAGAGGACTTTGTTAAGGCACTTTCCACAGGGTGGATGAATTCAGATTTTATGTTTCTTAATGTAAGAAGACATCTCTTAAGGTCAAAAAAAAAGAGACGCTGTCTCCTAGAATACCGAGAATGGCTTAAATGATCCCAGCAAGGTTTGGGACCTTCCGAACCTTCAAGACATCTTCATGCTGTAGCTCTGAAAAGACTGAGAGCTTAGACCACCACTGCAAATTTCTCAGAGTTTGTCTCTAGACAAAAGGAAGGGACTTCCCTTCGACGTTCCAGTACCGACAGGTCATACTGGGCTTCTCCCCTCCCTCCCGGACTCCCTGGGACTACAGGCTGACAGAGAGAGATGTCTTCTACTGCTTATCTGCAACCGCAGCATYTCACCTCCAACTGCTTGCACTGCCAGTTGTGGTTAAGTCACTGATCTAGACAGAGCCACCTTAACAGGAATTTTGGATGGGTCTTAGTGAAGGGGAGGAAAAAAGAGGACATAATGTTTAATTATAAGAAATGATTGAAATAGGCACAGACATACCCCGGGTGCCTCTGCACTGCAGCAAGCTCTAAACTTGTTATCGTTAATGGTTTAAATTTCACTGTGCTAATCATTTCAGGACACAAGCCTTTCTTGATAATCTAATGAATTATTCCAACATCCTTCAGCAAAAAAAATCCTCCATGACAGCACTAATTACAAGACGTTTTCCCAGTGCTTATGTAAAATATGACAGAGCAGCAGCTTAGGGAATTGCAGAAAACTGCTTCTAATTTCCACTGAGAAACTGACAAACACCTCTCTTTCATCTCTCCCAGCTCTCAAGTAAGATTTAACTTTCTCATTTAGTTAATTACCGAGTGAGGATCATCATTTTCCCGGATCGGAGCGGCACAGAGCCTTTATCGTGTTAACTTGTGAACTTGATCGATGGCTGCTGCTAAAACTTAATAACTTCACCCCCTGGCAAATTGTAAGATAAATATAATAGGAGAAACTCTGACAGTAAAAACCTGCCAGAAATGAGCGCTGTGTTTATGTTTCTTTGCAGGCAGCAAAAAAACAACCGACAGCTTATTACTGGGTGCGTGTTACTTATATTTAAAAGACTCCAGGCAGTTAACTTTCTGCGTACTGTTCAAACTTTACCCACAAGAGAAAAGACACTGGGGAAAAAAACAAGCAATGGGATGACAACAAAAGGAACCATGGAGGCGTATGTCCAGAGTAGGGGGGGGGAACACGGGAACTTCACAATGAAAGCAAAGCCACACTTGTACCTATATCCTGAATATTCTTCAAGATTAACCACATTAAAAATACCCACAACAGTGAATCCAGACATGAAACTTGTTTCAGCAGCAGCACAAAGCTCAGGAATTTTGGAGCATGTTAGAAGCTGTGTGGGAAAAGCACAGGGATTAAAAAGTACCAGTGTGGCAGCGAGATGATTTGGTTTGATGTCTGTAAAGCTGCTCTTAGCCAGAGAACATCAGCATGGCTGGCTTTTCCAAAGCTACTTGCGTGGCCATGAAACTGCTTGCTACTGCCCATGAAGTACCACTCAATACCACTCCAATGTAGCAATGTAGCAAAAATGGTGAAACGGAGCTGAGAATGCATGCCAGGCCTCCATGCTAAAGGGCAGAGTTAGTATTTGAGAATCCTGTTGAAAGGGTGTTGTTTGCATGGCCTAAAGGCAATAACAGCATAATTAAGAGGATACAGGTTCAATTTCTATGGCTGGCTTCTTCTTTTTTAGGCTTGTAATTACCAAATGCTGCAGAACCGATTCCCAGACTGCCAAGGCTAAGCAAAGAGGGAAGAAGTCCTTTGCAGCTCCTTATTGGCAGCTTCCTATTAAAAAGCTCCATTTGTTTTGAGAACTGGGAAGTGGTGAGGGGGTGTCTCACCATAAAGAGCAGGATCTCGTGAGCCATAGCACCTGAAAGACATGAGTAGGGTAGCCAGCTCCTCATTTTCCTCCTTTGCAGGATGAACCTGCTTTTCCAGTGTTTGACTTGACAGCAAAGCTACAATGCTAGGTCATTAAACAACTCACTCCATTTACTTTTATTTTAAAAGCTCAGTTTAGAATCTACCCATTTCTGTCCGCCTCCATCTCACATAACAGTCTCTGTGAGGTTAACCATGGGTTTAGCACATATATGGACTTACTCGCTCAGTACTGAATTAGTTTCCACGCTGCAAAGCTCACTGAAACATTCTGAAAAACGAACATAACCCAGAAGTAGATGATCATCAATCACATCTGAGAGTCAAAAAGAAAGCACTATGAAAAAAACTACAGCATCTTTACTATTTATTTTCAAGAGAAAATTCAAAAACATGCTCACACTGAAATTAACAGTCCCCTGGATACCCAAGGAACTATCAATTTTGCCTGTCTGGGGCTTTTAGCTGCTTGTCCACATCTGGTTTCTAATCACACTGCAGAAAAACTTTGATAAGAAAGGATACATCTAGATGAAAGATTACTGGAATTATGCTGGACACACTGCTGCACTTTCTGAAATCCTGGGGGGCCAACAGTTTTCAGAGGTACCATCTAAGTACCTATGATATGGTGTCAGCCTGGAGGGCACCTGGCTAAGGATATTACCTCAGACACAGAAGAAAGGGAGAAGGCTGTTTTGGTTTAGGGCCAGAGAAAGCTGCAGACACCAGAGAAGTAACATGCTGAGTCTCTCTAGGGACTGGGGAGGCAGGACTGAGCCATGGGCACTTGCACACCGGCTATACAAAGAGCAGCAATAATACCTTGCTGGAGAAGCTGCTCCCCTCCCACACTGCTACACAGTAAACAGCAACAGGGAGAGGAGATTAAAAAACTATTCTTTTAAACTAATACTTAATGTTTCAGACAGACTAATAAAGTTTAATTGTCTGGAATCTCGTAGCTCTTACTGTAAACTTTTCTTTGATATAGGTCTCCCATCTAGATTTTAAGTGCTGGCAAAAACCTCCAAAATAAAATTTCTCTGATGCCAGCAATGGATGTGAATTGGGAGTCCCTCTCCTCCTCCCTTATCTCCAAGTTGTCTTTGCAAATAACAATGATGAGAAATCTGCTTGCATCAGCACAGCACTGGCATATGTTACTTTCCCAAACTACGATCCCTGACCAAATGTATATCTAGACATATGCGCGGAGGGCAGACACCATCACTCTTAAAGAGCTAGGTTTCAGAGCATACCTTTTATTAGTTGTAAAGTGATCATACACAAATTTCAAAGCAGATCCTCCAGTAACAACAAATCACTTCCAGTGGAAGTCACCAAAGGAAATGCTTTCTTCCTCGGCATGGCTACCAGAACCAGAGTTGAACTACTGGGACCATTACATGTTATTACTGTTAATGGAGGGAAGGAATATGCACATTATCACCTGGAGAACCAGTCTACTAAAGTCATCAGGTAATGGCCAGTAGCAGCAAAGGGCTCATTTATGGCAGGGAAAGGCATAAGCTATGCTCTAAGCAGCAGTTTCATAGTTTTCTGGAACAGTTGCTTCTGTTTGTAAAATACCCAAGCATGATCTACTGCCCGAGTGAAGTTACTCTTTACGGGTGTTATTGTTGATTTTCTTTTTGCTCCAAGTACTCCCTTAACTCAGAGAGAAAAGCAGCCAGGAACAGGTAGGTGGACTCGAGTGATTCAAAACATGGCTGAACAGTTAAGATTATACCACTGGGAACAACACACGAGTAGGGGGGAGAATGACCCAAAAGACCTGTTATCTGCTCTCAATAACACTACTGAGATTTTCAAAACAGTGTGGTTCTGTCTATGTAAAGCTTTTATCATCAAGAAACACAAGCCCTCCAAGATAGTTTACCCAGTATTATTTTCCATGACTTCCCTCCCTGGAGATGCATTTTGCTACCAACAACAAAGCGGGCACAAGTGCACCAAACTTCCTGGCCAAGGCAAAGTGAGAACTGGAAGTCATGAATATACATGCTAGATATCATATACCGTTTCCCAGCTACAGGAGTACTACCTATTTCCAGGCGTACTGGAGAGATGCAACAAACAAAATGCAGGAGCAACCTGAAGAACCACAAGATTCAGGTACGTGATTTGCTCCCACTGCAAATGTACTTCTTAGATCTGCTGGYAGAGTTGGCTACACGAGCACTCCTAACCTATTTCAGTCAAAATAAGCTTGTTAGCAAAGACCTGCTATTTAAACTGTCTAAGCTAAAACGCCTCATCTTAACTGAAAGCAGGTTTGCAGTTTTGCTGACAGATCCTGGAGGGCAGCAACCTGCAGAAGCCAGACAAAGGCTGAGTGGTATTCTTTTCCACCAGCACAGCTAGATCTAGAAGAGGAAATCTCATCAGCTCACGCTGGCTGATACCAATACTACTGCTGTTAGCAGCCACCACAGAGGCAGCTGTAAGAGGAGAAGTTCATGAAATACTCTTGCACAGTGTCA
The DNA here is from genome assembly GCA_035582835.1 of Phoebastria nigripes. NCBI lineage: Eukaryota > Metazoa > Chordata > Aves > Procellariiformes > Diomedeidae > Phoebastria > Phoebastria nigripes. The sequence goes on along the minus strand of JAYKAV010002553.1, from coordinate 2,687,097 downwards.
GGTCAAAGCTGGTCAGTGTGCTGCAGCTAAAATCTTGACAGATTTTGCCTTGTAGCCTCCTATAACCCCTACATAACTCTCACTCACTAATGTGCATTGTCTTCTCGAGATGAGCTGTTCTGCTAACCTTGCAGTCAAACGTTACCTTGCTGGCAAACTGGGGTGATTCCCATGGAGGACCACTAAGATTGCTAGGGGAGCTGAATGTGTTTGGCCTGGGGAAGACTGGGGGCTATCTACTAGTCTTCCACTACCTAAAGGGAGGTTACAGAGGAAAGTGAGACAGAGTCTTTTCAGAAGTGCATAACGACAGGAAGAGGGGCAACAGACACAAACTGTAGCAAGCAAAACTCTGGACATTAAGAGGGAGATTTTCAAAATACGAGTGGACAAGGTCCCCAGCAAAATGAGCTGGTTGTGAAGGTATTCCCTTCTCCGAATAGGCAGTTGGACTGGAGACCTCCAGAGGTCCATCCTAACTTAAAGTTTTCTATGACTTTGTATCTTAAGATTGTGTTGGTCCATTCTTTCATTGGTACCTGGCAAGAGATTCATGAACTGACTCCAAAAATACAAACCAAGGACATTCTCTCATGAATTCTGTATCTTCAGAAATTGTATTAGATTGGGTTAGGCCAAACGCTGTTGATATGTGAAAGTACATAACAGAAGAAAGGCGAGGAATAGTAACCCTCTGCAGCAACAAGTGACCAGCTCTGACCATAACAGCACTTCAGGAAGGCATATTAAGTTTCACAGTTGAGCAGACTTTGTCCCTATCAGCTGATACTCAAATTGCACAAGGCAGAAGCCCAAGTCACAAACTAGCGCACTAGGGATTCCTCCTTGGCTTGGTGCTTTCAGAAAAATCCCTCAAACTAAAGGAGGGAGGGAGCCTTCCAATATTCTACTACCTATAGTAGACTCAATCAAAGTGGAATTGTTTGAATATAACACATAAGCAATATAAAAACCCCAGTAAACTGGGGCAGAACAGGATTGCTAGCCTCACTTGGTCCTTCAACATATTATATTTTCCACATAATGTTCTTTCACTCAAAGGCATGATTCCACTATTCCTTTTAATGAGATTAATAAACAGTGAAAATAGTATCAATCTACCTGCATTTCCCTTTCTACCAATACAAGCTAAGTTTTCTTTTCCTTTTTTGATGCCACTTCTGAGAGTTACTTTCCTGTCATATCAAGAACATAATCAGTGTGGAGCATATCATGTGAGAAATTTCTTCCATCCTCATGCACTGATGCATCCCATTGTAAATTTATCTAACAATCACCAACGCTTTCTTTAATTTCTACTATAATAATTGGCTAAACATCTAAGAACCAATCACATGCTGAATAAAGTAGCTTTTCCTTCCAACAGTTTTAAATATATTCTCTTTTAAATATCATTGTCTTCTATTGTGAGAATTGTCCTCCTTTGTGAAAGGAAGGAAATATTAGACTTTACCATTGCATGCTATTTGTTAAACACCTCTGTGATACCTCTCACTTGCTTCCTGTATTTTCAGTCAGCTCACAAAAGCCCGTATTAAGTCTAGTATTAGTATACTTGAACACACACTATTTGCATCTTCTCATCTAGGAAGAGCAATTTGGGATCATGCCTGGAAAAAACATATGCAACCTTCTGATACAAAATAAAATTAAACATCAAGGGAATTCAACGTTTCCTACCACAGACCAAACTAGGCAGATGCACCATTCATAGCCTGTTCCTTTGATCGAGGGGTTAGAGCTCCCTCTAGCACTCTCGAAACAGAAGAGCCATAGATGCTAAACTGTGACTATCTGGTCTCATCCAAAGCAGTCTTGCGTAGGGTTGTCTGTAATTTTTATTTGATTTACTTTTTGCTGTCACATGAATAATTAAGACTACATCCACTAGTTTATCTGAAATTCAGGAGAAACAAGCGTCAGGAGAAATTCCCTCTATAACCGATTAAAAATACTCAGATTGCTATAATTAACTGATCTATATTTTAAAATGTAATTTAGGACCAGCTGAAGGATTATCATGTCAGCTGTGTGTACAATGTGAAATGTAGCAAGAAATTAAATGAAAAAGTTGTTGAAAATATTCAGTTTTCACAGCACAAAAAAGTCTTGCTACCTCACCCTCCCTTGCAGCTGACAAACATCCCAACGCAGCTGACAGGTCGCCTGCAGTTGTGAATTACATGTTTCTATTTCGGCATTAAATATTGAGTAACACCGCTTAAGTAAAACTCAAAAGGTGTAACCCTGCTGAATTCTGCAAAACGCTGAAGACAGAGAAACGTCTCATGACAGAAAGAGTGTCAGCCCTTTTTAATCATAGGTTATTACTTATTAATTCTTGATAAACTGAAAACTGGCAGTACATTGTAAAAATAAGAAAGGAAAATGGGAGCCAAGTCTTTTGAGTTTTACTCCTAAGTCTCCCACTGCCTTCTGGTGCTGCCACATGCAAGTCACTCCTCTTCATTTTACGAGTATCGGTTAAATAGATGTATCCTAACACACTTCACACAGAGGCAAAGCACAGCTTAATGTTGGGAACGTCTTTGGAGGCCTCTGCACGAAAGGTGCTCGGTGAGGGCAATGTCACCAGGTGACACCACACCGCACTCTACCCAAGTGCAAACCTCCCCTCAAGCGCCAGCAAACAAATTTGTCACTTAAAAACTAAACAAAACAGACTCGTTAGAAAAGGCATGGCCTTGACTTCACCAATTAGAAAAAATGCAACTGTGCTAATCATTTCAGCAGTCTTCCAAAGCAGAATCAAAAGTCGAGTGTGTTAAGAAAAAATTTCACCTTGAGTTTTCTCAAACTGAGACACCGCATGCAGGTACCACTCCTAAAATCAATACAAACGTGCGAACAACTCATACACCCCTGAAGGTAAGCGCCCTAGGGAGGGTGTGCTTTAGTTAAAGTTACTCATCACAGCAATTTCAATATGTAACCACCAGGGGACTTCTGAACATTGCTTGGGTTTAGAAGTTTGCAATTTTAGTRTTAGTATGTGACAGAGATGAGGAAATACAATAGGATGTGTTAGGCTATCCACAGCTACACTTTCACGTCTCTGACAAGTCCAGTAAGAAAGACTAGAAGTAACTAGACCCGAGTAGATGACAGAAGCACCTGACAAAAACTTCCTGGCATCGCCCGCCGGTGTCCCTCAGTCCCGGCCGACAGCTGTCCTTGCCATTCTGGGCCCGAACTCTGTACACAGTCCTGCTGCACCCAAATCCTGACACACAGACCTTCCCTCCCGYGGTACAGATGGCATCCAAGGCTGTTCCTTTTATCCCCTTAAGAGGACTCRGAGAAAAGCGCTGGCAACAACTTCTCTCTCCCCACACCTCTTGCACGTGGCAGGAGAGGATTACAGTCCGATATCTGACCTGTGCAGCGGGAGTGAAAGGACATCTGAATTGAAAGCAAGACCTCCGCAGCTGCAGATCTGTCAGTGATGCTGGCAACCCTCAGCTGCGTGCCTCTTTGGGCTGACACTGCAGTCCACCTGTTCTCCCCCGTATCTCCAAATAGTTGTGGCTTGGATCCGAATCAGAGACAGGTAAGAGAGAGGTTGTGCTGATCGAACTACAGCAAGACATGGCATCAGCAGCATTTCCCCACACACGCATGCCCAAAYACTGAAACTTTCAAGATCTCTGATCACTTCTGTATATTAGAAGCAATATATCTCCAGTCTTCATTTAGGAAGCAGTTTGCAGCCGTTGTTTTTGTGCCTTTGTTACTTCCAGACTGCGTAACTTAATGAGGTCCTTGGTGCTATCTTGGGAGGCAAAGGGAGGCAGCAGCTAGTGCCAAATGTAGCCCTTCTCATGCAATCACATTACGTACTCCAAGTGTTGGTTTCATGTCTGGGTGCAGTGGGAGACTTTGAATTGTAAGGTAGACGTTCTGTGTATGTAAAACTTAGGAGAAGCAGGTACCTAGCAGTGGAGGTTAACTGGGACTAATGAATTCAATATTTACCCTGCTCTGAGCAGAAGGTCGGACCTCCTGAGGTATCTTTCAACCTAAGTGACTCTGTGTTTCTAACCTCATAGTCAAAGCTCATCTACACTTCCCAGGCTTTTGGAGAGAAAAGCGATTTAGATTTTGACTGAAGCCAAGTTATAGTTGTCTGATGTTGATGTATTTCATTTATCATAAGCCAAATCTGAAATTCTTTTTAAAAGATGCTGTATAGAGAATTTTTTTTTTATAGGCTTTCCAATTCTGGGCTTCACAAGTCTTTGTTATTGTATCATTCATTCTTTGTAGCAACCAAATACCAAGTTCTTAAAGAGTACTGCAGATACGCCTGCTCTCTGGCTTTGCAAGTTGAGAGCATGCAGTATTCAAGGGACCTGTTTGGACATCCAATCTTGACTTCCAATTCCATCCCTCCAACTATTTAAAATTTTTCAAAAACTGTTGATTTTGTTATGATGCATGTGTTCTCTAAGAACTGCAGCTGTTTCTCTCCACAAATTATTAAATTCCAAACTTACCTTCACTTATGACCTGAACCAGTTTCAAAACTCAGGTCTCAAACAACGAATTAATTGACTGCAATGCCTAATTATCTGCAATCTTCTAAATCAAATCTCAAAATACTCCCATTACAACCCACCTCAGACCTGTCTGGGATTACAAATTATGACAGGGCTGACAGATCTAAATTAACATGGCAGGAGAACAACCCGATTCAACTCTGTAGTTCACACAATTTTGTAAAATCCAGTGACTTCAAAGAAAACAACACATGCACATAATTGGCATTAATTAAGAAACATTTTTATTACCTACAATCAAAGACTTATAAGGAAGGTTTACTTGTCAGAAAGAGGGCTTGCTTTGCTGAGAAATTACAAGTCTTACTTAATTAACAATCTAATTTTTTTTGTAGTATAGTTGTTAACATAAATATTTTTCTCTTTTATTTTCTTCTAAATGAATGTTAGTCTAAGCACAAAAGCTATTGTTTAAATTGACAGAAGTGGGGTCAGAAAAAACAATGCTGAAATATTTTAATCATCATGTATTTTAACTAAATTCTCAGTTTGTGGTCACTGTTACAAGGGTTTCATTTTGTGTTGAGAAGCAACAGGAGGATCTCAGACTTTATAGATACAAGAAGACAGTTAAATATGAACCTGTGCACACAATTAGGACAGACCTATCATATTTCACAAATTCATGGCACCATAAAGGCAAGTTTCCCTGTTGGACACAGGACCCAAACAGCCTGGCTACATACAGCACCCTTTTCATTCCCTAATTTGAAACTACTCTATGAGCTGAGCAGGTAAGGACTACTTGCCTGTCAAGATTCACTATTACGGTAAAATAAGTAATTGCAGCTACTTTGAATACTATTTTCAGGTCTGCGAGAGCAACTACTTGGTTGCTCATTTTTAATTTTCCTCAACAATAAGGTTCAGCAACGTATACAGTGAGTACTGCTGTCTGTCTCCAAGCTGCAGCCTCAACTAAGCTGTCAGTCACATGCAACAAGGGACTGCCTGCGTTGTTGTAGTTATCTTGGATATGAGCTTCCACAGGCAGACTAATTCAAATCTATTTTTGTAAATTACAGATTGTGTTAAATATATGTGAAGGAAAATATGGAACAGTTCCTTTTACTGCACAACATGAGTTACTTCCCATTCTAGGTTCCCTCCGAGAAAACTCTAAATTTTAAAATCTGCCAGTTAGTGGCAGTGACTACTGGTGAGACCTAATCCAGTCAAGCAGCAGTATTCGCTGAGTACTGCAAAGGGCAGAACAACGTTCCAAGAGAACGAAGGGACCAGGATACCTGACAATAACAAGGAGGAGCATGCAGTCATTTGCCCAAGCTTCCTTTTCCTTTCAGAAGAAATGCAGGTTGTGTCACTGCCTTAATGGGACAGTTAAACCATGAGCTTCTTATCAGCCAGAAGAATTAGATCTTTACATGTACGTAAGACTGTTAATAGCTACAGTACAGTTTAGGGCAATAATTTGACAATTTCTGTGTAAGAGAGAGCGATCAGAAAAGTAAACATAAATAAATTCCTTCTAGAAAACAAACTCCTCAACCACAAATGCTCAAACACCTTTACCGTTTCTCTTCCCTCATTTCTTAAATTAAGCCACTCCCCAAGGACCATTCAATTTATCCTAATAAAACAAAGAGGATATGACTGCTCTCTAAAAATATATGGAGATAAGCACCAAAAAGGGAAGAGGAACTATTAAAACAAACAGAAGAAACAAGCCGAAGAACCAGTGGTACAATCTCTCCATGAATAAGCTAGCTTGGAAACTTGGAGAGGATTTCCAGTCATTAGAACAATCAAGTTCTGGAATCATCTTCTGATAGAAACAGAATCGAAAAAAGACCTCAGACCAACCTTTAACTGGTTGTAAGATGAAACTCAGTAAATTCACTAAAGGGACAAAGTAGTATCTGCAAGAGCAAGAGGCTGGAACGAGTGACCTGAGAGGTCCCAGAAGGTAGAATGACACAAACCAGGCAATGTCCTGTTCTGCAAGAGGACATTCATCACCTTATAGCTCAGAGTATACCTGAGAGGGCACAGATGCAAACTTGTTGACCAGTAACTGAGCAAACTGACTTCCAATGAGTAGAAAACATTGACGGGACTGTGGGCTCCACTCTGTTAAATATACAAAGGTAGGGCTTCCTTCCTCTATCATGGATGACGGGCGACTGCTTCACCCAGAAAAAGAGCTGTCAATTTTCAGTCTGGCATGTGCACAATGAGCTTGAGCATACCTGAGATTTATGAAATGTACAACCTACACCTTTCCACTAGGTGCTGAACTGCCGACTTGCACATGACACACAGGAACGCTATTTATTCTGGTACGGTTTTATCCATCTGTCTCAGCTCCAGGAGACTCACAGGTAACTTCAGACTGCCCTGAGGCTATATGCACTGTGTCTGTAGTTGCTTTCAACAGGATACCCCTCATGGTCTGTGATGCATTTATAACAAATGTATTACATGGGAACAGAGAATATCTCTTTTCATACCTTCATTGCCTCCAGGTAAACTCTCACAGGATCTGGGGCAAACCTTTAAGCTGTTCATTCATGTGATGTTTGGATGTTAGATGAAGATAAGATCCAGATGTTAGTAACGCACGTGACCTTAGAGTCCCTGATATGGAGGCACTTTTGCTGGAGGAGTTACCTTCAAGTCACTTACCACTGACTGGGAAGATTAGGCTGTGACCTGCTGGGCAGTCAGCTGTTGTGACTATGAACTCTATTGTCTCCAGGGACAATCGTCTATTGTCTCCATAATTAGAAGAAAAGATGTATGGCTGATTTCAACATTGTTGCTGTCTTCTGCTAGCTTCTACCTTTAACTGACCAGTTATCCGGGTGTAGGTTGCAATGGGTATCTGCCACTCTTGGGACCGTGAAGAGCAAAAACTCAGACAGGTACCATCTGGGGCCCGGTATGACTCCAAATCAATTCTTATGACCAGCAGGATCAAAACTTGTCCTGCCACTCAATGGTGATCTGCTTCGAGAAACAGAATGATGGAGGCAAGTGTCTGACCTCCACACAGACTATTTATGTTGAGCCACTTGAGGCCCCATGTAAGATGAAGCGTTCTTTAGTTCAGTATCAGGAAGCTCTGAAGGTAAATGTGTCTCCACCTGAGGACAGGATTTGAAGCCTGTTGATCTGGTCTTTCATATTAGAAGGGATTCTAAGTGTCAGCACTTGATCCGAAGAAGTTACTATGGTGACAAATGGTCAGAAATGAAGGTAAAGACAGTTACATATTTGGAAGTAAACCAAGGGTAAGACATCAAGTTCTCCAAAGAGAACTGTTTTATTCTATTAAACACTACTGTAAGACATGAGACTACAGACTCTACAGTGTGGCTCCCATTTCCCAACTGATAACTTATCTATGCAACCTATAAATTCACATTTCTCTGACCCCACCTTCATGGGAACTACAAGATATATTTTAGGGACTAGTACTTTAATATATGTATTGATTTCATTAGTACAGCTAAGGTTTTATAATCTCTCTAAAGACAAATTACATTCTGTAATGGTTTAGAAATAACTATTTAGCTATTAAAACCTTAATAGATAAACTTACAAAATGATTTGTCTTTAAATAAATGTTCTCCTTGTGTTTTTATATTATTCACAAAAAGTTTAAGGTACTTACATTTTATAGATCAGATATCACGTTGCATTACTTAAGAAACAAAATTACCATGTATCACATGTTGACTCACACTGTGTATATGAAAAGGGGACAGTGAAAATCAAGTAAAAACTTTGAATCTTCCAAACTTTAAAGTGTTTCACCTATAAAAAGATACTACTGTAATTTTTAAGCGAGGAAGGATTGCTGGGGAATAGTAATATTGATTATACAGCTGGAAAAACCATACAAAACCTTTAGATATATGAGACTTGCTATTACTTTTGCAAACACACAAAAAATCTTCTAAGTTAAATTGAGTCTGAAAATTGTGACCCAGTTTAACCCAGTTTTGTTTTGTTTTGTTTTTTTAAAGAAAAAAAAGAGAGAAATTTTAAAGAAAATGTTGCTTGTGTTCTGTCAACAGCTAGTAGATGGTTTGCTAGCCCTCATGGAGCAAAGAGAGAGAGATAATTGGAATAAGTAAAATATAGAGAGTTGCCTAGAGGTAGGAAAATTCTAACACATAATACAAACAGGCTTGGTTTTGGCTTCGCCAACAGTATTCAGGAAAGCTTTTGGTGTGCTGGACAAAGCATATATATATTCTAGGAAGTGCACAGGTATAGGATCCATGGAGTCTAGCATTCTGCTTGGGGCCATTACAGGGGATGGGAACTTTCATGCTTTTCATTAATACATGCTTTGGGAACTTTCGTTACTTAAACACGGTCTGGTGTGTGCTTGGTTGCCTGAGCGTTTGTTTCTAGCAATGTGTTTATTGAGGTTGTGGGAGCTCTTTGAAAGCTACAGGGCAGGGTGAGAGAGAGGGAAGGGTTCTGGGAAAATGTCTTCCTGTATAGGCTCTAATTACTTAATGATTTTCTTTATTAGATCCAAATTAGGCTGGCTTGTCCATACAACTTGCCCTGCGGCAGTTTGTAGAGGGATCCTGRCTAGCTCACCCAAAGATGAAAGCCGCCTCTCTACAGAGGAGTCCTGGCTGGGTGAGAATCTCTTTAGATTGCAGAAGCCAATATGGCTGTATCCTCCTCAGAGCACACACAACATTGACTGAGAACCTGGCTGTACATCAAAGCCTTGTGGTGGCCTCAGGTCATTGCTAGCTTTACAGAAGTAGGTATATTGCTCTATGAGGTTCCCTTTTATGTCAGTCCTGATGTTCAGAATGTTACATTCATGAGAGGAGTATTTTAGAGAGAGTTTGATGAAAAGGTGATCGTTATTGAACTCGTGATGAAAATCAGTGGGAGTCCAGAAAGCGAGCACATACCTCTGTGAAAGGAAAGATGAACTTGCAGTTAAAGCAGAAGACTGGACTGTCAGTAGAGCTAGAGGACAGCTTTTACTCCTGGTTCTGGTTTTGGTTTGAGCCTGGCTAAGACACCCCTTTTCTCCTGAGATACTACGCGGCTACTTCACAGGGTGTTGCACAGTTACGTTAATGTTCCCTAAGTTGACTGAGCCTCAGGGAGAAGACACTAAGTAGTAACACTCTACACACAGCTCTGATACTGAAAGATGGTAGAGAAAAACTTCAGAGAGATCAGGCAAAAAAGGTGAAGAAAAACACCCCAGAGAATGACTTTTCCCCCAGCTTGCTGGGGAGCAAATGTCCCCCAGTCTCAAAGCAGCTCTCAAACTGAAGGGGCCAGAACAGGGACAGCCGCGCATGGGGGTGGGAAGAGAGAGGCAGGAAAACTGAACGGACAAAATGCAAAATAAAGACAATCGAATGTGAAAAATATGTGAAACATTTTAAATTAAATTAACTGAAAATAGGATCCAAAAAACAACCAAGAACTTCTGGCACTGAGAAAATCATCCAGTTGCAAAACCCAACCAGGAGCTAGAACAAAATTATTTTATTAGGTTAAAAGAGAATTAAGATTAGCTGTATGTTCATTTTAACATGTATGTAAACATTAACAATCCCTAGGCTGCCTATTAATTCACATGTGGCATATTTACACTATTTATGATATTATACCCCATGCTGGGACATCCCATTACAGAGTCACGGTAGTGGCTCCATACTTAAGGTGAATTCTGCAACACATCGCCTCTTTCCTGTTATTCTCTTGCAGTAAGATTACTTTTGGGCAAGAATTTACCATTTGGTTTCAGCCCACAAGGGAATCTCTTTGGGAACTGACAAACTGATTTAAGCAGCTGTGGAATAATTTACTGGGTTTTGTGTTTTATTAAAGGAGAACAAAAGGCTTTGAGAGCTTTTGGTGTTTCATGCAACAACAAGAAGAATGTTTGGCTTAGAAAGTGTCCACTTTTTCTTAGACTTTCCCCTTGCCTCCCATAAGGATCATATTTGATTGCAAATGTGACTGCAACCATTGGCAAGTGCATCTTTCCCAAGATGCATGTCTAACACAGCCTTTTAAAAATGCAGACGGACTTGGGGAGAGACAAGGTGCCAGAGGAACAGAGCCCAAATCAACATTAGGTGTATATAAACAAAAATAACGCTTAAGTGCTTCAACTGATACCATGTTCCCAGATCCCCAAATGTCTCATAAGGAAATGTTAAGCAGCATTATCCCCTTTTACAGATGGAAGAACTGAGATGGAAAAGCAGAATATGACAAAGACAAAAGATGTCTCAAAATCTGGAGCTATAATTCCTAATCTAATATTCCTCCTGTGAGGCCTCGTTGCTTACTATAAATAAACTATTTCCTCCCTAGATTTCAGTTGTAAAAGTAACTTTTGAACTTCTCCACAAAAAAGGGATGTTGTGAGTCCAGTCCTTGCCCCAAGAAACACTGGAAGGATTAATTAAGGTTTGTGAAGCACCCAAACTACAGGGGAAACCCCCAGGAGGAAGTTTGTATTTCCATATTCTGACCAGGGCTTGAAAGGCATGCAATAAATACAGCCTGAGGCACAGAACAAACAACATGAATAAAATAAAATATTGAACAGCTGTTCGTTAAGTGAATACTGTTCATCCCACACACCAAACTTTATTTCTGCCTCAGGCTGCAGAGAGTGGAAGGGAATCACACTGAGGCCAAAATAAAATTTTACTTCAAAGGGTTAAATAGTAGCAAAGTTATAAAAAATTGAAGTTGTTTCTTATAAAGGAAAATATTAGACAACGTTTACAGGCAGAATTGCAAGCCCCACTCATTATTATATTAGAAAAACAACTGGTTTAGATAGTACAAAAGGTCTGTGATTTACCAGGTTAACTTTTTTGCAGAGATGCTCTTAAAAACTGCCCTATAAAAACTAAGTGGATCACCAAACTCATACAAAGCCCCCTCTTTTTTTGCAGACGCACTTCAAGCTATAAAAACTACGTGGATATCACCAAACTCATACAAAGCCCTCTCAGTTTTAAAGGAGGGGGAGGGAAGAGGTTACATCACTGTTACAAAGTAAGAAAGTTCAGAATACTACAGTAAGCAAAGATGGTGAGATCTGTCTAGAACTAAAAACCAAAGGAACCAACCTCCCCCGCACAAGCTTTCCTTTCTAGCACATCTGTTTGCTGCTACCTACCTAAAAGTAAGCAATGCAAAGTTGACGGGTGGGTGCGAGCTTACAGCAGAGCCACACAAACAGCCCGTACAGTTTGCTGGGTGCAGTGTGCTGATTTTTTGCTTCTCTTGCAAACTGATAAGATTTTACTTGCTTTCCAGTATCAGAAAGTGGGATACCTAGAAGTGAGGACAGTCTGTGTCCTGATCAGAAAAATGAAAGAAAAGTAGCATGGACACCGTGCACAGAATGACGGAGCCTCACTCTTCAACCGTTACAACTTCTGTGGGAATTACAGGGAAGGAGAAAAGAAATGCCTGAAAAAACACAATGCAGAGAGCAAGGAAGGAAGAACAGGAACCGTGTTAATCAGAAGTTGCTGGATTCCCCTGCACTGAAAACATTAATACTATTTCATAATATTGCTTATTTTCCTTCCCAGAAATCGCCCCCTAATATCACTCTTTTCCCCACATTATTTTTTTTCCCTTTACAAAAATACCAATTTTCCTAAGACTGGTATTCAGATCTGACAGTCATTAATTCCAGTGTCTATTTTTAGGATGTACTTGAGAAAATTGTGATTTTATCAAACCACTAGGAAAAAAAAAAAAGATCAAGTAAATCTTCTTAGCAATTACAGCAGCCAAATCTTTCAAATTATAATTTCTTGTTGGTAAGTGAATAAACTGAAAAATATTGCTGCAAAAAAACCCATTGATGAAAAAAACAACAAAAAGGAGCATTAGGAAATCAATGCAGTATTTGATCTCTCCTCTTTTTTTGCTGCTGAAAGCCAACTGGCATGCACAGTATTTTTAACTGAGGAGTCTCACTTCAAATATATGCCGAGGAATCTTATTTCAAACATACACTAAATAAGGAGGGGAGTAATAAAACAGGCAGTCCCTTACTCTAATTTTATCCATCTCCCTCCTCTCCTTTCCTTGATGCAGTGAAACTTTAAATCCAACACAAAACCCTGTCTCTCTCTCTCTCTTTTTTTGTAAACAGTGATCAACATTTTCCTAAATGACCCCCGAAAGGACCTACTTCAAAACTACTCATTAGTAACAGCCACGTTTGCAATATTAACCTGGATGCGGCTGTTTATTAAGATCTTTTAAGGGGTTTAGAATGAAGACACACTGCCGGTGTACAGGGAGCACAGAAGGGGTAATTTAAAACCCATGTTTTTCCTCCCCCTCACCGAAAACATGCCCAGCATTGTGCAGCTGTGCTGCCAGCTTCATCACTCCCTCCATCTCCACTCTTGCTAATTAAAAGGTTGATCACAGAACAATGCTCTTCTCATTAATTTCGGCTTTCTGATTGGGCAGGATTCCCGCTCGCTCCGCCTGATCTTTTCCACACTGCTGAAGTTAATGTGACAGGAGCCCGAAGATGGATTACCCGCTGCCATATTGCCCATCACCTCCAATCAGCAGCTATCTGGGTAAACTGATTGTTCTAATTTGCTCTCATTATTTTTACAATATCAGGAGAAAATAACGCACACAGCTCACTGTCAAAGCCGTGAAAATCAGCCATTAGTTAAACCCAGACACTGAGTGGCTTTATTAGAAGCACTGCAKTTTATTGATGCAGCTTCGGTAAACTAAGATAATACCTGCCCTCTTCAAACACACTTTTTTAGGTGTATTTATGTTGAAAGAAAATATTTATTAGGATACTTTTGGAAACGCTTGCCGTCTCAACCTGTTATCTTGATATGCTGGCAGACAACGAAGATTAAGAACAATGGAGGCTTGACTTCCACATAAAGAAGGGCAAAATATGCAGTATTATCAGTACGGCAGCCTGCCTGCACATCTCAGCTACTATTTTACAGTTTAAATAAAAATCATCTCAGTACTAATATGACAGGTGAATATGTAAATATACCCCAAAATCACACAAACTATGCTACTACCGTAAAGGCAAACACGGTACGGGCATAACTGCGTGAGCTGTATGTACAAGGTCAACAATTTAGTTTTGGGTTTGGTTTTTTTTGCTAAGCAAAGGAGCCTGCGTAGCCCAGCATCAAAATGCAGGGACTGAGAGCAGGCACTCCAAATGATAAGGGACACTGTTTTGAACGGCTGGGAACTATTTGTTTTCCCTACGAAAAGGCATTGTGTTGCCACAACTTGGGAATGAGTCAGAGCAGAAATGTCACTCCACACTGAAGCCTCACAGGATCCCATAGCTAAGAAATGAATAAAGTATTGTTAGCGGTATGAAGTCAGGCATTTTTACACCGCAGCAGTGGTAAGAACTACATTGAAAATCCTGGACCTCTGACAGTCTCTATGCTATATATAAAGGGACCTACATTATTTTGCCTGCTGCCTATCTGCATCTTAGCAAAGGGGAATGCTAAATAGAGGGATTAACAGAAATATGATATCTTAAATCTTGCTAAACATAAACCTTTTATACTGGTGTCTATGATGCTGTAACTCGCAAYGTGCTCTAAGAGTGACAGGCAGAGCGCAGCAGACTGATTTTACTTTTAAATAATATCTAAATTAGATTAGTTCTTTGTGTAGATCTGCATGAACCAGAGCGGACATTCATCATTGTGCCAAAAAAGTTAAATTCACTGGGGTACGCTCAAAGTGAATGGTTCTAGACCTACGTTTTATCTCTCAGACACATCATCAAGATGCTGTGCCAATATGCATGAAGCCAGCTAGGAGCTGCAAGAAAGACAACGGGAGAGTAACTGGATACCAGAAAAGGTTTAATTTTTCCCTTTGTAGATTATGAATTGCTTGGGACAGGATCCGTGGCTTCTCTGTCTTGTAAGCACAGAGCATCCCTTTCAATACTTGAGCTTCTTTTTTAATATTTAAACGGCTTAAATATAAGGAAGGGTATTCTCCTCCCTCCCCCTCCAAAACAGATGTAATTCTAGTTCCCCCTCCTCCCCCTGCTGTAATTTAAAATGCTACAATTTTCATTACTGCTTTTTAATATTTTTAAATCCTCATCAGCTAGAGCCTTGCATTTGGGGATTGATTCTTCCTCCCTCCTAGAAAAGCCACCTCCCAGCTTTGTTTGGTATCTCTTTTGACCCCTGCTAATGGTTTTCTCTTGGAGGGGCGTGCCATGCTTTTCTCCTTAAAATTCCTGCACTGAAAGACTGCACCACACCACACTCCACAAAACGTGCTGATGGCACAAATTACAAGCCCCCAGCCGAACACTCCAGCCCCCACCATTCGGGCAGATTTATGTGGGCTCTTGCCGACGTTATTACAAGTCAGAGTTTATTGGGAAATTGTTACATTATGCGGAGTGTCTAACAAATTGCTTATGCTGCTATAATTGGATTACAACAGCCGCTTGCTCCCACCGGTAAGATTAGGCAAGTAGGACTCCTGCCGATCTCTGAGCGTTAGCAGTAATTTTATTTGCCTTGCCTCTCTCTTTCCTAACAACATGCCTCTTTCCCTGCCAGCTGTCTGCTGAAAAGGCACAGGCTTGTTCCTTGGCCCTAACAATGCAATTACAGCCCTGCAGATCGCACTGTTTGTGCATTAAGTACAGAGCCAAAACGAGGCGAATTGATCGTTTGACTTTTGGAGGAGCCATGTGATCTCTGCGTGCGGGTGATCCGGCATGCATCAGTGGGCAATGCTGCAGTACACGCCTGACGATGAACTCGCTCCACACTATTTCCCCTCCCCTGTCCGCTCCTAACAGCAAAGACGTTGGAGCCTACCCCATGTTAACCCCCATCAGTCTACAAAAACAGGCTCATTTTTAGCAGCTCTCTTGCTAGGCTAAACTCAGAACTCACTCTGCCTTCTGAAATGTGACACTTGGCCACACCAATGGCTTCCCTGCAGTGGGCTACGCTATGAAATGATTATTCCAGCGTTTCACACCACAAGCTTTAGCGCAAGAATTGGACATATTTTTCAAACAACTTTTTCAATTCTTGCATTTGAAAAATACTGAAAACGTATCTAGTTAATGTCATGTTAATGGTATTTCTATTCCCTACCATCTGAGGGTGCTGCCACTGCAGGTGACTACTTAAGAAGCGATGCTTCTCTTCATGTTTGCCTCCATTTACCACTAAAGCCACCAATGATTTGGATTTGAAACTGTTTCACACTTCCAGCACAAAAGATCCCAAAGTACTTTATAAGTGCAAGTCCAGTTTGTTTCATAACTCTTATCCTGGTGAACATTCCTTACAAGCTTAATGTGACAGGACTTGAATGAAGACCTCAAGGCTGTAATTCTTTATGCAGAGTATCAATCACCAAACCAGCAAACACTTGGGGTGGAACTACAGCATGTGACACCTCACACAATACAGGTGCAGGGGAATTTTGATTAAGGATGCCAGGTCAAGTTCTAAATTTTAAAAGATTTCTATTACATCTTCACTGCCTGTATACTGAGAGGATCCCAGGATGATTCAGTTTAGAAGAGACCTCAGGAGTTCTCCAGCCCAACCTCCTGCTCAAAGCAGGGTGCGTTATGAGGTCAGACCAGGTAGCTCAGGGCTTCATCTAGCCTGKTCTTGAAAACCTTCAAGGATGGAGGCTGCAGAGCCTCCGCAAGCAACCTGTTCCAGTTGACTGTCATGACCGTGAAAAAGTTTTTCCTTGTAACGAGTCAAACCTGAGAAGGAGTTTCTAAGATCTGTGTGGGAGCCCTTCCAGTATTTACTGAACCCAACTTCACAGATAACGCTATTTGCTTTCTCGAGATTCCAAACCCAGGGCTCCAAAAGGTAAAAACATCTCCATTGAGTTGACTGAACTTTGAAATGATTCTTCATATCAAGATTTTGCGTATCACCTGACCATCCTTACTGCAGAGCTTTGAGAACTGATCTCCAGAATACACTTAGAGACCCTCAGCTATAAAGCAATTTATGAGTTAACTATTATATTAATATTTCTTCAAAGTCTCTTTTGCATTTAAAAAAAACCCAAGTGTAATTCTTTTTTAATTCATGGCTTCACTGACACGCAAAGTCATTTTGGGTGGTAAGAGAAGCACCACTCCACAGTGTTTGCATAACTGAAGACTAAAGAAGCCTGTTTACATGTAGTTTAACACTCAAAAGAAACTCTGAACAGCTGAAATGCCTTATAAATAGCTCAGACCCAGAGGAAGTGCAAACGTCTGCATTGTGAATTGTAGATCTTAATTACAGACAATGGCTGGTACAGCAAGTAGCACGGAAAAAAAAAGTGAAACAGTTGCACTGTTCATGGTTGGCAATAATTCTTCAGGAAAATATTTACTATCAATCAGTTATGAGAAAAGGGACTCTGCGCTCATAAAACAGCACGTTGCTTCTCATACCAGGACCATTTTGCTTCAGCATAATCTGAATTTAAACAGCTTGTTTCCTGCGGATATAATTTTGGAAATAAATAAAACAAGTCTATCAAAATCTGGAGAATGTGTATGGTGGGGTGGGGTGGGGGGAGCAGGAATATCACATTTCTTTCTCAGTCATTTGCAAAGAGGTTATTAGACCAAGGGGAAGCTAAAGCATAAAGATTGTCTTGACCTAAAAAAAAAATACAAAAAATGAGAAACTTGCAATTAAGATAAAAGTAGACATATTACTAAGAAAGGAAGATCATCATTAGTTCAAAGCTTTTAGATAAACCTCCGATGCGGTTTTCTACTTGTGCTGTCTAAATATTGAGAATTCACAGTTTCAAAGCACCTTTTGGACATTAAGCAATCCCAGCAATGTCCCTGCAATACCCGCCATTCACACAACCCTCTTTTTACGGAAAGAATACCTACAAAAGAAGGGTAAAATGACATGCTTAAATCTCTATTAGCCAGTGGCTGAGGCAGTGTTTATCCAGTTTGCAACGGCCTCAAAAACTGTCCTCCCAGAGAACGGTATATCCAAGCTACAAAAGGGGACACTGCTACAGAGGGGTTTGGAGCTGGAAGCATGTCCACTGACAGCCCCTCTGCATCATTACACAGAAGCTTAATACTAAAAATTAAGGTATGGAGGAACATACCTTCTCATTAAAACAGTGGAAGGAGTATCAGGAAACTGAATGTAGCTAGTCAATAATATTTGTTCATTATTAAATTGCTCTAATTTCAATCTCAAGGACTGGAAAGGCTTCAAAAGCACTGGAAAACTATGCATTATCTGAAGATATACCGACTCAGTGGTATACACAGCAGAACTCTGAGTTGGTTGTGTTGTTCATGCAAAGTAAATGCAGGGACGCTCTCAGGAAAGAGGAGCCATCAATCTGTGACATAAAGGGAGTTGAGAGTACAAGAGGGACACTCTTCAGATCAATTTGTCCTATTGCCAACTGGAACATCCAGTCTGGAACCCTAAATGTTTGTTTATTAAAAAATACTCGTGGTTTCTCCTTTGAATTCATATAAAAATTCTGAGCTCAATGTTATTATTGTGCAGACTATTTTTATTCTAAAAATTCGGAAATAGTGATGCAGAAAGAACTGACAAAGGAAGGTAGATTTCAATTACCAGCTACTTCCACCACTCCTTGCTTTAGCTGAATCATCCTTGAATGTAGAATGGGTAGCTATAGCTAAATAATATTATGCATCTTTGAAAGAAAATTTCACATAGTATACTTGAAGTGCCAAGCCCTGTTCTGTGTTTCCAGAATTGAGCACAACATAGCTCTGTCGCCCCACTACAAACAGCTTGCCAAGCAGGCAGAACATCACTACATGCTTAAGCAGGACTTTTCATCCAAGGGTCAAAAAAGCATCATACAGTTAAATTTCACAACATTTCTGCAAGGAGAGTATTATTCAGTTCCCTTTTTGAAGACAAGCAAGAAAAGCCATCATGGCCACAGAGAATAAAATCATAGTGCTAAAAATAAAGGGTATGAACCCTTTCTAGATTCCTAGTTCAATACTGTAACAACTGCAGCATGCACATTTAAAAGTATGATGAACAGCAATCAAAGATTCCCTAGAAGACATAACATGCTTAAAAGACCCTGAGAAGTCCCTCGGTTTGCCGGGACCTTAAAAAGCAGGACCAGTTATCACACGTGGGTAGCAAGGAGTGGCCTGAAACAGAAGTCTAATTTTTCAAGGGTGGTGTGCTCGACTGTATTTTTCTTCCTCCAATTTCACTTATCTCAGATAAAGATAGAGGCAGAGAACCTCTCCCAGCTGCTGCTGAGTTCAGAACTAAGTAAAAACCTGGGGATCTGTATGCCATTTAGAAGGTGTCTTTGTGCTGTCTCTGGCAGGTATGCCATAGGGTGCCTGTCTCTGGCACACATAGGAAAGAATTCAATGTGCAAAATGAAACTGAGAACACTTCTTTATATAGCAGATCCAGACGAACTGGAACTGACTGCAGGAGTTAATAAACAGTAAAGACCTATCTAATGAATACAGGAAATGGGTATTGACTGTAGAACTCCATGAGATCAGTTGTACACCAGTCTCTTGCTGGGAAAGGAAAGAGCACTTTGAATCAGAAGGATATTTCCATGATCCAGGGAAGTGCAAAATCTAACGGACTCCAAGTGAACAGCAAAACTCAAACCAAATACAGCCCACATTATGAAAGCGTGAAAAGGTAAGTAAGGCCTCTGTTTGAAAACAGGAATATATATAATCCATTCAAGCAAAGACTCAGCCAAGGAGACTGGAGACACATCAGAGCATCCCGCACTGCACAGCAAATAGAAAGTGTGAAGGTCACCACAGAAAGTAAGTGGTCCTGGATGCAGAACAGAAGAGAAACTTGTTTGCACACCCAGGAGCGTCACAAGAATCCTAGTGACATACCAGATGCCAGGGGATTTTTAACTGTGCCCCTCTCTAATTGAGGATGAAGCACACACCAATGCTGTTATCTGGCCTGAAGATACTGGCTTACAAAATATGGAACAAACAATAGGAACAGATGCTCATTTGGCCAGATTTCAATAAGCCTCATTAAAACTAAACACCCTGTCTTTGGAGCTCAGGTTCATGCTACATTTCTACCTTATTTAAGCACCTAGCACCAATTCCTGAGAAAGCTGTCCACTTGTGGTTGCACACCAGTAGTATCGTAAAAAGGAATCCTCTCACAGACATTTTTTGGTTTCTACAGAGACAAGCAGGAGGTTATTATGTGTGTGTGTGTGTGTACACATATATAAAAACACAATTAGAGATTGCATTTCCTTTTTAAAGACATTAGGTTAAATATACATCAGACCTGTTGATCGCTCAAATGTAATGGGCAAAAAGATGCCAAAAGATTAATGGAAAACTCCTGAGGTTGGAAGAGAACCGATGTTACAGATCACACAGGTGACATCTGTGCATCACAATATATAATTTTTAATTCAAATTCCCATCTCTTTAGTCAAAACATGAGCACACTTGAAACAATTAAAAATATATAATTTTTAATTCAAATTCCCATCTCTTTAGTCAAAACATGAGCACACTTGAAACAATTTCTACTATTCCTTATTTGCTTCTACCCAAATACGCCCATCAATGGAGTTTCAGAGGACAAATACCAGAAAAGCACGGCTACGAACAAAATACAAAGATTCATCAGAACATGGTATTCTAGTTTTATTTTTAACTGCCTGGATAAAACTAGATAATCCATAGGTTTGCAAAAGCCACTGAGCACCTGGCTGCAGAGTCAGCATAACATTGTATAGAAGACCAGGCAGACAAGGTTTTCTAACAAACACAGACTTCCTTGAGTGGTCAAAAAGACAGTAGCCCTATGCTACTCTCCATACTTGAAAATGCATATATGTTTACTATAAACTTCTTTTCCCTCCATTTTAGAAAGAATGCCAGTTGTTAGGTTGGTAAGTTATACCTGACTGTCCTGTACAGAAGCATTCTTTCACAGGACAGCTTGATGGATGGACAGTGCTACAGTCTGGAAAAAGGTATCTCAATATTGATGTGTGTGGCCTCAAGGGAAACCGCACGCCATTCTTTGAACAAACTTTAGAAACATCAAGCACACAATCAGCAAATGGCATTAATACAGTCTCAACAGAGCACAATTTTCTTTTTTGTGAGTAGGTGCAGAATCAGAAATTATGTTTTTGGAAAAACACATCGTCCCTTGCAGACTGACTGACCCTTCTGACAAGCATGTGATAATGCTGACTGTGGCTCCCAGTCAGGGCTGATACTGCACTGCAGAATCAGAAAAGGTAAATCATGATTTCCAAAGTAATCCTTTTTGTCTTTCAATGTCAGTTTAAAAAAAAATTGAAACCCCTTTTCCAAAAGTGCTGTAGATAAAGAAACCCACAGTTATACTTTCCAGTATTCACCCTCTTGACAAAACATTTTAAAGTCCAAGGCTGTAAGACACATCAATCATGGAGGATAAAACTCGCCATGTGCATAAGGCTAGGAGAAGGCCTCTGAACTCCTTAAATCCCATTTAAGACCTTTACCTAGGGAACATTTAACAGTTGTGCCATTTACCTATGCCATCACTGAGCCATCTGCATTTAGCTAACTGGATTTATAAATGCTTCAACATTTCTGGAATTTGAAAGACAAGCTTTCTTAGAACCTATTTCATTTTGGTTTGTAGCTGGGAAGGCAAAGGAAAGGAGTACAGTAATCAGGCAAGCTAGTACTAGGGAAAATATAACCCCAGAAAAGTCCTTATAGAAGCATAGAATAGTTTGGGTTGGAAGGGATCTTTAAAAGTCATCTAGTCCAACCCCCCTGCCATAGGCAGGGACATCTTCAACTAGGCTCAGAGCCTCATCCAACCTGACCTTGAATGTTTCCAGGAATGGGGCATCTACCACCTCGCCAGGCAACCCGTTCCAGTGTTTCACCACCCTCAGCGTAAAAAATTTCTTCCTTATATCTAGTCTAAATCTACCCTCTTTTAGTTTAAAGCCATTCCCCCTTGTCCTGTCGCAACAGGAAAATATTATATATATAAATATTATAAACATATATGTATGTGTGTGGATATATATGCATGTATACATGTATATATAAGTTTTTTCATACATATATGTGATGGCAGATTGTCCTACAGCATATATACATATATATTGTCCTACAGCATGTAGAGACACAATACTTTAAAACATGCTTTTTCATCTCCAGGGTGATGGTTCAAATTCATCCTCAATAACATGAAAAAAGTCTTGCTGTTCTTGCCTTGAGCCCTACCCACACCTCTTACCATGATCCCACTGAAACATAGTTTTAGGAGAGTTTACTATTTGGGGCATTAGAATGTTAAAGGTATGTCATTTCAGTTAAAAGAGGCATCATGTAAATTAGCTGTAGTTCTTGCACATCCTTGCTCCTTAGTAAGATGATCAGGTCAAACAAGATGCTATAAAGCAGATGGGGTTGAATGCGTTTACTCTATCTAGCTTGCTGTGAGCTGCTTCATGGCATCAGAATGATGCTGTATGCCGATACAATTCAGTCAGAGCTGCTCTGGTGCCTTGCTCAAGAGTTTTACCTACTTTGTATCATAAAGCGCCTTAGCAAGCAGTGTGCGATACCAGTCGTCTTAAGCTAAGAATGGAGGTGTCGGTATTAAATATTAGCACTTTGTACCAAGGTTGGTAGCTTCTCTCAGAAGTGCTTCTCCACTGGAAGGTAACCTCGCATGTCAAGCACAGTTTACGAGCACTAAGCCACCTGCAAGCACCATGACAAAATTTTATGATGGCCAATTCCCTGACAGGAAACAAAAGTAATGGGACATCCAAATTTCACCAGCAAAATCCCAGCAAACATTTAGCTGGGAAATTATCTTAAAGGTCAATACAAAAGTAGGCCTTGAAGGGACAAGGCACCTTTAACAACCATTCAAAGTATGAAAAAAAAGGACTTCAAGAAGATCAAGGAATAAATAATTGAAAGAGAAAACAGGCTTTTGAGTGGTCAGGTTTGTGGTGACAGAGGAGCAACAAAATGCCAGCTGGTTTCGGTAACAGATGGCTGTGTGCACTGATCTGTCCTGCATGCCCATTCTAAACTTCCTTTCAGTAGAAATACGAAGCTTACACACGGCTAAACGCATCCTTCACGCAGCCTTTCGGTACATATTGCATCACGGTTCAAATGTTTTCCATTCACAAACAGCCCTACATCTATGTTATTTTACTCGTTACACTGAATTTTAAGAAAAGCTGGTGGCTAATGGCACCTCATCTTTTCTAATCATATCTACTACTATTCTCAAGGAATGACTTTTCTCTGACGGGCTAATACATCCATTTTCTTACCATTCTGACTGCCGTATCTCCCTCCTCCCTTTTCCTTAAATACAGCATTCACTGTATTTTAATTGAAAGGTCTGTCTTTTTGCACCTCCCCTCTGGTAGTTAAAAAAGGGAACCATGATACAAAGAGCTCTCATGCAGTATTTTTAGCATATATCTGGACATTTATCATTTGAAGTTGCCACAGCTAATTACATGGCAGGCATAGGTCATCCCACTGGAAAAGCTTATTACTTGTATAGTAGAATGAACCCTTCAATCCTAGATAGCTCAGGACTCAAGTAATCATTTCCAACAGAGCAAAACAGCAAGTCTGAAGGACAGAAAAGCCTACCCAAAATACTTGCTTTCTGTTCAAATATTTTTTTCTAACTGTAATTTTTAACAAGAACTTTTCTTTGATTAACAATGAACAATCTGCTAAAAAACCCTCAAAACCAAAGCTGTTCTCTTACTTACTTTGGCCACACAATTTTCAGTCTTCATAGCAGTGCTTCCTAGACATACTGTTTCCTGGTTTAAGCACAGTCTGGCACAGCTGTTGTAGGTCTGCAGAAAGATTAAAATGGTTATGAATAGAAGAACACGATTTTCTTTCAGGCACCACATTTTTGGCACAGGAACCTACAACAACTCTACTACATTTCCTTTTTCCTAAGGTGTAAACGTTTCAAACCAAAATAAACTAGTTTACAGCAAAAGCCTATGTTGAGGGCATGCATGTCCTCTGAGAAGCTATGTACAATTTTATAGTTCTGAGATACAAAGAAAAAAAAGATTTTTCTCCTCTTTTCCTTTGAAAAAGGAAAAAAATACCAGATCTCAGTTGTTCGGTCTTTCACAAAATGCTGCATAACTGAACAACTAAAGCAAGGTGATTTCTACATGCTGGTTATCACAGCGTATGTCAAATGTTAATAAACATGCCCTGTCTTTATCAGGTAAAAATACATGGGGACGGTACAAACGTTACAGTCAGAAGGGAGCAAATGCAGACCACATCTCACTTCTTGTATTTAATCTTCTCAATTTTGGAAAGCTTTTTCTTTTAAAGTAGAATGTCTTTTTTCTTTAACTCATACACTGTCCTGCCCAGGGAACCCTCAGCTGAGGCTGCAGACATTGGAGTCTGCAGAACACATTACTCATAGTTTCTCCCTTTTTTAAGGGCAGCATATGAACAGCACTTATGAAGTGTGCTTAAAATTATACTTTGGTTGATTTGGCTATTTAAACTAAGACGCCTGAAGAACTCAGGAGTTTCTAATGGAGGCTCCCCCGCCAACTTTCAACACCTTTTTAATTACTACTTGATTAAGCTCACATTTTCTAGCAGTAGTAGGAGTATAGTAGCACCTAAGAGCTCCAGTATTGGATTAAAACCCCGGTGCCTGTCGCCATTTACAGAAAACTGCTCCCAAGCAAAAGTGGCAGCCCAAAAGCAAGCACAAACTTGCTTTGTTGCAAGAGTATTAAGTGGACCACAGAGAAGATGTTGCTACCTCAAATAGTTACATGGGGAAAACCCAAGAAGCATGTTGAAAGAGAATGAAATTAAACTTGCTACAAAGACATTTCCAAGAGCACTAAGTAAAACATACTAACATTCATGATATTTTTAAGATTGCCTTAAGGGGAGGATGCACAAGGATTTGTAGCGAACTGCCTGACAGTTTTCTCCCTGTAATATTCGCTGGCAATCTCTGAAGATCCTTCTTTCAGGGCTTGCTACGGATTTCTATTTGTTTGATTTGAAACTAATTCAACCCCATGGCATAGGTTACAAAACCTGCGGGCAACACTGGCATGCTAAGGGCTCCTAAACCTCTCCCTCTGCTCCAAAGCTACATCATCAGAGTCAGATTCCCTCAGCGCTAAGCACCAAACAAATGATCTCCCCTTTTTGCCCCTCTGCCACAGACCTGACTCTGCGCAAGATGCAGGCAGTAGCAACACACAAACCAGCAGAGGAACACATTGCAAAGGATGTCAGAGGCAAGAATGCAAAGAGATTAAAAGGGGGTTACGCTGAGCGATAGGAGGTACATCCACAAACTCAGTGTTCCTAACAGTTTCCAGCTCAGGAGGACAGTAAGCACCAACTAATGGGAACTGAGTGTACACAATCAGTTTGTAACATTACTCACCTAAGTTCTTATGATCCTCATTAAACACTCCCTACTGCCCACCATGGGAAATCAGGGCTCAGGTGATCTGCACTGGTCCGGCACAGTACAGACAGTCTTGTGGAACTTCAGGAAATCACAGTCCTTTCCACTTCTTTACAGACCCCCTTTCAACTTCATCATGAAACAGAAACAAAAAGGAGCACAGCAGCCCTATCTCCTCCATCGCTTTACCAGTTCATGTTTTATTTCTCAGTGAGCTCTCTAACCAGAAAACAACCAGTGACAGACAGGAATGCAGAATACCCTGGCTCCAGCAGATCTCCTTATAAGTTATAATATTGGTATCTGCCGCGACTAGCAGCCAGCTAGCAATTTCTGACTCTGGATCCAGAAGGAGAAACTGAAAAATTCAAACACACGAATCCTTTCAAAGTGCCGTGCAGATGAACAGAGTGCATCTTTCAGCCAGGGAGGTTCAGATTCAAACTGGGATTAGGCCACAAGCAAACAGAAGTCTGATGGACTCAACTTAGCCTCTTGCAAATATTTGCCAACATCATAAAACCATCACTCTGGTACGCACAGCACTTTCTCCTCAGAAGAAAGATCAGAACGGCATAAACTATTATAAATCGTGGCTTAGATGCAGTGGCCCAACTGATGGACAGAAAGTTGACACCATCTGCTTTGCACTGACGTTCAGACTATACCATGCAAACTTCATTTTATAAGCATTGTGTTAGTTAAATTCAACCAGATTCTGAAGGTGAAAAACCATAAAGAGTTGATAAGATTCTTTGTTCATTATTTACATTTGTGTAATTTAACCCATTTATCATAGATCTGTGATTTCTTTCATTTGCAATTTAATTCCTAAAATTCCAGTAGCAGTATTTCTGCACAACTTATCTACTACATACTGTAAATTTTATGAGGAGCCCTGACTCAAAGCAAGCTACTAACTCCACTTTGCAGATGAAAAGCTCAGCCACAAAAACATTTACTGAAAGCAACAGGGAAGCCTGTGGCTCCATGAACTGAACCATGAACCGAACTCAGATCTTGTCAGTCTTTTTCCTCCTAAGACAGGTATGCACAAACCTTGGTAGCAAGCCAGCTTTTTAAAAGCCGGGCTTACAACAGGCTTTCTCTCACATTTACAAATGGGAAAGAGCAGACGATCTAAATACACAATGTGAAATACTAAATGCTAAATCTAAAAACCCTAGAACTTTCCGAGAAGGAAGAAAACTCACTACGCCACTAAGTCATGTGTATGTCAGAATGTAGATACAAATAATTATTCCAATGTATTGCATAATTTTTATTATTTTCATCCACACAGTACATCTTAGTGTGAACAGCACCAACCGAATTTCCAGCGTAACTTGTTCATCAAATCCCACAATACCAGGACTAGTGACGTTTGATGGAACTAGTATAGTATAAATTTAAAGCAGATAAAATGAAACACAGCAGACAGTGAACTTCTGTAGCTTGCTGCCTCAGGACACCGTGGAGAGAAACAACATCAGCAAGTGGAAAAAAGGATTAAACAAACTCACGGACAGCAGGTCCATAGAGTACTCGGCAGAGATATCCCCCAGACATGCCTAATGCAACAGCAGTAGATGCTGCAGGAGCAGGAGGGGAATGGAGCACAGAGAGCAGCCAGACCCATTTGCTCTCATTCAACAGCATCTTCCACTGACAGTGCTGGAGTCGACACTGGATGAGTGGACGCTGGGTCTGACTGACCATTCTGAGAACATTCCCATGCTCTCAATACCTCTCTGCCCTTTCACAACATGCCAATGATACTTAAATCCCTCCTTCCGAACCTTTTCAGCCACAGAAAGGTGACAAGAACATGCTTTTACTGTGAGAATCAACTTTTACATAGTAATTTTACTACGTAAAGATCTATGTAAGTGCCAAATTACCTGACGATCATTTAGTCCTTCAGCAGCTCTTTGTTTCTCAATAAAAGTAGTGGGGAAAAAAATAAAATTAAAAGAAGTATGTATAATGGATTCAACCCATCGGGATGCAGATTTGAGAAGAAAACATACAGTGATCTTCTGTTCAACGTCCATCACTATGTTTGCAAAGTTACAAAGTTCTTCTGTTCTTCTTTTCACATTCTCACAGAAGAATGCATTATTAGCCTTGTGGGATGAATAAAAAGGGTAAAGAAGATTCATGTGCATGTTCTACAATATGTTTAAAAAGGTTTTAAGCAAAAACGTAGATGAAAGCCTAGTTCTCCCTTAAAGTCCAGGGATAAAAAAGAGGTAATGTCGCCCTACTTAATAGGTCTCAATGGAAACGTATTGATAATGTTGCAAAGAAGCTGCATCTGGCTCATGAAATCAAGTCATGAGAAGCTGGGAGAATATATTATGAATGTAGTACTATATGGCTGCCCTCTTCTAACATTCCTCTGGAGGCAGCAGTTACTGGTTATTGTGAGACAGAAGATTACTGCTGGACATGGAGATTTGATTTCATCTGGTATTGTTATATTTGTGTTCATATGCCAAGAGTTACTAGTGAGTAGACCTAACAAAGTAGAACGAATGTCATATCATCAAGTAATAATGCAGAGCCCTACATTTTAGCTGAAACATTTGATGGTGTCTCATGCTACACTGCAACATCAGAGTACCTCCTTTCGTTCATTCTGATGCCTACGGGAACATTGACTAACCTGGAAGAAAACCAAGAAAATCAAAACCAGAACCAAACCTCAGAAAAGCAAACTTCTCAAGCTCACCTTTAAAGCTCAACCCTTTTACGAATCTTATCTAATTTGCACCAAAACTGTTCAAGTTTCTCCTCACCTTTCATCAAGATAAGAGGTTTCTTCGCCAAGGAAAAGCAGTCTGAAATGGTAGCCTGGTTCAACGCCACAGGCAGATAGCTTTGCGTTGGAGTGCTTTAATATGTTTTTATATTGCATATAAAGCATGCAAACATAAACCAGTTTGTTGAAAACTACCCTCTTTGTGGAAGCTGGCTGTAATTCTGAACAAGTTTTCAATTTTCGCACTGCTGCTAGGGTAAAACATTTTAAAGAGTTTAATTTTTACAGTGGCTTCAATGACACAAGATTATCTAACAAAGTAATGGTTAATCAATAGAGGGCTTAGTTGTCAGGTGAAACATATAACACACTAAAAGGGATTGATTGCAAGGCTCCTCCTTATTTACTGGGAGGTATATATTTAAAATGACACAAACTTGTTACCAAGCTGCATTCCTTTTAACCTTGCAAAAGCCGTTTGAGAAAAGCGTTAAGCAGCCCTATAGCAAAACAAGCCCTAATGAAAAAAAAAACCCTACAAATATATGGCAGCACCAAATCATGTCAGAAGCAGGGGAACCACAAAGCTGTATTCACTCTCAGCCAAAGGCTTAAAATGCCACAGAGACGCTAGACTATGGTTCACTAAAGATAGAGCTGTATCTGATCTCATTTTGTAAGTGTCTTTGGTTACATTTTTCTTTTTAAAGAAAGTATGATCCTGCTCTTTGACATAAACACATAAACATTTCTACTCTTGTCCGTGTAGCTCTGGACGAACACTGAATGCCAACCTGAAGTTTCAAACCCCAGGCAGAACTCTGTGTGTGTGTGTGTGCGCGCAGCTTTTCCGCCAACTGAAATCCATTTCTTTGGCCATTTATTCTGAGAATCCCCAGTCCCTGAACAAAACTCCACTTTTTAATAGAAGCTGCAACCCAGGAGTTCAATAAGATTTCCCCCCCCAATAGTTAATAATTACATGATTTATCAGAGAAAGATAACACTAATAAAAACACAGCAAAAAGACAAAACCCATACCCTCCCTTCAAGTCATTTTCAGGGAAAAGATTATTAAACTGTTCTTTTTGAACAAGGGCTTTTGTAGCTAAGCACAAATTGCCAAACGGTTAGAAAAAAAGTTATTAGACTCAGAAGAATTCAGCAGAAGTGGGAAGTTATATAAACAAATCACTCCAGCAGATTTGGAAAGATCGCTTTCATCTTACTTAGAGTCTTAGGAGATTTGCATTAATTACCCTTTAAAGGTCTTTCACATGGACTATTTAAAATAAATGCAATTTATTTATTTATTTCAAATGAGGTGCTTCTTCTGAAAGAATTAAGTAATCTCAACAAATTTAAAAACGTTTTTATAAACAGGTAATTAAAAAGAAGACTAGAATTAAGTCAAGCCGTAAGACATTACCCAGGATTCGCCGCGATTATTTTCTTAAGACGAAATTTTTGTTATCCCTAGCCCAGCCTTGGGAAGGGTGGTCTCCACGGAAAGTCGTAAGACAAAATAAAGACTAGCCAAACAAAAAACTGGATCATTACAGGATTCTCCCTAAAGCACAGTTTGTCATATTGCAATTACACCTTGCCGACTGTGAAAGCCAGAGTCCTTAATACTGCCACTAGAGGGAAGACGTGTCTCAACACATGGCAATGGTAGTTGGGGAGTGGGTTTTCTTGAGCAGTTACCATAACAAAGCTCCCTTGGCTGTGTGTACCTTCTAATTACTCAGTACAATTAAAATGACTTACCTAAAACAAACAGCAAAAAAAAAAAAAAGGCCCCTAAAACAAAAAACCTCAAGACAATACAAACAAAAAGCCTTACTCCAATCTGCCTGTTATCTGAAATTACATTAAAGCTGAAGATCTTTTTTCCTCATCCATCAATGCACAGGGGGGGAAACAAAAAAAGAGTATGACACAAAGCCCAAACACCACGGGGTTGTTCAGCAATGTAAAAGCATTAAAACAAACAAAAACAAAGAGCAAGGAGAACTAGATCTCTTGTTAAAGAAAAGAAGAAAAAAAAAAAGAAAAAGGAAATGTCGTGGTATTTAGCCATCTGGTAGCTGCTTGAAAACAAATTGTCCTCAAAAGAGCAGAAATACAGTATGTCTTCTCTCAGTTCACTGGCTTATGAATCAGACTTTTTTTTTTTTTTTTTTTTTTTTTAATACAGGCATGGTAATGTTAGACTTCTGTGCTGCTGCTGCTTTCACTTCCCTCTTGTCCCACTGTGCAAAGATAATCATGGTCATCCCAATCAGATCTGGTTATTCCAACTTGGATGCATTATTCGCAGTCTTTTGGGATACATCTTGTTGGGCCCATTGTTCAAAATCCCTCAGGATTTTTTTTTTTCCTGACAGCTACTTGCTGATTTTTAAACCCTTAAATCTTTCATTTTATAAGGCACGTCATTAAGGCAAGATGGCAGCCAAGTGATTTTTCTTTCCATTGACAATTTGTGACATTTTTCCAGCAGCGTGCAAGGTGTTGAAAACCTGGCAGCTGTTACCTCCCGGGATGAAGATCCTTTTTTATCCTCCCTTGACAGTTTAACTCAATGGGTCAGCACCTTTAAAGACTGCAAAGTACCACTGAAGTGGATGGAGGCTTGAATTACTGCTCCCTCCCTAATCAATGTAAACCCTCACTGCAGGTGAAACTCTTCATCTATAGAGGTGCATGGGGGAGGAAAATGTAATGCCCTGAGCCAGATGGTTTTCATCTTGTTTTTTAAAGAAGAAAGGAACAAGCTAACAAGGGGACAGCTACTTTGTTAGCTCCTTGGCCTCTCTCATGGCTTTGGATCCCCAGGGTTCCAGCCACACAAGACAAAGAATACAGAAAAACATAAACACTTAAAGAAATATAACTAGGGGGCTGGCAACACGCTGCTTTCAAAGAGTTGAGAGCCCTGTTCAGCGCTTTATTTATCACTGCCCACGTTCTTCGGATGGTAAGTGGACATGGACACAAAGGGCAGGGGGGAGCAGACAACACTTGCAATTTACTCAATTACAGAGAAATGCAGAAATGCGGTGGGGTGACAGATTCCTATTAGCACTAATGCTGAAAGAGCCCAGTGGCCTTTCTGCCACAAGGCAGCATTCCCATTGTAACTTAGACTCTGGCACAACCCACCTTGGCTAGTTTTTTAACATGCATTAAGTGTCACAGAGGTATGGAAATGATTTTTTTGTTGCTGTTTGAGAATAAAGAAAAAAAAATCAAACAGAAAGAACAATCTTAAAAGTAAGACTAAGGATGTACTTCTAGCAATTTCAGGAGACTTTTCAGCCAGCAACTCCTTACTAGCAAGTGTTAACAGCATAAAAGAAGAGGTAACCAGGATAACTTTACAGACCAGGTATGTCCTGCCTCGGCCATCTCTCCAACAGAAGCCAAATTTCAACTGCAGCGTCTTCGGTGGAGGAAGGGAGGGAGCTGAAGGACCCTCACTCTCTTCCCACTGTATAACCTTCCCACCAGTCGAAAAGAGGGCTTCAACTTTGCACAGCAGAAATACTTTTGAGGAGAAGAAATATGCCTGGAGAGGAGCCCTAAGCAGCAGGATGAGGCTACCAGCTGGAAGTAAATGGTTGACGGTTGCTACTTTTTGTCTTTCCTTTGCTCTACCTTCTTTAACTGCTTTCTGCTTCTTACAGTTTGCTTGTGTAATGGCTTTAAACTCTTAAGATCAGACTGTGCCTATTTTAACTTTGAAATAGCGCCTAGAGCATGTTTTAGGTGCTACATGTAATTTTACAAAATGATTTCAAATCCGTAAGAGTGAATTGAGGTGATATTCTGTGCCAAAACGGTAAGAGGGAAAATTCTTGAAAATGCTAAGGGGCCTGTTTGAATGGGGTAACAGACAGGGATTTTTTCCCCCGGACTTCCATCTGGAAGCTTACAGAAAGACAGCAGAGTCCAACGTGAGGTTTGCAGGAGGTACAGTGCAGCAGCCTCGCTGCTGCCAGCATTTCCCCACAAGGCACTTTCGCCCACAGACAAACCAGAGCAGCAAAAGGCACTTCATTATTGCTCCACCGAAGAGAAGGGAGGGAGGATTTTAAACAACCTGCATTGTGCCCGTCTTCTTTAAAAACCAGCGGGGTAATCAAGTTCAGGGCAGCCTCGGACAGCTGCCCTGTGACCTATTCATGCTGACCCCCACTATTCATCACTTTCCTTAGGACTATGAGGGCAAGCTCCTGGGGAGTGACCACCACAATAGACAGATACGAGCCAACAATAACACGGTTCCTGCAAAAAAACCAGATGGCACTGCAATAAATTTACAAATCTGCATTCATGGCTCTGTTAAAAACACCCAGAAGCTAAAAGGCTGGCGGGGCCCCCAGAGAGCTTCCCCTTCCCAGTTTCTAAAGGCCGGCTCTCTCCCCAAGACTATTGAGCTCATGTTCTTCATAAATGAAGAATGGAGACATAGCCCTTAAAATAACAAATGTCTGACCTAATCAATCTAGTGTTTGGGTCTAACACTAAATGATAGGCACTGAAAACTAATTATGTTTTTTGGCAAGGAAGTTGAATTAAAATGGAAACACACAGGTTAAAAAGGCACTGAAGCATTTGCGAGTCCCTTTGAAAGGGCGGCACACACACACACACGCTCACACGCAGGGCTTGAAACAGGAACCTGATTCAATAACTCATGCATTTATTTTTAAAATGAATCAGATTAGTCCCATGTGTGACCTGCCGGTCCATCTGTATGAGCTGGACTTAATGGGCACTCTTCTCACGCTTACTTCAGTTTGAAGTATGAGAGAGATAAATTTAGTTTAATTTTCAACAGATCAAGCTATCCATTTTCCAAATGGACCATCTGGATCAGCCTATTAAAATTAATTTATAACTTTGCAGTGTGAAAATTCGTTTGTTAGCTTAAATAAAGTTGCCAAAAACTTTTGCCACTTGTCATTGTTTTTTCTGAAGTCTGTTTTCATACTATGATTTTCAGTTTACCCCTTCAAAATTTAATTTTGACAGATCAAGCACTCAACAAGAACTGAACGTTTGCATCCTTACTTCA
Organism: Phoebastria nigripes; assembly: GCA_035582835.1. Taxonomy (NCBI): domain Eukaryota; kingdom Metazoa; phylum Chordata; class Aves; order Procellariiformes; family Diomedeidae; genus Phoebastria; species Phoebastria nigripes. The sequence goes on along the minus strand of JAYKAV010002553.1, from coordinate 2,654,079 downwards.
AAGTCTGTCATAGCTTAGACCTTTTCACTCTTCCAGCTAATAGTGACAAGTTCATTGCCTTTTTCTGTTTCCCTTCCCAGTGCTAATATCCATGTCTCTTCTGCCTTGCTGTCCCTCATGCACCTAAGAGTGGCCATGCCTCCCACTTCCAGCATGCCAAGGACACAACTCCACTTGTTGAGACTTCTGAAGACGCCCTTCTCCAAAAACCAATTTAATCAACAGAAGAATGATATTTCTCCTATTAAGAGGTCCATAGCACTGAGCAATGGGTATCTTCAGCCCCTGCTTACAACTTCAGATGCTTAAGTAACCAATACACCTCCTTATTACCTCCACCTTCTGCTATGTCTGTTCCACAAACCCACCTGAGAAAACATTTATGGCTAAGGCTGCATACCAGCACCGCAAACAAGGCAAGAAAAGGTAATACACCTTTACTTAAACTTGTCAGCAGCTGAACATGTCAAGACATCATACTTCCCCTGAAGTGGTCTGATGCATCTCATTAATTTTCTAAAACTAATCAAAAAGTACTAAATATGTGGACACTTTCACTGGAAAGACCATTTAAGTAAACAGACTTCTCCTCTACCCACATACACACATTCAATTCCTCTGTGCATGTAGGTCCATGTTCCCCAATAATGAAATTTTAACAGTGGTGTCTTAAGGGAGGGACAGAAAATATGAAACTGTACACTCAATATTTACCAAGTTAGCTTCTTTCCACTAAGGCGGAAAGCACTTTTTGTGTATTACTGCTTTGACAGCATTTGCAGGTCAGATCTTTTTGGTTTTACAAAGTATGGATAGATGTAAGACAGGGTAGCCACTCTGCATACCTTCCTGTAGGAGATGCAGATCTTTCCAATAAGTATCACTCTATTCATTGATTATGAGTATATGGGCACATGGCTGCATATGAGTCTGATTTCTGCACCTGGAGTTGGAAAACACCCCACTGCTGCTTGTCCATCACTAATAGAGAAGAGGAGCAATCCGAGCTTCCAAAATGCTCAGACAGCTTTATTTATGCCTATGTAAAGAACCAAAATTCCTTCTACAACAGCCACTAAATCATGGTCAACCACCTCCTATGATCTAGATAAGAGGGCACTTGCTTCAAGACTAAGACTACATCCTGAACTTGTCCACAAACACTGTTCCCAACACAAAAGGCCCCAGATAGCAATCAGAAGACCCAAGGATTTTGTCCTGCATCTGTCACTGTAAAGACTGGACACAAAGATGGAGACTGATACAACATCTCAACAATATCCTGAAACACAGCTAACCATCTTCAATGTAAACAATGTCCATGTGAATTATTTCCAATTCGAAATATTTGGACAGTACAAGTGTTTTTTAGGTGTATTCTTGACATCTAGTCACCTTGGTTATGATGAATTGTGGGCCTGTGGGAAAGACAGCTTTCCCTGGACCCTAAGAATACTTCTGCAGATTGAAATATAACGGAAAGAAAACCCAACTCAAGAAACTGTACCTTCTTGATCTGTATAATACTGTTCATGAATATTTGTCTCCTCCTTAATCAATAATCATGAGGAAGGACTCAGTGCGATGAGAAGGCACACAAAACAGGTAACTCATGTTCCTTTTGACTTAACATCTCTTACTATGAACCTCTTCTTGGAGAAGAGACATACACCTTTTCTTGTTGAACCTGAAGGCTTGCCATCAATAAGATAACTCTAAGATATAAAAAAAAAAGTTTTATGGTGCGCTGGGGATCTTGTTGGCTATCCTGGGGATATGCAGTAGGGACCTAGTAGCTTTGCCCTCTTCCTCTAGCTCTCGTTGTTTGTTGCTGAATGCCAGAAACATTTTAAGTTTGGTGTAACATATTTAATCAATTCTACAAGGTAATCTTTCTCAGCAATATCTGGGACCTCACTCATTATTGTAGCATATTGCCTCTTGTCTAAAAGACTTACATGGACTATGTCTGTTAGATGGACCTGTCTTAGCCACATGTGGTCCTTCACATGACACCTACTCCCACAAAATCAAACACTCCTAACACAATACATTATTTAAAAAAAAAAAMCAACCAAAAAAACAAAAAACCAACCACCACCCCTCCCCGCCCCCACAACAACTCTGAGCACAAGCACACTATATCAAAAAGATATTTCTTCCTTTACTATGGTTCTGACCCACAATTTCTCTTGGAAATAGCAGCAGCGTGGCAGTGTAGTAACACCCTATTCCTCTGCCTGAGACTGCGGCTCCTGTGGCTGAGATGCAGAAGGAAATGTGCCAATTCCTCAGCTGTTGCAATGTGTGGCCTGGGGTATTCACTTAAGTCACGTTCATCAATGGTTTTACTCCGATACACTAGGCAGCAACCTTGGGCAGCTGAGGCACGGACATATTTTTGCTTCTGCTGCCTGAAGGTTGCAGTGGGGAGAAAGAGCAAGGTGAAAAAGGATCTGAAATCACTAAATCCAACTTAAATCCCCCAGAAATCACAAGCCAGACTCCCTTTGTTGACCATGGGTATTAAAAAAAAAGTAATTCTTTTGAATTTGTAAGAAATTTGCTTTACTATATATAAAAGGCAAAGAGATTATATTTTATCAGACCACACCTTCTCCTTTCTACCCATTAGTAATTTATACGAGTGTAGAAGAAACAAGAACAGGTCATTTTTCAGGTTATTAACCTGGACATCACCTCCAAGAAAATTTACCTTCAAGGGCAATGAAAAGCTTAATTGTTGTAGAACACTTTGAGACTCTTGATCTGAAGCAAGGCAAAACATACTACAAACAAGACAGGAACAATTACAGAAGAAAAGGCTGAAGAGGTCTTGATGAACACCAAATGGAGAAGGGTAAAACTAGAGAGTCACAGCTGACTGCACTATACAGAAGTCTAGATTTCTTTAGAAAGAGTCATCAAACTCTCCTGAAAGCTAAATCTCTGTGTCTGATTTTCCTGGGTACAATGTGACTTGTTCAGACTTCAAAGGAGAAAAGAAAGGATTTCCGTGAGCACAAGTCAAGACTTCAGCTTCCAGAAGCATTTAAGGATTCAAATAGCTAGAAAGTTTTATTGCATTTTTAAAGAGACTGATCACATACCTGTCTAAGTGAATTCTTCTCGGGAATGATCTTCCTAGGGGGCTCATCATTATTACAGTCTTCTCTCTCAGAGGAATTCTGTGAAAGAAAGTAAGCTTTAATTCAGTTCTTATCCCTAATATTACTCTGCGAGGAGAAAAGAAACAGAATATTTGTACTACACAGGCTGTAGTATTTTACCCATACATATACCGGAGGCTAACTTGTACTTTTAAGCCAAACACCTCGTTATGGCAGAGAAAGAATTTCTCCTCCTCAACACAACAATGCACCACTATGCAGGTATCTATTGAAGAAGCCTGTGCTTTGGGGATTTATTCTGAAACTACCAATAACAGCCACTTTGAAAAGCTGAAATGGTGGTTGGATCAGCATGGCAACACCAGTGCTCCTGAACACCCCAGAATAACTATTTAAAACAGTGGAACCTGTTGAAAACAAAAGGTTGTTAACGGGTGCAACTGTTGCTCTCTGTGCCCCTATGCTTTTAATCTGCCTAACAATTATTAATTGCACTGAGTCTGCTTGGCTGCCAAAAATCATAGAGAAATGATGATAGAGCTAAATTCTGGTGAAAGAGGTTGTCAGGAGATCCTTCAAAAAAAAAAAAAATTGTGTAGGTAGTGTATGGTATTATGGCTACGTTTTTCACTCCTGCCCCCTGACTCTACATACATGTACAATTTCTAGAAAGACTGATGCTCCAAAACTTAAGCTGCCACCTCCAAAAAAAGAGCATCAGTAAGACAAGAGAAGGTGGACAAGAAGAAATATGAGGGCTTTTCTGGCATAAGTAAGAAAGACCACCAGGAGATTTTTGTCCTGTTAACATCATTAAAACCAATTATTACTTGCTTTAGAGTAAAGACAGGCTATAGCTATCTCAGGACATGCACAGTCTGTAGCAAACATTTGGTTAAAAACTGCTGGGTATGTGGGGAGAATCCTGTCCTCACTGCCAAAGTCAGCTACTCTGGAAGACAGTGTTCCTTTGCACAGGTTCAGCCACTGCATTGACAGAGTAATGACAGCCAGCTTTGGGGGAATCCCACACACACATCTAAAATCAGTTTGATCACCACAGTATTCATAGCCTTAGGCCACATTCCCACGCATTCAGTAGTGAGCAACTAAACAGGTTTTAAAGAGATACAGAAAAACTGCTTAGGGAGAGCTCTGCCAGGAAAAGGGTGGTTTTCCAGATACTTGCAGACAAGCTCAGGAGTGTGTATATTAAGGCAGAAGTTTGCATTCTGTACCTCTCCCCCCTCGTCCCCCAAATAACCTGTCCTTCACTGAGCACGGCTCTGCCCTGCTTCTCGCAGAGCCAGCTTCCAGCCCAACACCTCAGGAGACAGAAGTGGCATCTGTTGGCAAAGGAGGAGCTGGGCCCTGTGAACAGCCAGCATGGCAGAGCAGGGCTAGCAGAAAGCAAGCAGACTGCGGGAAGCCATCAGAAGAGCAGTGTGCTCGTGTGCCCACTGCAGTGCTGCGTGATCAGGCACCGTCTAGGCAGCTCAGGTTTGCTGGTCTGGTGAAGGGGAAGAAAAGGTACAGCCAGGAGGTAGGGCAAGGGTAGAAGCTGTTTGCTGAGAAATGGCAGACAAGGAAAAAAAAAAACCCAACCAAAAGACCCCACTTGGGATGTCATAAATTGGTCGGGAGGATTCTGTGTAAATCAAGGCTTGCAGACCGACTAGTGATTTTTGAGTTTGTTTTTTTTTTTTAAACAAGATATAGAACCCACAAGGCACCATGACATCTGGGATGCTGTAACCAGGGTTTTGTAATGGAAATCAATCCTAAACAGGCCTGATAAATCGCTCTAAGAGGCCAGCTTTTAAAAGTTTTCATATGAGGTCTCAGCCAGCACCAAGTTATTACATTAAATCCAGCTTAGAAAGGACTGTGATCGTAAAAACATATAAGCTARAATCACATATCTCCAAAAAGGAAGGTCGGACATTAAAGCTGCTCTTTTCTGCTCATGAAATACAGTTTAGTAAGTGGTTAATTCAAGTAAGGATTTTAATTTTTGCGCTTTGGAGAAAAAGACCAAGTGCGAGAAACATAAGAATCTGAGGTGAGTTACTATACATTTCCAGGAAATGCATCTTGTTGGGGGGATGAGGGGGTTGTTTACTATTTCTGGATGCTTTTTCAACATCCACCCCCTTCCCTCCAATAAGTGCCAAAACGATTTCCCCTTCCAAATAATCTTTCTACGACAGTGAAATCTTGCATTCTTCTCACCTTTCAAAGCCATTAAGGATCCTCCCTCAAAAAACATTAAAAGACAGGAAAATCAGTGCTGCTGGTGAACTGTCAGCCCTTATTTTGAAATTTCCAGTTACTGCAAAGCATCAAGTTATCTACTTTTTCTTTAAGCTGAGCATCTAATTTTAAGAGCAAGCAGAGGACCATTTTGCATTCATTATCTTTATAGGTGGCAAGGCTAAGAGGTTGGCTGAACAAAGACCAGACAAAGACTGCCAAGTGCATATGGTGGTTCACAGCTTGGCGTCTCACCATTCTACAGCACCAACACAGCAGCTCCGATAGCAGACTATTAAAGAGGAGCGCTGCTCATGCACTTTTGTCGGCAAGTAAGTTACGCTTGGTGAAGACAGAATGACTGGAAAGCATTACACTTAAGAAAAAGCACAGATGTTTATAACTCCCGCTCATTTCTCAGAATAGGAAACCCATCAATCCAGGTGCAGGTACAAGACCCTGCATATTTCAGGACTAACTGTAGCTGCGTGGAAGTGAATTTCACTTGATACGGCAACACTTAGCCATGGCCATGGGAAGAGCACAACGTAATTGACTGAAACAATACATCTATATATTTCTCCTTGCTGAACAAGGTGGGAGGAGGGATAAACATGTGCGAGGTCAGAATAAGGTTTGCTCCAGCAGGACTTCAGTGATGCTCTCGGCCGCAAGAGAGGCAGACAAAGGGAGGAACCGCTCTGAGCACCCTCTCGTGGTTACTGAAACGCACGTCTCGGGCACAGACCTGGAAAGAAGCATTTGGTATCCAGACGGTAAGTTGGGTGTACTCACTGGGAATATTAAAGATCTGCAGCAACTGTACTTGGTATGTAGTAGAGGAATGATGGAATTTGTTAGGGTAAAAAAGTGAAGAAAATCAGCGCATACGGAAAGCTGAAAAGCCATACAAACTCCCTTCCATCAGGGAAAATTTTTAAATCCCGCAGGCAAGCCTTCCTTCAGAGACTAAAGCCAGACTGGCCAAAAGTGTTTGTGCTTGCATGCAGGGGTCTCTCCTTTTGAACAAGTACAAGCAAGATAAGATGAGAAGTGCTGAAGTCTCCAAAGCACAAATTGATCAATCTTGGTGAGATAAATACTGCCCCCCCGCCCCTTTCCACAGACAGGTAAAATAATTTTTTTTACTTGCCCAGGGTCACACAATGACAGTGGAAGTGTTGGGAAGAGAAGCCAGGAAACCCAAGCTCATAGTTCTCGTAACCTTCAAAATTTCTTTCTAGCAGGAGGTTCCTGTAAAGGGGCTCTGCCCTCCATAGCTCATTTTTCCTAAAATGGCTACTGTCTGTAATGAGATCCTTTTAAATCTGATTTGCATTTAAAACTTCAGCCTGTAATTAACAGAATATAACTCCATGGCAGGTTGTCTTAAAGACCACTACGAAATTATTACTATTTAACTCTCCCCATGAAGCCTCCTCCACCACTAAACACAACATGCTACAATGCATACGAAATCCCTAGACTGAAGTGTTTGACAGGAGATGACATGCAGTATTTTGTGTACACAGCCCAGCAAAACACTGCTGGGAATGAGATATGATACACAGAGAAATGCACTCCCAGGGACTACCAATTGGGCAGAGCTACCTTTAGTACCGCCTCGCTCGTCATGGTGGAAATCAAACCCCTGCCAACTGGGGGAGGCTTTCTTTGGTGCTGTTCTGCCCTGCACTAATTATAAAAGAGTACAGACGCAGCCTTTTTCCAAGTGTGGGGAGGTGGGGGTGGGGGAGAAGCGTGTGTCTATGCAAAGAGCACAACTATTTTTTATGCTTTCAAATTCTTAATCCTGTTTGGAGCTGTCAGTGGGGGTTAATGGAAGCCTTGGATAGGAGAATTCCAATCTGGTTGGCAGATGGATAGGTTGGTTATAGCTGCATAACTATGTCTTGCCTGCAGGCACAATTCAGAACACTGTTAAAGCAATATAAAGTCTCTGTCAAGCTGAACCATTTGGATCAGTAGCAAGGAGAAATAATAATAAAAAAAGGAGTTCATTTCTGGGCCTTGCGCGTTTATGCTAGTATGCAGAAACTGATTAATTGTCATCGTGTGCTGGTCTGCTATACCTCGGATTTCTACTTCTGGAGTAGATTTTGCATGCTAATATAATCATTCTCCCTCTTGAGACATTAGCAAATAATCAAATGAAAAACAGGATCATAATTTACTGAGATTCGGGCAATTCTCTATGCAAATTTGACTTGTTATTGCTGCTGCCTCGTTAATCTGAATGCCTTTGACAAACTCCTTTGATTTATGAACTCATGACAACTCCAATGTGTATATATTTTGCTAGATTGACATTATCATTAAGAGTGGGTGGACTGAGCTCACATGAATGGCTGATTTTATTCGCTGGTGTCTGCTGCTCAACAGCTGAGCATCTCCTTCTCACAAAGCCCCTGAGCGCCAGGCTCTTCCCATCTACCCATCCATTCATCATCTCGATGTTAATTGGCCCAGGCTTTAAGCAAATTTTCAACACGATTTAAAGGCACGATGACACTGATTACTGACCCTCTGCCATACGGTGCCTATTGATTAACCTGACAGAGATGATGAGCTTGAGGGAAACTAGGTGTGTACGGACCTCAGGGGCGGGGGGTGGGGGGAAATATATATATTGTTTATGCAGGCAAAACACTTGTTATTATCCCAAAGGCCAGAATTTGTGCTGCACTGGCCCTTAAAACACACTATTGCTTTAAACACCTGCATCCAATACAGAAAATGCTTGCTTGCTGTGGAAAAATGATTACAAATTTGATGTCATGTGCAGTCTGTATTTTAATCGAGTTCCCTGATAAATAGGCCCCCTCAAGCCAATCAAGTCTTGCTCTAGCCATTGCGTGCATATACACCAGCTCAAACAGAAGCCGGGGCAGGGTGTGTTTTTAGTGGTATCAGCAGATCCAACCGCATGTAGGAAATCTACTTGGGTATTTCAGGTCTCTAAGCAAATAATACAGTGGGAACACAGTGTCCAAACAGTTACAGTAGAGTAAATGCTTCAAGGGCAAACTGGATGCCAGACGTAGCTGTCTCCGTATTTCTGTTGCCACATTAAAATAGATGCTTTAGCACGCACCAGTGAAACAGTGCATTTCCCCTTTTCCAGTGCAAACTGTTGATACGACCTGACCCTCAAGCTCCTAGGTGCATTGAGTGAATACAGCTTTTTATCAGAGCTTGAAAATAACTGACATCCTCTTTCATGTTTCTTGAAGTGTCCCCACACTGCACTTGGTCCTCCTCACCAAGGACAGAGGGGTACTGTCTCAGCCAAGAGGGAGCCACTGAATAAAGTAGGTACATCAGCATTCTGCCTGCAGACTGGTGCTATATGAAAGGAAAAGGAAGCAGAAGGCCTGTCTAACCCCCGCCCAGCCCCAGGTTAAGTCTGTCAGTCAATGCACACTGTTCTTTCCCAATTCAAGCCAGCAGCCTGCCAGCAAGTCACGATGTTTCTCTTGTTTAGGAGTGGGGGAGTCAGGGGGATGGGGGGTTGCCCCAAGATGCTACAAAGTTAGCTGTCTTCTAATTTGCATCAATTGCTTGCAGGAAACAGGTCAAGGAATCTGTGGGTAAAGGTATGGAGAAATTAGCTGTGATTGCCTGATGCCCATGTCAGCCAGAGTGGACTGAAAAGGGGAGGGGAATGGAGGTAGAAGAGAAAAAGAGAGGGAGAGACATATGTGTGGAAATAAGTGCCAGTCTAAGACTAGAGGCACACAAGCCTTACGTTCCCTTTCCAATAACCTTTGTAAGTGATAGATGAGTCCAAGCCCATTGTTATCGTTAAGGGACTGTCAGCATCCTGATTTTATAAATGCTGTCTGTCAGTTTATAAATATCTCAGCCATTTCAAACCGTGCTAGGATGAATCCTGGCATAGCCAATGTCAGCCTGAAAGCAGTATTACCATTAAAAAAAATATGGATCTAACATCCACTAAAAACATTTAAGGATAGCTTCTCCTTTCTTCTCCTATCATGAGGCCCGAAATGTTCAAAGTCATGCTTATTTGGCTAGTCACTACAATATATAAAAGCAGTCTTTAACATTGGTAATGTTCTTTGAGAAAAACAAGTATGAAAGCTGCAAGTTTGAAGGCAATTCTCTGCCCGTTTGGTAGATAAAACAAAAATGACAGCTGTAACACACAGGGAGATCCACAGCAATGAAAATGCAGAGATAAGTATCAGACCCCATTCCTCTTTGGCATTTGCTGCTCTGAACATTCACCGAGATTAGATCCTTTTAGAGAACACCATAAATTGCAATGTGTAGGCACAAGGGGGTGACTTCAGCCCGGAATGAAGGCACAGACAAGTTTCCCAGCTCTTACAAGTTTAAAGTTAAATGGTACTTTTGCAAGGGGTTTATGGCTAAGCATTAGAATGACGGAAGGAGAGGGCAGAGAAACTGCAGCCTGCCTTGCAGCAACCAATATCAGAAAAGGAAAGGGAATAAGCTAAACTGGCCTTCCAGTTCAGTGCCTGCTTTGCAGACTGGTATGCACMTGTGTATCATGATTATATATCTATTATCCTGTTAGCTGCACAGAATCCTAGCTTTTTTTCCTCCAACACGTTTGAAAACTCCCCATGACAGAGACTTCTCCACACCCACCCTGAACATTTGTGTGGTGCCTAAAGAAATGAAGTTCAAATTCATGCCTGAGCAGCTCAGGTACCTACTATAAGCTAAATTCTTAAAATTGAAGCTCTGACAGCAGTGAAGATGGAAAAGTACAACACTGCCCCTCCAACCAGACACATACATGCATGTTCACACAAGCCCCAATTTGGTCTGCATCTATGTTAACGCTGCCGCCAACAACTAGAGGTTCAACAACCTTTTTTGCAATTGAAAACCAGGACAAGATTCTGGTTTTTACATCTGTAGAATGGATCCTTCATATTTTTCCTTATTTTTCATTCAAATCAATAATTAGAAGAATACACATTTTCAAAGCGATGAGACTTGATAATGGAACTTCATGACATCAAGAAGAGTTTCTTATCAAGTTGTTTAACTTATTAATTATTGGTTGGTTATAAAGGGTAAGTTAAGGGTGTGGGCAGTCTTAGCATTACTAGAAGAACCGTAAATTCCATTTAATGTTAAAATACCAAAAGCCAGCGCAAATATCAAAGATCTGATGAACAGACGCATTTTGAAGAGCACGAATCTAGTTGTAGTTAAAAAATAAACAGAAATCCAGGTGCTGGGAACAAGCCATTTAGGGAAACCTTAAAAAGCTAGCTTCACTTCATACACATTTCTCAAATGAGAGAGAGAGAGACAGAGAAAGAGAGAGACAGAAAATATGGCTAATGAGAACAGTCTTTCCACATTCCCCGGGAAGCAGCCCTGCTTAACATTTCTGTTCTGTGAATTTAAGAGAGTCAGCAGTGGTAAATTTGTTTTTAATATTCAAGCTTTCAAGCCTTGCAAGCTAGTTGGCCAATGGCCCTTTCTATTCCAATGTTTGTTGGTGCCTTATTTACACAAGCATTACATCCGGAGAGCCTTTGAATATAATTTCACGTGGATTAAGGGAAGAACATTTGCTTCTGCTAATCAGGACATCTGGTTATTTTTGTAACTCACAGACATCTGCATTAGGCAGTTCGACTTCCCCATTCCTCATAACAAGGTTAGAGCTTAAGAAGCCTCAAGGATCTCTAGTTGAATTTTATTATTTGCATTTTTTCACAGCCAGGTCTGTTTCAGAATTTCTTTTCCTAAATAGCACAAATCGATCAGCACCTTCACAGGTATACACATGCTTTTATAGCTTGCACTTTCTATGCATGATTTTATAGCGTACATCTTGTACTCCAAGATTTTATAGTAGTTCAAAGCTATCTACATCTTTTTAAGGAACAGAAAGCACATATTCCCAAAAAGCATGGATGAAAACATCCAATTAACCTTATGATACACATAATATGCGTATACTTCCAAATATCCAACCAGGCCACTTATGTAAGAGTGGTGTCAGGACTTGTTCTGAATCTTGTTATCACTGTGCTTTTGTTTGTCTCTCACAAGCGGCTTATCCTGCATATCTGCTCCCCACACTGAACAGTATTCTTCCCTTTCTATTCTTCAGGATAACCTTAAAGATTTCTCCAATCTTTTAAATTCTTGCTCAAATTCTTCTTTAAACAGTTTCAGCTGAGGTTAATTTCTCTGCCAGACTGCAGAATTGTGCCACACATACTTCAGGAAGAGGGATTTCGCATGCAACAGAAGCTTTTTACGGAAGAACAGAATCAATCAGGGCTCGGCTCTCGCTTCTTTGTTGCTTTCATTTTGCTACATTCCTTTCACAAAAATTCATTTTCAACACTCATCCCAGGGTGTTAAAGTACTAAAGTTTGAAATTATACACTCTCATTCTCAGCTCACAGGATTCTTCCCTCCCCCTCCCCCAAACCATAGCTTTTATCAGTGCTTTTGTATGCTGGAATAATATGTTGGTTTTTTTTTTTCCCCTATGTAAGGGGGGGAGGGGGGAAGCACAAAGTCAGCTTTTACAGACTCTGAACATAAGCCAACATCCAAAAAAGATGTCAAAAACATATTTCTAGTACTAACAAGAGTTAGCAAGAGCCAACGGATCCAGGGAGAGTTTTTTAAAACTTTTTATTTATTAAAATTCTCTAGATACAGATTAACTTTCTTTGTACAATATTTATTATAGCTTCATCTGCATAGGAGCTGCAAGTGCTCTGAGAAAAGGGTTGTAAAATTGGCTAGTTTTGCTGTAGATTTCATGTCCTTCTTGAAGCATTATTTTCTAACTTTTTATAACTACTTCCCTCAACGGACCAATGCCGTCTCACTATAAAAACCCTTCCCCTCCCATCCCTGGTCATCGCCTACACTTAATATTTTGATTTTTTTTCCAAACCTCTGAGCTTTCCTGTCAAATAGACAAAAAGACCTCCACTTCTCATCACACCTCTTCCTTAGAGCCCATGGCTTTCTTGCTCCCAAACATCTAATTCAACCACACTGTCCTCATCTCGCTGTACTGATTTATGCTTTTCTTGTTGTTTTTTCCTTCCAATAGGAAGGAATGAAAAATATTTCATTGCAGGAAAGGGGAAAAGGAGATACAAAACAAAGGTATGAAGCAGAAGATAAGTTGTCTGCCCAAAGTCAAAATGACAGCATGGGGGAACAAACCCCAAATTCTGTGTCCCACACTGTGTTAACTTTTTAGGTACAGTTCCTCCCCAAAACAGTGAATGAAAGCAGCTCACTTGTTTAAAGAAATGGCTACCCAGTGATCTCACTGCAGTGTTAGATTGACGTGAATTCACAGCATATTGTCTACACCACAGTATGTAGAGACACCAGTATCTTTATGTCTCAGACAATCCGAGTCCAGTGACCCTGCAGCCAAAGCGACTTGGTTTTCAACCTAGAACATGTTCAAAGTACCTACAGAGTCACCATGGAGCAGTTCAGGCAACATAGCTCCACCTCCCCAACGTGCCTCACAGTAGTAATTTGTCCATACAGGCGGCCTCGGTGCTTTTTCCAGCTTCCAAAGCTACATTCATTACAGGAAGCATCATCCACCACTGGACTGTGGGGCAAATTTAGTTAATTTCCAATACATGGTGTGTTTACTTCCATACAGTGCTGTTGAAAAACCTCATTGCCGATATAAAAAAAAAAGGTGCGAGTCTAAACACATCCCAACCTTCCATCACATCAAGCAAAAAAATTTTATAATCTTCCAATAAAAGAATGGAAAATCACAGATTAGGCACTGCACACTGTAACATTTGGCTAGCAAGCATTGCAGTCTTTTAACAGCTGCCGCCCAAGAAACAAACCCCTGGGTCCTCCTGATTTAGCTGGACAAATTTGAATGTGGTAACACAACAGCCCCTCCTGTAACATTAAAAGTTCACTATTAGGTTCTGCTATTACAAAATCATTCCAACTCTGAAACGCCATTTTCTTGAACTAGAGCAAGGAGTTACAAAATGTTATTGCAAATCTCACTCTGCTGGGTAAGGAAGAAGAGTTGGACCTGCCATGGAGACCATCAAATGGGGTGGGTAGTCAAGCAATCAAAGAAGGAAAGATAAAGGTGTATATAGTATCTTGCCTTCAGATACCTTGGGGCTAGCAAACATTTTGTTCCTATAGGAAATTATACAGCTCTAGATCACCGCCTATTGAGAACCACTATTCACAGCTTTTTGCTACAACATGAATGGCTTATTAAGCCTACAACATATCTGTTTTAGTTAACTTCTTGGTGGAGAGGGGCCAGGAAAACAAAATGTACTTAAATGCTGAATTTTTTTTTCCAGGCTGAATGCCTTTCATCCAATAAGACATTCAAAGCAGTGACCCAGCAAATGGATTGAAAAAGCAATCTTCCGTCTCAGTGCCACATTATCATTCCTATTCAGTATTCTCGGTGAGATATCTCAATCAGCTGGATGTGTGTGTAAGTGACAGCGCAGCCCATTGCTGGGTTAATTAAACATTTGACTTTAACACCCTCCCCGTCATTAAGCAAATAAAAACAGATAATTCAAACTGCACTTCATCCACGGGGTACACAACATACATGTCAAAATTAAGAGAGTCCAAGGCCCTCAGGGAGTTCTACTCGGGGAGGTAATCAGTTTAAATCTTATCTGGTTTATCAATTATTCTATTGATTAAAGCAGGGTGATTATACAAAACTCCTTCTTGCCACATGGGATACATGTCAGCAGAGCAGGACAACACAGGGAGGCTCAAAAACGATTTAAAGAAAATACAGACAGATGAATAACAGTCTATTAGTACATGCCAGCAATCCATAGATGGAAAGCCTGATTCTTCTTTTTAAGCAAGTGAATTAAAGTCCTTCCAAATTAGAGTGCCAATGTTGTTCCCTCATCTGCTTTAAAATCAGATCTGTATGTTGAAAGGGCAACATTTTTTCGTTTTAAGTAGATGATTTCTTGCCCAGTATTTGAAACATGTTTTATTGATACTGGTCTTGGAACATAACAAAGACACCAAACACAAGAAATCCCAGACTTTTAAAAGGCATTATACTTATCTATCAATGACTCTCAAAAAGTGGATGGAAAGGGCATTCTCAGTACTTGAAATCTCCCACATACATACACAACATAGCCRTAAGTAAAATATTGCATTTTAACGATTAAAGTGTGACAGCTCATCTCAGACATAAAAAGATTGTGCTTTGGAGTTCTGGTGATTTTTTTGTTTTGCAGCCCTCCAAAATGAGACATTAGCAGCTGTGGGAGCTGCCACAGCCACATTCTCCTGATTTTCACAAGCCCTCACACAAAATCCCACCACAGCAGTCCTTACTGCACCTTCTCTCTTGCATACAGCCACAGTACGCAAAGCAATTCCAGTTACTTCTCATTTTTTGTTTCCAGGTGAAGAAAGGTTCAAAGGACCTCTGTCTCTTCCAAGGTCTGCTCATGTCCTGAGTTTGTGAGCACAGCCCCACCTCCACTATGTTCCCAGTAACATTTTGTTTCAAGTTTTACTGTCATATCCTAAACTGGATCCTAAACTGGCCTGTACAAGACCATGCCTTACAAACCAGAGACCTTTTAAAAATGAAACACTGCGGTCTAGGAAAAAACAACAATTGAAATTTATTTCTAAAAGTTCCCTCAAAGCAAACAATTAGCAGCAGAAGAAAGATCAGCCTTAAACCAGGGACTTTTTTTTTTTTTCCATAACATCTCCTACAATCTGTTTCATAATGGTCAGACCAGTAGCGCGAACTATTTATTAGTCATCTAATCACATCTCAATTTTTAACCCGGACAGAGGGTATGAACCACAGTGGTCAAAATACCGACAAGCCAGAGAGCCCCAATGTCCCACTGGCCAATGCAGCTGGAGTTGCAGACACAGAAATTTTAAGAAACAAGGACAGCTAAAAAGAAGGCCCGAGGTATGTTCTTGCCCTTCACCTTCAGAAAGGGATTATATGCCACTCCATATTGGTACTGTGTGTGCATCCAACCGTACTTCAGCCTCTTCTTCATAGATCTCTTTTCTTCTTTGGAAGCAAACTAGAAGCCTGCATTAGCATGCTGTATTTTACTCTCATGACTAGAAATACTGAGGGTGCTATTTGTAATTGTATTCTTTTAAGAGGTTTGTTCTCTGCAGCTGTTTTCTGCTTGCAGTGTATTTTGTGTAATCAGCACATCATCATAAATACATTGGCTGTTCCCCCGAGGGAAGCTGTCACTGTTTAATTTACAGAACAACCTGGCCAATGTGAATTCTAACACTACAGCACTATGGCAAGAAGTTACCACACTCGGAAAAACAGGTTTCTATGAATTTTTATATCAAGAGCTGGTCCCAGGACAATATAGGTTCTAGAAATAGATTGTTTTTAAAAGCACTTTATACACTGGATGGAATGGATTCTTTCCCACTTACAGCTTCTTAAGGCAGCACCAAACTCACTCCCACATTATTTTAAAGGTGACAACCCTAATTCCCCCAACACGACCATCTTCACTTCTGACTTCTACCAGAAGAAGGCACTGTATGTAGGTGTCTTATGCTACACACCAATTTTTTCATATCTTTTTAAAATGAAGAACAACCCAAAACATCAACGTGTTAGTTGTCTTCATTTCAACAAGGGAACGTACTTTGTTGCAAGGTCAAATGTTATTACCTACATCAAAAGGTTGCTGCACAGTTTATTACTCTGAAGATGCGACAGAAGAGCAAGGCATATTCCTGAAAGAGTAAAAACGTATGCAGCTTTATTGGCTGAATGAAGAGTTGCTTCCTTTGTCTGCTGGATATATGGTTGTATTTTGAGAGAATAAATCGCAAGGATTTTTGTAGAAGGTAGGCAAAAGGCGGATGGTTGATCTTACTATATACAGACACAATTTAGAAAATTACATAATGGTACCAATTATATTGGCAATCATTTAAGAACTAAACATGAACCCCAAATAAACATTTGGGCATGACCAATGAGTTACTTGGATATTTCATTAGCAATGTCTACCTGACTACTTGGAAAGGGAGCCAAGAAGGCTGACAACCTGATTTTAYTTTTTTACTTTTTTATACATTTATATGTGTGTGTATATATATACATATACAAAAAATAAAATGCTAAAGAGAAACAACTACTAACATAAATAAAATCAAAACCAATTTAATGCATAAATTTGTTTGGGAATTCTCCAAACGCAACACAAAACTATTTCACACATTTTTAAAAAATCTGCTTTCCATTCTAGGGGGCAGCAGGTTGTTAAACAAATTTCAATGAAACTGAAAATTCCCAAGTTCTGTGTATAGCAGCACTTTGCTAATTCTCGGTGGTAATTAGAAGGCCTGTTTAACATCACCAGACATGGGGCAAGTATACAAACATAATAAAAAAGAATCATGCACATCACAGAGTATTTTTTATGTATTTTGACAAGCATAGTTTAATTTTACTTAGTTTGCAGAGCATTCTAGTAAATTATTTTCATCTATTGAAAAGTAACAAAATCTAAGGAACAACCAGTGAAGCAAAATAAATACCAYCTTATCTCTGATATGGTTTATGAGAACAATCTACCAAACATACAGAAAGCTGAGTGGAAATGGCTGAAATTTTATGGAAAATTGAGTCATCTGGTTGTCCATAGAAGAAAGAATACAGGAAAGAGAATATCTGACTATTTTTATGCACCATTTAAGTAGTAGCCAACAGAAGGCAGAAAAAATAAGAAGAACCTCAGCCGACACAGTGTAGCAAAGTAAGTATCTCTTCAAGTTATGAATTTTAAGATTTAGCAACTGCATTTCTATGCTAAGTGTTTGGGTTTGTCCCCCTGAAATTTGTATGTGGTCACATAAATACCTGATTTCAAAGAAGAAATATTTCATTTTGTTCTTCCTATACACGCATGCATTTGAAGTTACTCAGAACTACCTCTGCATGTTATATTTCCCAAGAGTCACTGAATTCTGACCAACATTGGCTTACATGCTGGATGATAAAGTACTTCATGACTTCCCTAAATTTGTGGTAAAATTCCGTATTTTAATTTTTAAATTAAAATTATTATTTAATGTGGTATTAGCCCTTTGCCACTTCTCAGGAAATAGGTAAAACTGATCTTGTGCAACTGGCTCCCTCTGAAGCACTTGGCCCATGGAGCCATGCAATTCAAAACGATAACCGAGCCAAGTGATTTACAGCAGACTACGCTGGTGCTAAACGCACAGAAACACTTACAATCGCTGTGAGGGGACTGCAGTGGGGTACACTTAATGCCTTCGTCACATAAAGGCTCAAAGAAAGAGTAAGATTAGACAACGGTTAGAATATTTGGAAGAGCATGGAAAAGTCACTAAAATGTTACTTAACAATAACATAAAAATTAACACACTAAGCAACGTGAAGAAGCAGTTTTGTTAAAGGCCTCGAAACGCCGCGGCCCCCGGGGCGGCGGCGAGCCGCGGGCGGAGGGCGGCCCGGCCCGCCGCCCCTGCAGTACCCGCCGGGGCCGTCCGGGGGCAGCACAGTACGCGGGATGGCCGCGCCCCCGCGCCCGCTCCGCTCCCGCAGACATGCGCGGTGGCGGCGTGTGCGCGCACACGCACAGCCGGATTCTAATTCAATTAGCGCAGTCTGCACCTCCAGAAAAGAGTAATTCAATTAGTGCATTGTGGAGCTCTACAATACCTCCAAGCAGATGTTCACAATCCTGAGGAACTGGAGCTAGCTTTAAAAATACCTGTATGTCGTCAATGTGGCGCTGCATATGCCATTTGTCACTACGGTTTTATACACCTTTCTGACTTCTAACAAGGGAGGAAAGAAAACGCGGATGAGTTTTGTTTCATTTTTTAAACTAACCAGCCAAACTAATGCCGGTGTGCTAAAGACCTTGCCCTCTCTGTACCACGAAGAGCACATTACATAGAATCATAGAATCATTACGTAGTAACAAGATCATTAATGCAGAGGCTGAAGGAGGGGAGGCTTTTTAGCTACCATGCACTTTAAATTAATCATCATGCTGGGCATACTGGGGTGGTATTTCTCGGTGACGGATACTGTCACACTTCTTGATAACTCAGACTGAAGAACTCATAAAAGCACATGCAACTTTCAACAATCAATACAGGTGCAGAGTAAATGCAGATTTCTAATTAGTAAATTGTAACGTACTACCAAAAAACCCAAAACCATCTCCGCTGATCCGCACAGAAGGATTTCTCTGCCACCTGAAAGGAGGGAAGCGTCTCTTGTCGTTGCTGCTACCTGAGCGCGGAGATTTTGCAGCACAACTCAGGGGCTGTCACTTTGGTGGGCTCCCCAGCATCACCAAGTAACAGCACAGGTTATGCCACCAGCCAGACAAGGCATTAGATTTAAAGGGGGATAAACCCTGAATATGTTTAACAAAGCTGTTCTCTAGTCACTGGGCATTTACATTATTAAAAAAATATCCCTGGTTAGGATAACCCTCTTGGTCCTCCTACAGTGAAGCTCCCAGAAGTCTGAACTGCAGATGGGGGCGGGAGTCAAGTGCAAAAATTATGCCATTAATTTGGCTTCATTTCTGCTCCTTCTCGTATCCCCTCTCATGCCTTTATAATTGCTCCTGCCAAGTGGTAAGACGAGGAGAAACAGGAGAAACTGCTGCCGAACACCTCCAACAAGAAACTTTGCTTAAAAAAACAGGTGTCACATTGTGGCAGTTCAATATTTCATAGCCAATACAAGGAATGTGCAACAACACTGCAACTTTAAATCTCTGCCTCCCGTGTCAGTCTCTCTCCTCTCATTGTAATGCCAAAGGGAACAGCAATCAGAGTGGAGATGTTCAACCTGATAGAGGTCAGGACACCAGTGGATCAACGTACCAGAAACACGACCTTGTTTATTTTTTTCCCCAGTATTATTGTTTACAGGGTGCTTTGCTCATGTACCTTGTGGTTCTTAGCTAAAAGATGAAATTACAGCCCAGGATGAAGCGCTCAGGCACACATCCAATTTGTGTTTCCATCTCAGAAAACAAAAAGCTTCTGAGGCCCTCGGGCTGCCATTCAAACTTGGAGAGGCTGACATTTTTAACAGCATGAACCAGAGACTGGCAGAGGGAATGATCTAATGCATTTCTGACTTGTCAATCAAAGATCTCACCTCTGCTGTCTTGTAAACAGTTGGGGGCCACCTAACTACATTCATAACCAGGGGAGAGCCTGCCGCCAGCCGGGGGGTGCTGGAGCCACATGCTCTGGCTATTAGTCACCAAAATTATGATTCCATTTTAGAGGCACACCGTAAACAGCCCGCGGGCAGATTTTGCACAGCCACTGGGAGAGTGCAAGTGGGGAATACAAAGCAGGCTTGGTCGAGGGCGGCCACGTCTCCACACTGATGGTGTCTATTGACTGGACACCCCATCTCTCCCCCAACTAGAGACAGAACTACGCACACCAGCAAACATTTGCTCCAAAGCTGAACAATTGCCTTCAAGTGCTTTTCTCACAAATGCATTTCTGAGCGTGCACAGCTTGCCCACCCCGAGACTTTAGCTTTAGCCTCCTGTATAACCATAAATAATGTACTACTACTCACATTTACACTCTATTTCTCAGCAATAAAATTTCAACTTTTAAGGCAAAAATGCATGAACAGGCTGAAGGAAATTTAGAGAGACAACTGTTTCTAACAATTTACTGACAATGCTTCTTTAACAAATATTCCACTTCCTAACACGAAAATATAAACATTAGAAAAAAACACATGTAAAAATCATTTGAGAAATGAGTTTGTCTCTTCCTCATGGGTGCAACAGGCTTCCATCACTACAAACCATTTACATCTTTCATACTCTCACCTTTCTCCAAAAGCGATCTCAGTCCAAAGAAAGGAACGGCGTATGTCATGTCCATGCTGCATAACCTCAAGTGCGCTCCCGTTCCCTTCAATTTGCCTAGCACAGTACACCCATGCTTTCCTCAACCAGGACAGAGCTTTCTGCCAAGACCAAGGAAGACACACCTTGTTTCTGCAAAACCAAGCAGAAGGTAGTCCCCTTCATCTGAAAAACCCTGATGTGCAGTTCTTTATGATCAAGACCTTCACTTCTGGTAAAGCAAAATGTGAATTTCTGGCATTCCAGAGAGACACTTCTGTATTCAACATGACGCTGCTACCTCAGCCACAAAAGTTAATCCTCCTCTTTGACTACTAGAGCCTGTTACAGAAATAGAGTTTCAGATCAGGCAAAATAAAGCTGACAAGACGACTCTTCGTTTTTTCACTGGTGCCTAGGGTCCAGGCAAAGAAGTAAAAGCATGACTCTTGTCCCAAAAAGTTTACAGTCTAAACTGGAGCTGGTATTTGTGAGGGGTGTCAATTAGGTAAAAAGCAAGAGCTGGACTGTTCTCTGTGATTACTCTGATTCATAACCTTTGGCAGGATTTTTAAATTGCTCCTTAAGTCTCCTCATTTATACAATAGCTTACAGAAATAAATTCAAGGAAATACTATGGGCTTCTGCAAACCTGGAAGGATTTATACAATCATTTCCTTGGCATACTTGTTGGGTGTATTGTAAATCAGAATTTTCAGAGAACGACGACTATTAAAAGCAAAATAAAATGAGCCTTGTGAGCACGCATGGAAAATATTTTAAAAGGGAAAGTAATTATCTTCAAATTAAAAATGTCATGAAAACGGACACCTGTTGGCACATCTGGAAACTTCCAAAGCACGGATTTCTAGGAAAAAGAATACACTCTGCATAAGTTTTTTTTGTTATTGTTTTTAAGAGAATCTACATGCAACCTAGTTTTCAGTTGCTTTGCAGAATAACAGTACAGTAAAATTTGGCATCCAAGACACTGAAAATGGAAGGGCTGGCCTTTTTCTCTTGTTAAAATATCCTCTTCGACTCCTTCCCACAGCACCTTACAGGAGTTCATGTTCCAATTTGCTGCCATCTTCCACCATGATCTCTATGAAATTCAGTTACACAATAGACTATCAGTTGCAAAGCCCTTTGAGATAAAAGATGTTAAAAAGAACTGTTTCTAGCTCCTTATTCCCCCATTCCTGGGTTTAGCCTTAAAACCTTTCCCACTGTGGGAGGATTGCCAAACAGAGCTGAGGAACCAGAAGATCCTGTTTTCACACAAGTGTCTCCAATAATAAAAACACACAAAGAAGAAAAATGAAGTTATCTGACATATTAACAGAATCATCTCTAAATCGACTATCTGCCAATGTTTCCCATGAGGAGTCAGCAGGGCTTTAACTGAGCTATTCAAAAAGAGCCTCTTTCCACATTTCTGTCTGAGAATCTGAAGGTAAGCATGTAAATAACTAGATAAATTCAGCAGTGACTAAGTAGCCTTCCAGATGGCATCTTCTCTTTTGCCACAAGCAAAGAACATTGATATGCTTCTCCAGTTACTTCAAGCTTGCTACGGAAAAAAGAAAATAACTTAATATGAGAAAATTTTCTGGGCTACAAGAAAGTCTTTAATGCTTTCCTGAAGATTCGATACCAAAAGAAGCATTAAAGAACAATGAAATATTGCAACATCACAGCTTCACACAGGCTCCTAAGCACTCCCATTTAGACTTCTGCACTGGCAAATGCAGAAGCCATGCCTCATAGAGCGGAGGTTTTTTTCAAATCATGCAAGTTAATGGGGATCAAAGCCCATTGAAAAAAATGGACTGAAATATGGATGACTCATTGCTGCAGACGCTGTTGCTGGCAATTTAATTTCTCTCTCAATTGGCACTAAATGTGTTCCTCAACACTGGAATCAGAGTGCTGTGAAGAGTACCAGTATACCATTTTAGACGGCAAGTGGGGCAGACTTCCCCAGTTCCCATAGTCACTAAATACACATGGAAATGTCTCAAACTCTGCAGGAATGCAAACGTCAAAGTCCTACTACTCTCCCAAGAAGACAGTACATGGTGAATGGTTGTGCAGCTGACTCATTTGACCCCAAATATCAATGCGCTGCATTAGCAGAAAAGTTATTGTTCGTATCTATCATTAGCAAGAACATCTTGAGCTAAAAGAGGCTAATTTCCCTTCCCCTTTGTAATATATGCTTATTCTGAGTAATCAAAAATAATTCAAGTAGAAAGAAAGGAGTCCCAATTTGAGTTTATAAATTGCTTTCCATATACTGCTAAGGTTCTCTAAAACCTGAGCTTAAAGAGATCTGAGATTTATTCAACAGCAGAAAGCCCAAAAATGAGGCCCATCCGATTTAGTCAAATTATGCAAATCAGGATTAGAAGTAGGAGTCTAAATTCTGCCTGTTGTCTCCAGAGTCCTCTTAGACTAATAAAAAGTCGTCTTTCCCCTCCRCCATGAAAAGCTGCGCTAAAAGCTTGCTTCAGCAAAGGAGGCCTGGTAGGACACCTTCCAGAGTCCATCAGTGCTACTGCTGGGTCAGCAAAAAGAGTTGCAGCAAAATGATGCAAGACACTTAAGCCTCCCCTGAGACTGGGAGGATTATTTCCACCGTACTCTCCTAGCCCTGGGAGCAAGAAGCCAAATTCAAAATAATCTTTGCATGCTGCCCTTTAGAGGCAGGTAATGAACTTTCACCAAAATGACTGAAAATTTCAGAAAGATTCTAGCTTATTCGTTATGTCTGGCTTTGCAAGATTCTGGTGAATAAAACTCTCTGCCACAGGTTAGGTCAGCAGCAGCATAATCCAGCAGCATAAACGTTGAAGTAAACATTCATGATACCACAAGCTCCAATGAACATGCAGTCAACAGAGATACTCCTAAGGTCCCTCAGTCACTGCAGTTCACACAGCACATCTCAGAGACAGAGTATCCAACATG
Organism: Phoebastria nigripes; assembly: GCA_035582835.1. NCBI lineage: Eukaryota > Metazoa > Chordata > Aves > Procellariiformes > Diomedeidae > Phoebastria > Phoebastria nigripes. The sequence continues at coordinate 2,630,768 of JAYKAV010002553.1, read as the reverse complement.
AACATAACATCTCTGCAGTCCAGTCTCTGCTGCTCTCCTGGTTATATCCACATGTCATCATAAAATGCTTGCAATGATCTTGAGAGCATTGCCTAGGTTTCTAGATGCTCACCCAATAGCTGCCTCACTCTCTACCCACAGAAGAGTGGCTGCATTTTGTGAGATTCACTGGTCACCCAAAGCGTCTGAACAAACCTGTTTGGCAGAAAGCTGTCTCATGACAGAGAAAAGCTTGAATCTAACAAATTCAGAGATCAAAGAGAAAACAGGTTTCCTTTATTTGCCTTTTGATTGACAGCTTGCTTGTACAATAATTTTCTGTAGTCAAAATGTCCAGATTACTGCTAACAAACCTGAAGTAAACAAATGTTGGCATCAATTATCACCATTGCAATGAACCCACCCCCTCAGTCCTCTAAGTGGCATACAGAAAATTTAGATAGGAGGGGAATCACTGGATGAATAGCCAGATTGGAGACTGTGTGATGGATACTGGTTGCCAAATATAATTAAGTGGTATGTTTTTGACACAATTGAAAGCCAATGGAAAAGATGATGGTACCGAGCCAATTTAGACAAAATAATTATATTACACTGAGGTAATGGAAATGCCCCAGTACTGAGCTGCCCTGAATCTACACAAGATGAGTTTAAATACCAGAGGAGATCTGAATGACATAGGAGAGGCATACAGTATGAGGCAGAATAAATGGAGGTAAAGCAAGCAAGGAAGTAAAGAAGGAGATGCACACGTACACAGATGAGAGAAAAGAAGGAGTGGGGAGAGACAGAAAGTACCTGGAAAGCTGGGAGTGCGCCAGTCCCTGGGTTATACAGGCATCGCAGCGAGGGCATGCTGTCCGCCAGGCTGGAGCAGCCCAGCCACAGAGATCTGGGCATAGAGCACTGCAGAGAAAGGACAACTATGAGATGGGACTGTATGAGACAGGATGGCACAGATTACAGGAACTTTCACGGCTTAGCCAAATGGCATCAACACAACTGCATCTGGCCTTAAAGACCGAGACCTCTTTAAGAGAACACAAACTGCTGATGAGTCTTTTCCTTGGGAGAAGCTTTACAGATGTCATAGTAGCAAGAAAAAGGCACTACGGATCAAGAAAGTAAATTTTTGATCAATTTTCTACACTAATGTGTGAGTTTTTCCAGTAACAAAAAGTTTCTTTCCAATTAATCAGACTACTTCTCCATGCACAGCCACGCTTCAGGCACAACACAAAGCAAGCAATTTTGCAAGGGAAGCAGAAAAGGAAATGACAACCTTAAGTGTAATACTGGCAGGGGAAGAAAAGGTTTTTTATGTTTGGTTTTTTGTCTGTAAAGGGGATAAAAGGAAAAACCTGCAATCCAAGGTGAATAGGAACTTGGTGACACTTTATAAGAGTTTCACGTTTCTGCTTGCCTTGTTATTCGTTAAATAAAATACAATTATTATAATAAATTGATTCTGTTCCTCCAAACAGAAATACAAAAAAGGAGCCAAAGCAGCCAATCAAGGAAAATACTAGCCATTTTGATAGTTAAAGCCATTACCCCCTGAAATATAGTTGCTTGTTCATTTTATACCACTACTATTAAATTTAGGGATGCATTATGACAGCAATTGCTTTTACCAGCCACGGAGTTTTTGATGCCATAAGCACTGCTGCATTTGTCTAATTACTGGCAAGGCAGGAAAAAACCAAGTATATTTTAAATCGGCAGATAGCTATGAAAACTGTAGGATGTGATAGATTAGATGCTAGAGATTTCAAACCCTCATACTCTTCTTTTTTGCAATCCTCTCCCCCCCGTCTTTTTTTTAAAGGGGGGATGGGAGGAAATCTGAGTGGAAAGGGCAGCTGGAATGGGTATGAAATGACAGCTGCCTTCTGAGCCACCGTTTCTTGCTGCTCTTAACAGGGTAGAAAGCCTTGCACAATCTTGCACTAAATTAGTATGTAGGAGCAACGTAACCCATCCTTGAATAAGCAGAAAGGTGATCACCAACATCCATAATCTGGTACTGTGCAGACAGCCACAGAGAGATTAACCCTGTCTGTCACCACGTTCTTTGCTGTACTTTGTTGCAATTTACACTGCTGTTCCAGAAATAGTATTAAAAGACTGCTGGGGAACATAACCTATACAAATGTGCTTATTAGAAGTTTATAATACCTTAAAATAAATTCCTCACCTCATTTTCATTTTTAAAAAAACTCTTCACTTTACAAAGATACTGAAACTCGAGAACTTGAGTACTTCATAATATTACACATAACATGAATTTGTAGATAATGCCCGTCCTGAAGACAAAAAAATTACAGCCATAGTATTGTAACAAGCAACAAAAATCTGAGCCATACTTCCTTGTCTGCCATCCTAACCTCCCAGAAAGCAAACACTCCCACAAACAAAAACCTTCCAAATGCCAGCAATCTTTTCTTTGTAATATAATATGTATCACTTCACTGATTAAAAGCTGTTGTGACAATCAGCCTTAAAAAAAAAATATATATATGAAGTGGACATCTATGGTTAAGCATTTCACCGATTAAATAACACATTTACCTAAACCAAAGTTGTTTATCACTCTCCAAGAACATCACAGTAACAAGGGAGATTAACTACAGCATGGTACCTCTGATAATGCAGAGCAAATTCACTAGGTAAGCATCAGCTGCTTAGCATTACCCACCCTAGGATTCATAACATAACATAAAATAAATATGGGGTGATTTTTTTTTTCTCTTCTTTTTTTGCATAYAGACTTATCAAAGTCTCGCCCCAACCATTTATTCCCTCTTCTCAGGCTTTCCCATCCCTTGTGCTGGCTCAAGTTTTTGTGCTGTGATAATGAACTCAAAGAACTGATTGCCATTAAAATTAGATTGACAAGATAAAAGAGATTACTTTAAATATTTGTACTGACTGAAGCATGGAAAGACACAGAGGCAGGAAAAATGAGGACCACTCTGCCAGTGGAAAGGCAACCTTATGTTGCCTCAAAGTTTATGTGAGATTATGGCTCAAGTCAGAGTCACTACAAACTGCAGGTATGGCACTCCATTGTGCCACGGCACTTACGAGGTAATGAAATGTCTTCCTCTAAAATTGCGACAATAAAAAAGGAAAACATTGGAGGTCTATTCTGCAGAACTCCCTGCACCTACAGAGGATATCGTTACTCACCCATGCACTCTCGCTGCTTAGTACTATTCCAGAATTAGGAAGTATGCGGTAAAAAATTACCAACACCTTAGATGACTTCTGAATCTGCTCCAGTATATAACAAAATTTATATTACTGACACAGTTCTGATACCTATCTTAAAAAAAATAAGTGTGCAGTTGCACACAGTGTGGGAGAAAATGTCATTCCTGTACTTGCCTTTTACCTATTGAAGGAAGCAGAGACGCTAAATTACTGTTGGTGACTGAAAGAGGCTTATTCACAAGCATGAACAAAAGGCCCCAGGTGCTTCAACAGAAACAGCTTGTGTGTAAATCAGATGAGTGACCCAACGGAACAACTTCATTTACAGCCTGATCTCTGAAAAATCTCAACAGCCTCTATCCCCATCCACTGAGCAAGCCACGTGTCAAACACTCACTTTTCTACTGTCAGCTCCACAAACAAGGGACTGCCCTCAACGTTCACTACTTGAAAGCTGACTGACAAAATCCTCTCCTGAACTCAAGTCAATCTACATTGATTCTTCAAAACAAAGATACAGAGGCACAGTGTTTGGACTACAGCCAAATGGGAATGCTGATATTGCTTGCTAAGTACTGGGCCAGGATGCAGCAGTCTCTCTACCTTCCTGATTGCATTAATACTTTGGATGTCTGCACCACTTTCGGACCCAGAGATGCAAAGCTTTTCATTTATAAAAGCTAAGCATCTTTAATACACATTGAGTGGCGTAAGATAGGGAATTATTTGACAAAAAACACAATTTCTTCTTCCAACTGATTTAAGACCCATTCCCTGAACTCTGAAATATATTTCCCCACTAAAGAAATACAGGGAATACAGTTTCAAACAAGACCAGCATCCTCCTCCTGACAGAGGCTGGTACCAGCTGCTCCACTGGTGATTAAAATGGGCTTGCCTTATTTTGAATTAAAATAGGCTAGAAGCATTCACAGTCACTGGCTGAGCTGAGTGGGCAGTAACCATGAGCTGAAGGGAAGCCGTATTTTAACCTATTCAATTATTCTTGTAACTATATTGCAAGAACATTTTTGACTACATCAGATGTTCTGTCTCTAATAGCCTACCCTCTCTTCCAATTATTTGATGTCCTAAAGACAAATCTCAATACACACTCAATGACTAAATTTTTGCCAGTGCTAAAAATTGGTTATTTACTTTATTTGCTATTGCATTACAAGATTATACATTACCATTTCAGACTGTTTTTTTTTTTATCAAATTTGTTCTCTTCTAGTCCTTCAGCAAATACAATATACTAGGGGTACCTAACACAGTTTTAGTAAATTGTGTTACAGGTCAGAAATATATCACCTTGTCCTGTAAAACTAAGTGGCTCTACGTGGGGAAAAAACAAAAGTTCTTCGACTACTACAATTTACAACTATAGTGCCCAGGTGTGAAAACACAAACTTACTGTACTGAACTCACAGTAAAACAAGAACCCAAAAAAAAAAAAAAAACCACCACACCAAACAACAGTTTAAGGATTTTTTCTTTATAAACACTTCAGAGAAATTAATTAGACAGTAGTACAGAATGACTGTCTTTAATTGTGGTGCATTTCAACATAATAAAGTGTAATAACCTATTACCCCTGTCTGAACCCTGCACTGAACCTTATGATAACCTGCGTGCCTAAAACGCCTTTGATTTACAGGCAACCTAACACATTTTTGCACATCTTCACAAGTTAGTGGCAAAGCCAAAAAGGAAACCCAATTTTTTTTCCAAGGGCTGTTTTTTGGTCAACTGTACATAATACTAATTTCAGCTGCTAACCACATCTATTTCAACCCTTTCCTAGTTCAGAATTATTTCCCTTCTAGTACAGTGTCCAGTGCTTTATGCAGCTGAACTCTAAAGATAAACCAATAACAATTTCTACTTCTCTTGGGAGATGGGAATTAAGATCCTGTTCACCCAATATTTTCATTAAGGAGCATAAATAGAATATGACACATGTTGACAAGAGCTGAAGAGTTTAAAAACTGAGAGAAATGCGGCTTTTTATGGTCCAGCTGATCATAAGCCAGGGAACTGGATAAGGTTGTACAAAGAAAAACAGAAAGAGAAGTTGTAACTATTACAAAAACCAGGACAAGAGGTGAAAAGAAGTGCTAGAAATTCTACCACCCAAACTGGAGCAGATAAAATGTAAAGCATGCTCTGAAGAGTATTAAAACTATATACACCAAACCTGAGCTTGACATGAGGAGACAGATCTTTCCCCACCCCTTTTTCTCATCACTTTAGAAAGTGAATATGGGATGGCTGGCAAGTACAATTCTCCCTGAAAGTCTCTTTTGCAGTACTATTCCCTACATGCTCTCTAAAATCTAATTCTCAAGAAACATGCCTTAGGAATTTTGATCCTTTGATTATGATGCTTTATCAAACACATGCTCAGATGTTACTAGGATTCCTAATATTCACAATTATTTTTATGATATAACACAACAAATGGGAGAACAAACCCCAACACTTTTCAGTCCCACTCAGTTCCTCTTATGCTTTTTTTGGCCACATATTTAACTAAGCCAATGCCAAAAATATAACACACATCACTTTCACATTGTGTCCAATGTGCACTATTCCTGTCACCACAGAATGCAATACATTGTATGAAACGTAAATAGCAGCTGCCTTATCTGATACATTACAAATGTTGGACTCATGAAACTTAATAACAATTCCAGAAATTTACTTCTGGCTAAAAAGTGATTTTGATTCCTTTCTTTGGTCCACTTTTCATGCTTTCAACCTCGCACATATACATAAAAATGAGAAAGTATCTCTTATTTTTCCCTCTACTGTTCAGAGAGGTGTTCTCTTTCATTAAATATATATGATATAGGTATAAAAAAAGAAAATAAATTCCCAGTGCATCTTGTGTACTTTCACAATTAAAAAACCTGCCATACAGATTTCATTTTTTAGCTTGGGTAGCACTTGATCGTATAGGCTTCTTATCTGAGAAAAAAGTATATGGTACAACTTCAAAAAAAACTGCAAAAATGGAATGAGAATATTCTTTTTTTATTATTATTTTAGTAGTTTTTTGTGGGGCTTTGGTTTTTTGTTTTCTTTTCCCCCCTATCCCAACAGTGGATACAAGGCATACTAAATACGTAATTACATGAGAGAGCCACCCAGCTTTCAAAGGAGCCATTCCAGTGAATTGTGTAAATAATATGCCTTTAAAAACCCTAACATATGAATACAGATTTACCAGTTATGGAACAGTTATATACCTGAGAGACAAGAATGCCCATTTAAAAAAAAATCCTGCCTAATTATGAACTTACCAAAGAGACTAGCATGGCTCAGAGCAAATTAATACTTTTATAACTTTCTCCAAAAGTTTTTTGTCTGTTTTCATTTGAAAATAAGAAAAATGTTAAAAGCTGTAAGTCTTAATTAAGCCAAAAACAATGGCCAAAACCCATACAGTTAGAATTTACACCTCCTTACACCCCAGACCACTGTTCCCTGCACTTAGAACAAGTTAATTCTGACTTTCTTTGTAACTGGCAGTTTTTCTTGACAGTCTTTCCATAGTAAGAAGATGAATTTATAAAATAAAGAGGCAACTACAGTATTCCTCAGAGTGTGACCATGAGAAGGATCTCCCAGGGTTCAACTAGCCCACAAACTGTCAGGTCTTCTAGCTGGCACATATTGCACCAGAATCATGAAGGACAATATGCAGTTGCTGTCATAACCAGTGCTTTTCACAATTTCTCAGCTTCTGTTGTGTTCAGACATGCTGGTCACATTTCCACAAGCATGTACGGGGATGATTAAAAGTGGTTTGTGTTCCTATTCTGCTATAACAAAAGTAATTGAGCCATCTTATTAAAGACCCTTGAAGCATTTTCACGAACTGCAAATTAAGCAACCCAATACCTCACTTACGGAAAGCTGAGACTATGTTCCTGGGACAACTGTCGGATCTATCTTCAAAACAATTAGGTCTCACAAATCAGAGGATGAAACACGCTACCAGGGTTCAATTATAACACTCTTCCTAGATTCCAAACATAAGAAATACTGGACTTCTTACCCCTGTACAGATCACTGATTTCAGTGCAGCAGTTTTCCCCTTCACCCTACGGCTCAGGGGGTTACTATATTCTGCAAGCTTTGCTGTGCACACACAGCTCAAACTGCTGTAAATGATTCCTTTTCCTTCAGCCTCCCACTTCTCATGTAATTGCTCAGTAAATTTTCCTTAACATACATATTATGCAAACTCTTCTCTAACCTTCTGGTAACTCCCTAGCTTACAGTAACCTTTTACAAGAGATTCCAGTTCACTAACTACTCTTAAATAACAAAGATAAGGGACATCGAAAAGGGTTTACATATTCAGATTATCCAAATAATTTCTTACCTGACTGGGATCCGGGAGGATCAAATCACAGCTTTTAGGTAAACATTTGTGAAGAAATGTTTTCCCCAAACAGTGGTTACTGGAGTTCAACCTCCGGGATTCCAGATCAACAGAAGTTACACACCCCAGAAAGGGGCCAACTTCCCATCTATAAGGTGTACAAGATCCTCAGCTGCCAAGTGCTTGAGGGAACTTGTGTAGATCATATCTGAACTAGACAATACTAATGTTTTCATAATTATAGCTCTTTAATCTGTGAAGCTGATAAATCTAAACCAGTGCACTGCAGAGCTTTAAATTCAGATGCCATACCCTTCCTTAAGGAGTGTAACATGCAGAGACTTGTGTGTGCTTCTTTAAGCAACACCAAAGATGGTGTTGTTAAAAGCAAGCCCTACCCAAACTTACTAAAAGCAACCTCATCAAAGTCTAAAGCATGAAACTATGTGAAGGCTTAAAATGGAGATCTTACAAAACCAAGAGCATTAGGCTCTCTAGCAAGCGAGAAAACATCGTTGCTATTAAGCTCCATCACGTCCAAAGCCTGATGTTGCAGCAATTCCAAACAATTTAAAATCTTGCTATGCCATAAGAGATAAATCTAATTCTTTGACGTAGGCATTCTGCATGAGTTTGGGCAGAGTAACATGGCATCTCAAGTTCTGCATCCGCACAGCAAGGACAACAGAACTACCCTGCCTGAGAGAGGTGTCAGAGACTGAGTGTGTCCTTAATTATGAAGCTCTGACATAATAAACACCGAAAACTGAAACAACAGGGAGCCAAGAAGAAGAGAACGGTGAATCATCACCTTTATAATAAAAAGCAGAAAGAGCAATATACCAACTGCCTAACCACCACTGAACCTGAACAACTACGAGGCTTTAAAAAAACACCCAATCCTACTCTAAGAAATGGGTTGAAACCTCTTCAGCTTGGGACACTTCTACAACTTCAGTCTAGATTTCCATCACACAAACTGCAGAGAACAAACCTACATTGGTGGAGAGATGAAATGGAGGTTTCATTAGATTTTCCCTCACTCTAGTTTTATTGAATTCCGTAAAATCGCTCAGGATTACTGTAATGTTATGCACCTACCACACAGAAGTGTTTCAAGGATAACTGATATGTCTGCATAGCACTTTGCATTCTCGAAGTACTATATGAGTGCCAAGTATTAATAATGAACTGCAGAAAGAAAGCTTATTTCTACTTTCCACCCAAGGAATTAGTATCTGAATTTTAAAAAGTGTATGGATCCACTGAAAATAGAATATATGTTTTAGAAGTTAAGGAGGAGATGCTAAATGACAAAATTACAAAACCAAAATATTTCCAGAATCATTGCATTTTTCTCCTAGGAAAGTGCAATTCTATTGGAAGAATCCTGTTTTCACCACAGTCCTGTTTTTTTTACACTCTTTTCCAGCTGACCTGACTGAAGTGCAGACCACTGATACCTGAAGTGCCTTGTTTTGATTATACTGGCCTTTGCTGGTACCAACCTAGTTAAGGTAGCACCAAGAATTTCCAGCATAAAACACATTTTCAGGTTTATAACTTGGCTCCAAAAATTCTACTCCAAAAGACAGTGGGAGGCAGAAAGGCTCAGATGAGTGCATTATATTACATATCCTATGTGATGCATACTTGCTCACAATGGTATGTGAAGGGGAGGGATTAGGTTTGACTCTGAATTACCATGTTTCACAAGCCACCTAAAATGATACTTTTAACTCCCCCGTTTATGTAATTAAAATAATGTTTTGTAAGTGTTTCAGCTAATTAAGAACTTAATTTGCCCAATTTCACAGCTTGGCTTAAATCATAGAAGGTGTCAATATAATATAGGAATTGGAACGTCATGTCTATTGATCATATTTATACACAAACGTTCCCTGCCTTCCTCCCCTCAGAAGTCAATTGCAGCTTGTCTTCAAAGGGTCAACATCTAGGTGATGGGATGTTACAGACTGCTAGCAGCACAATGCTGCCGTTCAAAGAAAGGCTTAAATGAAGATCAAGGCTGAATAAATGAACTGTAGGTGTTTGCTTTTTCATAAAAGATAAACTCACAGGAAACAGAGTAAAGACAGCTTTGCAGGTTACTTAAAATGCTATTCTTAAAGCAACATGTATTTCTGGCCATTGGTATTGTATTTCCTCTAGCCCACATCCGAACACAATATAGCTCTCCACTGCAGCACAGCAACATTAAATATAAAAACCTGCCATTAAAGGGCAGAGGGTAATGGCATCAGTGTGGGCGACCCATGCTCAGGTAGTGTTCAACTATTATCTCCAGTTTAAGTAGGCTGAAAATACACAAATCCAGCCAGCACAGTTTTTAGATAAAATTGTCAGTTTTATGGATATTTATAGTATGTGTCCAGTCTTGCAGAACTCCATCTTCCTCCACCTCATCTGTAATATAAACTGCTTTTAGCCCACATTAATACAATGTGTTACTGGGATACTTCTCACATTCTGTATAAGCCAGGCAGCAGATCAATACTCAGCTATGCTGAGGAGGGGGGGAAAAAAAAAAAAAAAAAAAAAAAATCATTATGTTAGGATCACATGTCTACGTTAAAAACACAGACACCAGGAGGATAAACCTGATTCACAGACATCATTCCATCTAGATGCATATGTAGATTACTGCTTTTAAATACATCGAAAGTGGCTTTCTTTCCAATATTCAGTTTTAAAGAATCCTACAGGTAGGACCTTTGGTATATATCCTACACTGAATGAGTCTCACCCCAAAAAAATTTAACCTCTCTGCTTCTCATGAGAGCTCTTTCTTTTGATCAAAAATTTCCACCCTTTCAACTCCCTTACCCATATACTTCCTGTGGTGAAATCACAGCACTGAAATTGGAATAGCAAAGCTATTTCCATGACAGCATCTGCTGATGACACAAGCTCAGGTTTATAACTTTTCCTTGGATCAAGGAGTTTTAAGAAGATTTAAAGATAAAGACTTTAGAACCAATAACAGTAAACTAAAAAACAAAAGGAAAGCAGCCACACGGAAAAATATTTTTTAAAAAGTGTAAGTTGTTCTATTATTTGAGGTTGCCTAATGTGAAAGTCTCCTTGGAAAATTCACTAACTGAGCATTTTGGGTATTTTTCCCCCCTCAGTATTTTTCAGAGTCAAAAAAGCACATATCCCACCTGCATCAGAACATTGGTAATATAACATAGCAAGAACAGATAAAGGTCTGTTTGCCTCAGAAGTAAAACAGAACAGCCACACAATCCTCCTCCTATTGTTCTCCCAACCTACCACATAAGAAAGAGAAACTGATGCCATGCCCCATAGGTCAACAAACTTGAGCTCTGTGAGACGATAATTGCAGAGCTGAGATTCCTCTGAGACACCTTGCCTCCAGCTCAGCAAAGTTTAAATCAAGAAAACATCAGCTTCAATGTCCCAGCTGACCTTCACTAGTGTGGACTTGGAGAGAGAGAGAAATGGTCTCTCGGAGAGAAGCTCCAGAGCACGCTTCACCTTTGCAACACATCACTCATCCAAAGAAATGGTTTGCAAATGTCATACAGGACTCAACGCCCATCTTCTTATAGGTGTTCAAGCTCTTCTCAGTTTCACAGAAGTCAATGTAAGTTGACAGCAGTAAGCAACTCACACAAACAAGTTACTACTTACTATTTGTAAGATAGTGAGACAAGACTGGAGAGAATCAAAGCCATCCTGTTAGCACCTGCAATGAAACTCTTGTGTTTTAAGGGGTTTTGCTGCTGTAGTTTTTAATTCTCTCCCACTCCACTCAAGTGACTTGGCTCTTTGTTTTTGTTGGGCTCACCACCCTTCACGACCACGTTTCATCATTTCACAACTCCAGTTGCCACGACAACAGGATGCAGCTTATCTGTGCTGTTTTCATCTTTCCAGTTTTTGTTGCCATAACAACACAATCATTCTGGCTTTCTACAAAACCAGCAACTTTAAGCCACGTATTCTCAAGGACGCAGGATTCATCATACATGTATCTTCACGAGAGAAGAGGTTTGTACAGGCAATTTGTAAATTAAGCTATTTTTTCTGAAGGGGGATTTTTCACTCACAAAAGTGAAAAGCTGACAGCAATTGCTAGAGGCAGACTGCTGAGACATCTAAAGCCTGGCCTTTAATAATAGGCAGAGTAATATAGCACTAGGCCACTTCCGAGTGGGGACTCCCCACAGTGTCAGATTGTGTCAAACTGCACAATTGTTATGTGATGTGAGTAAGTGTCCATATTTGTTTCACCCAGGCAGATCTGAATTAGATGCTAGATGCAATTCTCTTGAGTTTTAACCCAGTGGCCTCCCCATTATTACCAGCACCACCACCATGCAGCTTTGTGTCTGAAGGCCCATTTTAATTCTGTAATTCAAGCTGTTGTTGCAGATTTCTTTTCAGACTCTGACCCTTTTCGCTTTCAGGTGACTGCATTTTGAACTTTTATTTACAGGAAGTGCACATTCATAAGACTGGTGAGAAAATGTTATACAAACACAGCATGCATAAACACAAAACAGCGATGGCTATGAGGGGTATCAGCTAACATGGCACCATAACTTCATTACACCCTCATTTATGTACTTTACTAATGAGACAAGCACAGGTGTCCAACACGGTCCCTCACATGAGATGAATAACAATAATACAGTCCAACCTGCTTTAGCCATGCTTGGTATCCAGAAGATATAAGTTGGAATCCATCTTTTGGCATGTGTATTCGGGGCTAGGAGAGAATAGACATAAAGAGAGACCTCCTTTTACACTGGGACCTAGCTAACCTAAGTCTAAATTCTGGAGCATTTTAAACAATGCAGATTTTTTTAAGCCACATATGAAGGTTTAGTCCCCAGATTAGTTCTTGTTTACTCCTTTGATATCTACTGCTTTAAGAACACTTTTCTAATAAAGCCACCACCATTTTTACAATTTCCACCATTTTACATTTCAACTCAGTATATATAGGTATTTCCTTAAATTTCCACACAAATGCGCTTGGATAAGCACAGCCTCTGTGGTGGGTACAGTAGCAGAGACTAATGGTCATTAATGCTTCTACCACTACATAAAGCTAAATGGTGTCAAAACAGCAGTAGTTAAGCTATGAGAGTGTTTTTACAGTCACCATCTTCAACACAGTCAGACCAGACGTTGGACAACATGAAAAGATTAAGGAAAATCCCTGAAGAGGTGCAGCCTTAATACCGGGGTAACAGGAAACTATACTCACACACAGCCATAAACTATGCCTCAAACTGATAGACAAATATAATCTCCTCCCCATTTATTGTTTTCATGCTTTACTGGGTTGAGGAAAAGACAAGACATCCAATTGCTCTGGAAGCACAAAACATATATAGCATAACTTACAGCTAGGAAAAAAGTATGCAACAAAAAAATGAAACACTGCCTGTCATGACATTCATTTGCAGTTTGAAGATATTCTCACAATCAAGTGGATTCAACTGTTCCCCCTTCCCACCAAAAAAGGAGATGCTTAGAAATTAAAATCACATCTAAGCAACAGCACCAGACAGGACATCTGCAGACACCAAGTCCAGAGATCTTTCTTACTCCTGGAAACTACTTCACAACCCCTTCCTTAATTCACTGTACTTCCCCTCCAAACCAGCAGATGTGTGCCCCTACCACTCCTTCTGGAAGGCTGGAAACATCTTCCTCATTTTCAGAATGGCTCTGTTCAAGGTGAGTTTATTCCCACTTGTTCTTGTGTCAGCACAATATTTAGTTTGTACAAACTGTGTCCACCTTGGTACTTGTAACACTGAAAAATACAATTGGTTGGAGAGGAAAAATGTGTCACCACTGAATGACGAACCTTCACAGCTATGGTGGGGAGGTAGTCCAGCCTTGGAATTTGAAATTAAGAACTAGAACAGACTAAAATCTTGCCTCTAAAGAGAAGTACACATACAGGATTTTACAATATACTTTGAACATTAGTTATTTTTGCTTCTCTCCAGTTTGAATTGAAATTCTCCTAAATCTTTCAAAGCAGTAGTAAGATTATGCCCTGGTGTCCTAGCCAGTAACCTCAGTTAAACATGAATTTTAATAACCACCATTGTGCTGATAAATTGAAGTCAGGTAAATCTGGTTACTGCATTCACCTGCTGAGTTTGGACTTACAATGCTTAACACATTAACAAACTATGTTTTAGGGGACTTCTCACACAGCTAGAAGCACCATGCTCCAAGACCTAAAACTTACTTCAGCACTAACTTCATGGGTGGTTAGTCTCTCTACTACTGTATAATGAGGACAACACTCATTTAACCCACCTCACAGGTTTGCTGAGAGGAACTACTGACRTTTCTATGTGCTCTGAAAACGGAAGAAACTATACGAAGTACTACGTATCTAGCAAGAACACTTCAGAAACCCACATTTTACTTCTGGCTCAAGTGTTTCAGTTGCTTTTTCAAAGTAGCACAACTCAGTATACCTATGAAGGAAAAAAAAAGCCTTCATAAACAAGCAGAAATAACGACCTTTTGAAATCACAGTGTCAGGAGTGGAGACACCTGAATACCAGTCTCAGATCTGCCCAGGTTCACACAACAAATCTGTGAAAAATTACTTCATTTCTTTCTGTTTCTGTCACCTAACCTACAAATTAAAGGATAACAGCGAAGCTTTCTCTTAGGACCGGCAGGCTGCTTAACATTTGTAAAGCCCATCAGTCCAGAGTAGTTTAAGTAATTGATTTAAGACACTGATTCAAAGCATTTAATTTGAAGACCCTGGTCCTGCAAATATGTAAGTGTATTAATAGATCTATTGCCATCAACAGGATTACTCTCATGCAGAAGTGTCTCCAACATCAAAGATAACACTGTATTTCTATTTAGATAACTCTTACCAACACAAGTTCTTTGTGACTTCAAAATAAAGTTCCTCGGGTATTAGCAATAAAAGTAATCAGGACTTTCAGCAGACTAGCAGCTACTGTAAGCTCAATTTATTTTTCAATGCTGACAAGTTAAATATACAAATAGGAGAAACTAAGACCCATCACCCATCCCTCAGCACCATACTTGCAAAATCCCCTCAATGAAATATGTCTCCTCTACATTTGATAAGCCTACCCTCATCTAAGAGGAAAATAAACTATACAGAAGAGAAGCAAATTTTACCAGTACAAGGTATGTCATTACCCTCATACTGCTGCTTATACCATTGAAGTGGGATATTTGCACAAGTGAGCCCCCATTCATATCAAATGCAAGCACTGATAGAAAAGCGTAATTTAATTAAAACCTCTGGAGCTCTCACTTACAAGCATTTAATGCACACAGACTCACCACTGGCTAAACTTTTACAACCAACCTCCTAAATTTTAAATTTCTGTGGTTCTCATAGGCACATTGTGAATGACTCCCAGGAACATCTCCTTCAGCAAAGACAAGTAATTAAATAACTACATCTGGTTAAAACTTTCCAAATTTCAGTGTCCGAATGACAGCAGACATGCAACTACAAAATTACAGAAGAGGAACTCATACTTGCTTGGTAACTTAAAAAAATAAAATAAAATTGCCCCTCTTCGCCCGCCTTTAAAAGATCTGGGACACAGACAACTGCCTTGTTTGAAAGCTGTACTATTTTATCAATCATCACTAAAATCTTCCACGATTATGATCCATTCAAGGCAATTCTATCAGCAATACAACTAATTGCCCAGCAAGATCTACTCATTTTTGTATTTTCATGAGCACACACCGTTTATGCTCATGGTTCAATATCATTCATAAGCATAGTATTTGCTCTTAACATCTGCTCCAGCATTTTCCATGACTAGAAGTCAGACTGCTAGGGTAATTTTCCTCCCTCTTTCAACAGCCACCTCAAAAAGTAACTCTGAAAGCACTCTAACCACTAATTTCTATCATGCTATTTTGTGATATTTCACATTTTTATCTAGGTTGAGTGACTAATTTGTAATACAACCCTGATAACTTCCTTTTCCAAGACATTCACCTTTATTATTGAGGACTTGATTTAAAAGTGAGCCTTCTGTCACCGCAAATGGCTTATTCCATAACCATCAGCAACTTATTCACAGTTCTGAAATGCAATTTTACCCTGTATGAAATGCCTACTTTCTCTTTAGTCTTTTTGGTGGCCACAGAACTTATCATCTATATATTACCCATATAGTAAATTACATTATTATATATATTGCAATTGTCTATAAACCCATGAGCCAGAATAGCTTACTTTGCTCATCTTTTTTTCTGCAGCCCCTGACTTTTTTCCATTAGCAATCTACTCTTCCATTTGATTTCTGGAGTCCCTAGCAAGGCCCAGAACAACAGAATGATTTCTGAGAACAAGTCAGTAATTTGAAATTCAGTGGTACCCTCTTCCCTTCCCTACAAAGGCTGATTTTTAGAGGACATTTAATTACAGGCCTGAGTTCCTATTTTCTAAGCCTAAACACAACCCCTGAAGGCTTACAATATTTGAGTCACAGCTGGAGCTGTGGTTACTATACAGTTTAAATATCAGCCTCTTTACTGTGCAATTTGTTTTGAAAATCAAATCAGATGCCGTGTCATAAACAAGTGCTAATTAAGAACTGAGCGGAAATTGGGCTTTTTTGTGCAAGAAGGGTTCTTAAATATCTGCATCTTCACTTCCATAAGAAAGGATAAATATGTCAAGAGTGATAATTATAAAAGGAAACCTACTATGGTACTTGCAAGGCACTACTGCTGCTTCTCCATTTCATCTGCTTCCAAGTAAGAAGAAATGGGGGGGGGGGGGGGGAAGTTGAGACCTGTATGAAATATATATGTACTAAGGATCTTATGAATCTGATCATATAACCCATAATGCTTCCTT
Organism: Phoebastria nigripes; assembly: GCA_035582835.1. Lineage (NCBI taxonomy): Eukaryota > Metazoa > Chordata > Aves > Procellariiformes > Diomedeidae > Phoebastria > Phoebastria nigripes. Next base: position 2,614,254 of record JAYKAV010002553.1, on the reverse strand, counting down.
TTCCCTCAGAGAGGACATTCACTCTGGGTTTCCATCACATACGATTTAAACAGGCAAGCTAAACCCATCTCTCTCTGTCACTGCAAAGTAACAGTGAAGCTACTTATATTTTCATTCCTTTTAAGTTATGATCTACACACAGTATTTATTTGACGATAACATTGCATTCATTAGATATAACACCTTGTTCGATAAATATCAAGTGAAGAACAGGAATAATGCATTTTAATACTCTGAAGGTTGCCTCTGAGTAACAATATTCACGACTCCATTAACTAACAGGCTCTCGGCTACAAAGGCAGAATTAGATCTGTCAGTCACTGACATGGGAGGGCATGGCCAGTTGCACTGAAGATTGTCCAGTTGAGATGACTTCCACAGCAAAGGGAAATATCCCCTGTGGCCTAGAACTTGTTAATGAGTTTGTATGCATTACAGCAATAAATTGAATTCCTACTACAGAATATACAACTTCATGGCCCAAACAGATACCTTACTCCACTGTCCAAAGCAGTGGAATAATCTCAAAATAAAGCACAATTAGATCTGTGGACTCTAATTCAACAAAACCAAAGACAGGATTTCAAAATCTTTCATTATTATTAGGAGAGAAAACCATAAGCTCTCTGATTCTAAAACCGTAATCTGACAATATTTAAGCATGCTCTTTGTGAGCTTTTGTAGAAGGAATGAACGAACACTGAGTCGGTTGACTGTCAGATCTCACAGTTTGATACAAACTCCTTCAGAAGGACACGGCACTCTCAAACAGTAGGGTCTGACACTGCATGCAAACTTAATGAATTCACCACATGTGGTGAACATGGCTACTCTATTTCTTTAGTGAATTTGTCTGGAGTATGTTGACCAGGATCTGCTCCAAAACAACTCCYGCTGGAGAGTGTCTATTTATATTCCTTGACAGATAAAAAGGTACAAGTTTTTATATCCTGCAAGAGCAGCAGCTACCAGGAAAACTACTTTTGTGACATGAAACACCTGGATACCTTCTTAAGGGGTCACAAGAATACTAAGCTACAGTATTCAAAACCAAATGGAGATCTGTGACAGCACTCCATTAATCTTTGGACAAAGTAACGGCCAGCTCTGTGAACATGCTTACTATAGCAGTGTAAAGAGATCCTCTTTGTACCCATAAGTAAAAACATGCTCAATTTCACAACCACTTGACATTTTAAGTCTGAAATTCCAGTCCTATATTCAGCCTCCTTCAAGACTGCAAGATCTGTGGTGAAGAAAAGAGAAGCTACATTTCTCATGCTACTGTCTGAACTTGTGTCAGGTAAGTATCCAATAAGAACAGTGGCATCCACAGTGCAAGCATTATGTATAAAACAGAAGCTGGAAGCTTGTCCAGAGATCAATAAAATGAAGCTGATGCCTTTTAAGTGTCTTGTCTCTTTTTCATAAGTCCATAGAAAAGTCAGAAAGCTCACCTGGATTCTAATTTTTCACTGAGACTCAGAGCATCAGGAATAGAAAATTCTGTACTCAACAAAAAAATACAGCCAAGGTGAACAAAATTAAAAAGTCTGGAAAACAACGATCTCCATGATCAGCACAAGAACCTACAGTGCTAACTTTCACCTTCCTGATCTCCTGCTGAATTTTAGGTAGTGGACAAAAAAGCATGCAGAAGAGATAGGCTAGAGGTCTGTGCCAACTATCCTAGAAGGAAATCTGCAGTTCACACATCAAGAAAATTTGTAAGAGGAATACCATTTTTTTCTAAAGACATGGAAATGCTTTCAAGAGCAGACTCCAGCACTCAACCACAACATTTTGTGTTTAGCTAGTGAGCTCTCATCTTCTGAGCAGACTCCAGCACTCAAGCCATACATTCTCCTGTTCAATAAAGTAACCAAAAAACTTCCTTTTTGCAGAATGGCCATTCTATCCCAATTCATTTCCCTCACAAAGCACTGTGCTAAAATTACAATGTGGGACCTATTCACCCATCATAAGTAACTTGGAATCCATAACTAATTGCCCCGAGTACTTACCAAGGTATATTACATTTCCTTTCCTGATCTAAATGCCCTGTACTGAGTTCAGCTCTATGACAGTTCTCAACTCCTTGAGACTGGCCCAAGATGTAAATGTTCCTTTGCTGGGCTTAACTAGAGGAAACTCCTCCTTAAAACAAGAAGCACCAAAGAAGCCTGCTGTCTCAGAAGACTGTGATGCAAGAATGAAGCGGGGGTAACAGAAGCAGCTGAAGATACCTAACGGGCAGCCTCTGGCAGCATTCCCATGCAGAACAAGTATCTGTAAGAAGACTAACCAGAATGAGTCTGAAATGTTGCAGAATTGACTGGCCAACCTTTAAAAAGCAAAAAAACAAAACACAAACAGACAAACAGTATGTCCTGTCTCCCAAGAAAGGAAATCTACTGAGACTGAGTACTGGTAACTATTGCCAAAATGAAGCAGTCACCATGTGAGGCCTAAGTAAATCTACTCCCAATTTAGAACAAATTAGAATTAGTGCTAGACTAACCCAATCTTCTTCTTTAAGAAGATCACTGAAGTCCAGACAAATTAGAAGTAGTTAAGCATTTGATACATGACATGTAGGAAGTTACTAGTTAAAATGGAGAGGATTAGGATTAATACCAGAGTTAGTAAGGAGGATAAGAAACTAAAAAGGGTAGAGGATCACAGGTTATTTTGAAAAGGGAACCATCAAGCTGTACAGAGATTGATCCTCGTTGAAATCCATTATTAATCTTGAAATTAATGTTAAAATATTCTCACTAATGGCTAAAAAAAMCCAAGAATTAACAATGTGCTAATGAAACTGGCTGAAGACAAAGTTAAGAGACATAAATACACAGGACATAGCATCTTGAAGACCTGGGTAACAGAACCAACACAAGATGTACATAAATCAAAAAGTATCATTATTTCCATTATAAACTAGGGACTCAGTAACTGAGAAGAGGGGAAGAGGCCCTCGGATATGTTACTCATTATATAATGATGGTTCACCAATAAGATGCAGCCATGAAGATGGGAAATACTACTATAGGATATTGTATAAAGTAAAAAAATCCCAGAAGAGAGAAATTAGGATTACTGCTTTTGTGCAAGGAACAAATAAAACTTTTCCTGGAATATTCTGTATAGCTCTGGTCACTCATGTTCCAGGTAGATTAATCAAATTCTGCAGCTGTTTAAAATGCTCTGCTAAGATGATCAAGAGTTATAGGAAACGTCTTATGACAGAAAGAAAAAAAAAAAAAAAGGTTTGTTTAGCCTGACCAGATTCAGCTCAGAGGAGAATATGACTGCTCTCCGCAAATATATGCAGATGAAAACAGGCAAGCAAGAAGAGCTGTTTAAGCTCAAGGACAACATTGGTACAAGAACAAGTGAGAATGAATTAGCCGTGAATTAAGTTAAGCTGGAAAATAAGAACGAGGATTCTAGCTTTCAAAGGATCAAATTTGGAATAGCTCTACAATGGCATAGCAAAGAAAATTTTACTCACTTAAGAACTGCTTTGAGTAGCTTGCAAAAGAGACTAGACAATACACTGTCTGCCAATATCGGACTTGAACCCACACTCCACAAGACCTGTTCCAATCCCATGTGGAGATGTTTCCTCTCACTGATGGGCTCTGACTGTTTTGCCTCTGCATAAAGTCTTATTTTAAGATCAGTAAGATACAGATATATAGGAATATCTTCTTGTCAGTAAAAAATTTTCAGGACATTTATGCTTGTTTATGAACAACAGCTGTGACAAAGTACAAGAGCAACACACTTCATTGAAGTCATCCCAGTCAAAAGGAGAAAAAAAAAGAAAAAAGTTACAAAAAGAAAATGAACAGGGAATGTAGATTTCTGTTCTTTCGAACCTATTAGCAACAGAAAAAACCTTCTGACATATTTGAAGAGGGTGTTAACATTGTCTGGATTTCTTCAGAAAACTGTTGAGATGCTTCCAAGACCCATCTTCTAAAACAAGATTGATCCATCGTTCCTTGAGACTACACCCACTTCTCATTGTTCTAATTTGCAGGAGATGAATGATAGCTGGCTGCATTTCTCAATCCTGTTGAGAGTTTTGGCGTATAAGAAGGAAAGGCATTGAGCAGACCCAATGAACCACCCCCCTGGAGAGTTGCCAGCATCTTCCTAACAGACAGAATTCAAGGCCAACTATCCATAAACTAAGAGCAACTCCCACATAAACACTGCTCCATTCTGCATCGCTCTCACAATAAATTACAAACGATGTGTGTAGAGAGGGAGAGTGACTATATTGTATGACGGACTTTCACGCTAGACCATTTTTCTCTGAACCAACTAGAGATTGTTTTGGTTGCTATAAGGGCAAGCCTGGAAAGGTTAAGCTTTTCTAGTCAGAATGCAGTCTAGCCCTGCTTTGTATCCAGGCAAAGACAGCCATCACCTTTCTCCTGAGTATTTAATCCATCCTCCTATATTTGAA
>JAYKAV010002553.1:2501693-2601687 GCA_035582835.1 Phoebastria nigripes | reverse complement strand
GCCGCCGCCAACAGCCGCAGCCCCTCACCATGAACTTGAGGGCCTTCTCCTGCAGCACGGCCTCGGCCGGGTCCATAGTCCTGCGCCGCCGCCGGGGCCGGGGCCGGGGCCGGGGCCGGGGCCGGGGCCGGGGCCGCCCCTCCTCTCAGTGGCAGGCCGCAGCCAGCGCAAACAGGAACCTGCGCTGCCCCGCGTCCCACCCCCCACCTCGCCCCGCTGCCCGCAGAGCGCATGCGCAGCCCGCAGGCCCACGGGAAATGGAGTCCCCGGCCGCGCTACTGGCAAGGGCCCGAGCCACGTGTCAGAACTACAAAGCCCAAAAGATCTTGGGGCCGGCGGCACGCCGGGAGCCGGCTGGCGCATGCGCTCTCCGCGGGAGAGGGGGCTGACGGGAGTCGTAGTATTTGGGGCTGTGGCGGTGTAACTTGAGGACAGGGGCTGGGGGCGGACGGCCCTGCTCGGGGCGGGGGAGGGAGGGAAGCCCCTCTCCGCAGGGGCCATGTGGGCCATTTCCAGCCCCAGACCTTCCCTGGTGAGGTGCAAGGCTGGCTCCGAAGTCACAGCCCTGCGCTCTCTTCCATTAGCATCTTACAAGTGGCTAATGGCGGGGTGCAGGGGCAGCTGGCAGCAGGTTCCCCTCGCAGGACGCCTCACCCCTGGCCCATGGTGCCTGCGAGAGCTTGGCTGCTCCCTTGTTTTGCTCCGGTTGCACTCCATGCTTGTGCACTGTCGATTTCCAAGTCGATTGTTACTGGTACACTGTCAAAAATTAATCCCATGCACTGGCATGCCCCTCCACGCGTAGAACGAGTACCAAAAATATCTGGTGACTTTCGTACGGCGAGAAAGCCGCTCTGAAGGGGCCCTTGCTGCTCCTTGGCAGGGAATATGAAACGGGGGAACGTGCATCACTGGAATGGGTCCGGTAGACTTACATCATTCTTGAGGGATGTTTGTTCAAATTGGGCCCGTAAAGAAAACTACTCACATAAACAGCCTCCCGTGGTGCTTCCATGCCCTTACACTTAGCTTTTTTTCCTTATAATGATGCTAAATCAATTTTCCCTGAAAACTGGGCCGAGTTCTCCTTGCTGTACCAAGCGGCAAACAAAAAAAGAATTGATCAGCATCCCTTTAATAGCAGCTGCACATGGACTGGAGGAYATTTACCATATCCCCCTCTTTAATCTTCTTTGTTGCACACCAAACAAGACCAGCTCACTCTTTGGCAGCCATCACTTCCAATTCTCTCAGTTTTGTTAATTTTGTCTAATCTCTTTCCAATTTTCCTACATTTTTTACAGTGTGCCCAAAAGCTGAATCCACCTCGCATGGAGCAGCAAGAGGAATTACCTCCTGTGTCTTTAGTACTAATTATAAGTCTGATAAGTTTTTCCTTTCTCTACAGCAAATATAACACTGATTCCTATGCAGTTTGTCATCCAGTAAAACATTCAGATTCTTTTCCTTGCTGCATTTATATATATGACTCTGCATCTTAAGCGAGTTACCCTGAATTTCTTCCTATTTAGATGCAAAGGAGCCAGCCACAAACATCAACACTTGCTTGCTGACATGTGGCTTAAACCCATTCTTTTTGTTCCTGTGTTTGACCTATAAAGTGATGCTTCAAGTCGCAGGTATGAAACCAGCACCTCCTGTGCACCAGCCCCCTCCCTCATTTTCTCTAAACACCCCATCTCCTCCGGATTTTTAAACAAGATAATCAGAGAGAAAACGATGCAGAGAATATGCCCATTACTGGATTCCTTGCAGGGACATATGACCTGGGTGGTGCCTCATGACCCACTGCCAGGAGTGCGTCCTCCAGCCAGTGACCCAGCAGAGGTGACGGGGAATGTCAGCCCATGCAGCGGTGTGATGCTGGGTTGAGCTACGCTCCCAGAGCAGTGGCTTGAGAGGAGGAGGCAGGGATAACCTTATGTCCTCCCTCTACAATCCTAAGGCATAGAAATCTTCCAAAGAAAGCTTTCAGGTCACCAGGACATGGGCTGCTATTCTTGGACTGGCCCAGCCACGCTCCTGGTCATCATACTTTAAGCCCAGACTCTTAGCAGTGAAACGCCTGAAATGCTTGGCTGTAATGGGGCTGGGCATTTTCCAGACTGCTGACAGCACTGAAAACACTTACCACAATTATATAAATAACAGTAATTATAATGAGGGAGTCCTGTAATTACAAAGGGACGGCTCCTGTAACAGTTCTGCAGGCAACCAGGGGCCGCCGGCACTTGGGGCACAGCTCCCCTGCGTCTCCTCCCTCCGGGCATCCTGCAATTGGCTGGGATGTAAATGGATCCCCTTCGTAGCAGCGTGACRGGCTCAAGGCTTTGATTGCATGGTTTATTTGTCAATAATATCTGATGCTGGCCTAATTGTAGGAAAATTGAAAAGTGTAATGCTTCAGCACCAGACACCACTGTACCAAAGCCCTCTAGGCTGATTGATCTGTCTGGACTGTAACTTATAGGGGATTAATGTCTCTGGGYCATAAAAAGCATTAACGAAGTGGAGCCAAAACTAGTGAGTGTTCAGGTGCTGGACTTAACCTTGGTCGAAGAAGAGAGTGGCTCAGTTATTCTGCTATACTGCCATCAGGACCCCACGAGGCAGGACGACTGCAGAAGGACAGGGCAAGAGTCTCCACCGCATCACAGAGAGACCAAGGAAGGACTCGGAGAGGCAGCACTTGGCCCAGCAGCGCTGAGCATGGAGGTAACGCCTCGCCGTGTGAACCTCACCTGGATTCCTGTGTCTGCAGCCCAGCCTTGTGGCCTCTTCCTACCATGGGATGCTCACTGCAGCTGGACAGGTGGCTCTGTGCCCACCAGCTTGCTGTGCCAGCTGCGGCCCAGAGCAGGAGAATGATCAGCACACCGAGCTGTGACGCCCACCAGATCCGTACTACAGCCCTGTGCCATCAGGGTGTCACATCACACAGTGGGAGGAGAGGCRTTGGAGAGGTCTGTGCTGTATAAGGCAGAAGGAAGACACACTTCAAGTTCAGCAGGTTTACAACCAATTAAATAATGATTTGTTTGGATTGCAGGAACCAAGAGCAGGACATGTGTGGTCAGTGCTGTCTCTGCCACAGTAGAGCTGCCCTGACCAGCTCCTCTTACTTTCCCCTTGAAACAGCAATCATATACCCCCCTTCCTGTCCTCCACACCCTCACTGCAGAGCATGTTGCACGAAGCAAGCCATATAGCACACAGGGAGCTCACCATCCTTCCAGATGAAGGATGCTGCCTAACGGTAAAGATATTACTGTGATTATTTTTGCAATAGCATATTGCTCTGTGCATTCTGGACTCTGCGGACCACATCCACGCCTGGTGTAACCCATGTTAATTTGCTGTGGCAATCATTAATTGGGTAAGGAACAGCTGGTGCTTTGCTTTAAGTGAAGCTGATTGGGTCAGTAAGTAACTGTTTGGTTAAGCGATCTACAGCAGGTACAGCCCTACCTCTCTGTGCTCCAGAGGGGTTTCACTTCTTGTCCCAGTGACCCTTGGAGGAAGCAGCAAGATTTGGCCGTGAAACATTAGGGAGCTTTAATCAGTGCAGTTCCTTTGGGCATTATTGCCTGAATTTTAATATTTTGAATAATAAAGGATGATTTTAAATTAAATTTGTGGGCTCACCATCTGTGTGTGCTTGGCCTTGTTTTCCTCTGCTTTGGCAGTCCCTTGACTTCATTCTTTCCAAGTTGCAGCAAAAAGGAAGGGAAAAGAGGGGAGAGCACTGGCRGAGGAACCTTTTGTTATTCCCTTTCTCCTGCAAGATCTTGGCAGCAGCAGCAGCCTTTGTTGCGGGTGTGTTTCACAGTGCTGAGCACACAGACATTTGATAGCATAAGAGCTCGTGAGAGGGAGACAGGGACCCCTGCACCCAGAAATGTCCCAGTGGTTCAGCTCAGCCTCTCCATCCCAGCTCGTCCATGACAGTGGTGTGCTTTGCACAGGGCACTGGCATCTCAGCTAAAGGGGCTTGATGTGCAGTGGCCTGGGGGATCTGGGGGCAGGATGACTCCCTGCAGCCTGTGGGCAAAGGGGTTTTTTTAGGACAAAGGGACATTGCCACTCAGTCATGCAAGAGCAAAAGAAGAGAGTCCAAGACCACACAGTATGAATTATATTCACTGTATGGCTGGAGGAGGACAGTACCCATTACCTGGTACTAAGGAGATGGGCAAGGCTGCACATGTGGARGGGATGACCAGAGAGAGAAGTGTGTCTGCAGAGAAACCAGAACAGTCAGGCTATGGATTGACATTACAGGTTGAGTTGAATTTATCCCTTGTGCTGCTGAAAAGGGGAGCTGCAGCCCCTCTCCTGTCTCTGCCAGCCACGTGCTTCCTCCTCTCACCTTGTGCCAGCTCTGACGCTTGTTTGCTAGCATGGTGAACTGTTTTAATTCACTCTAGTGGCAGAAAAATGATAATCAGGAAATACAAACTAAACACTTCTTTGTTGGCAAGTCAAACTGGCTTTTCTTGTGATCAGACAAATGGCAGAGCTACTGCGAGGGCGGGCGAGAATTGCACTCGAGGGCAAGGGAGGGTAGGATGAGACTGGTCCCTCTCAGTGATGCAGAGCTGCTAATTCAGCAGATACCAGGTGAAAAACCTCTTGTCTTCACACTGTCAGGGTCTCTTGACCCTCCTGGGGGTTGAGAGCCCTCCCTGCTTGCACAGCATCATCACTGCCACAGGAGGCTCTGGATGGCCAAGGCAGAGAGCAGGGGGGGATGTCTCAGGAAGGCCAGATCCTGGGAGTCTGGGATCCTCACAGGGATCCTGAGCAGGGAATCCTGAGCTCATTTCCCAATTTCCCATCTTACCACCGGGGCTGCGTGGCGTTGGTCCCCCCCTGGATTTGCTTGGCCACCAGCAAGCAGGAGTTGCTGAAGCCCTGGTCCCAGTCCTCTCCATAGACTCTGTGGGTACTTTGTTTAAAATATGGATTAAAAGAAATCAGGGTGGCAGCAGTGTTCTTGAACAGGGGCTATAGCCTTTGTCAGCAGCCTTCCCAGTTTCCCCCCAACCTTGCTGGAGGACCCAATGTCGAGCACTGGGCTGCCCTGCGGGACTGTGCATGCACAGAAACACACACCCTGACTCGCAGCCAGCCGGGTCCCCCCAGCACAGATCTGGAAGCGCTTCTTTACCCGCAAAAGCATCTCCTTTGCTTACTGAGGCCTGGCCACCTCCCCACACCTCCGGGATGTGTCCTCTGGTGTTTGCAGCACCTTCCATCAGCCCATCCTTGAGACAGCAGCGATGACGAATTCATTGGTCCTTCAGCAAACACGAGAGCCCAGAGGAGCATCACCAGGGGCTCAATGTTGCTGCCTGGAAGGTGGCAAAGGGGGAAGAAAGATTTCTTCTTATAAGGATGAAAAACAAACCCAAACCACCAAACCTGACCCAACAGAACAAAAACAACCCCAACAAGTACCTCATAGTCAGAAAAGCCTTTTAAAGCCTCATGAATATTTAGCTTGTCCTCATGTAAAATATATGACTTTGTGCAAGGATCAGGCAAAGGAGGTACATGATTTTTTTCTGATTTATGGGCCCAGCAACGGATTATTCATAGCAGAGCAGCTGTGTGGAAAGATTCATCCACTGCAAAATGTGATTGTACATCAGGCAGTGTGAGGGAACAGAGCTATGACTAATGGCTACTTTACATATAAATGAGAAGGTTTGCGCTAGGAACTGTAAAAAAAATACAATCCTTCAGCTGACGGGCCCAGCCTCTTTATCGCAAGCGCTGCACAGGGGCCGGGGAAAGATGGGAACAAGCATGCCTGAAGGCGCTGCCTTCCCTCACATCCTCCAACATGCAATAAATAAGGCAACGGCAGTCGAGGCTTCCAAGGGCCAAATTTGTTGCTGGTGTCAACCTGCAGGCTGCTATGGGGGAAGGCAGATGTGGCTCCTCCCGGCTCGGATGCCCCTGGAAGTCCCTCCTGGCCAGGCTGGGGTGGACCCCGCTTTGAGCATCATGCTCAAAGGCAGAGGGGCTCAGGGTGGGGGGCAGCGCGAGCCAAGGTGCTCGGCACAGCCCCAGCATAAGCCCTTCACTTCCCCTCCCCGCTGCGATCAGAGCCTCCCCCATGCTTGCTCTCCTAGCCGAGACAGGTTGTCTAGACGTTGCAGATGTGGACAGATGTTGGGGCTGTAATTTATAACAATGGCCTCCAGAAGGCAATTCCAATTTGTTTCGCTAAAGCTTTAAGTTACAGGCAGCAAGATCTCCTGTAAATACTCTTGACTTACATAGTAAGTACATAAGAGAGTTTGCCTGGCAAAAGCCTGCTTGCTGCAGCAATTATAGCTTTCCCCGTGCCTCGGAGGGACATTACGATTCATAGGTCCAAAAGCAATTGCCCTCTGCCATGGACCCAACGAGTCCAAGAGTGACCCGAGTTCCAGGAGCTCACACACATGCAGTTCAGAGCATCATTCACCTGCTCAGGGGAGGAGGCTGGGATCCTGCCTGCAGAGCCAACCCCTATACCCCATGTGCTATCTTGCTCATGGGACATGTCCCTGCCATTCAGTGCCTGAAGGACAACTCAGAAAAGGAAATTTTCCCAGCCCTTTAAAAGGTTCCCCTAGAGGGAAACCTCTCCTGAAAGCAAAAAGACCCTCACAGGAGAGGTTTCCCTCTAGGGAAACCTTTTAAACCCAAAGGGAAACGGAGCACACAACCCTGCCTCTGCCCAGACTTCTATCAGCCCGGTTCAGAGCAGCCCAGAGTAGGCATCACAAGGCCTTCTCCCTCCACCAGACACCACCCAATATCCCAAACACACTCCTCTTGCTGCTCTAACCCTCCTGTGAATTCAACTGTGGTCCCAGCTTTGCAAACCTGCCAAATACCATGACAAGTGAAGGACATAGTAACAGAAGTGAGCCTGCAGCCACAGGAGAAGGGGGTACCAGGAAGGGTGCAGTCACGACCAACTGGTTTGTGACTTCTGCTGTTCAAAGTTTGCCAGCCAGAGGTACTTCTGACAAGGGAGAGAGTATTTCTCCAGCACCATTTCATAGGACCTACAGTTCTTCTGCTTGTCCTCAACCTAGAGCTTGGGTTTTCTTGTGGAGTCCAAGGGGAAAGAATAGGATCCCTCAGCAATTATTTGCTCCTGCAATTGTGTCTGTGCAGGTTGTTCCTAAATTGAGCAGCACAGACTTTTTCGCTGCTTCTGAAGGACACAGGGCACTAAGGTGCTCTGCAGCGACTATATTGGTGCGTAGGTGCATGAGTACCTAGGGAGGCGTGTGCTGAACTGGACACCACTCCAGCAGTCCCTGATAAGTTACAAAAGCTGGTACTAACACGCAGCAGCCAGACAGGGCCCAGAGATCCCACCCTGTAGCAGATTCAATCATGCTAGGTGCAGTACAAAGCAGATCACTGCCCAGAGAACTAGCAAACTCGTTCATTTCAGTCTATGTAGATTTCCACCTGTGCAAGGCTGTCGGTCCCATTCACCTCTGTGGCTCGTCCATCATACTAGTGAGAACCCGTAGAAAAGCTCTGCACAGATAAGACCACAAGAAAACAGAGACTTGAGGTTACATCTCGCGTTCATCAGAGGTGAAGGTCACATCTGGAGACTGGGGTATAGCTTATGGCTGAAATCCCACCTTCAGGAGTCCCAGCGCAGGGCATCAACCAAGAGGAAGTTAAAAAGATAGATATAGATATATAAAACCCAAAGAGCATACAGTGTGTTATACACAAAGTAGGACAAGGTTGGGAAGAGTTGTGCCTTGGAAACTCCCAGTTTTCATCTCAGAGGTGAAAGCTGAAGCACAGCCAGCCAGCACGGCAATTTCACCCATGAAGTGAGGTTGCGGAGAAACAAGACATTGCAAAGCCTGAGAGCCACAAAGTGCTTCGATTAAATCACGTTCCTGTGAGGTTTGGTTGGGATTAGAGACATCTCACTTTGGATTTGCAGCCGAAAGTCTGCAGCCATGTGCCACCCTGGGAGAGTGAAAGAGAAACTCACTGGTCTCCCAGAGGGGCAGGAGCAGAGACCAAACCAGCACAACTCCACTTTGTAAAATTTCTGTCACTTTTTTTCCCCAGAGGTTGCAATTAAAGCAGTGGGGAAAGGCAATTTTCAGGTTTTCAGCCAAATTAAAAAGTCATCCTTTCCCCAGCCCCCAAAAGTTTAATCTCAGATTTAATGAAACATTTAATTTGAAGCAATATATCTTAATTTGGGGGGAAGCAATTTTTTGAATTAAAGTAAATAAAGTAATAAATTATTGTTCTTTAATTTGGAATTCTTCAGCAGAGCGATCAGCTGAATTCAAGGTGAAATAAATGTCTGAGCCCCCATTTACCTTCATCAGCAAAGAGAATATTTGATACCTCTTTCAACTCAGTGTGGGAGAGGAAAAGGTCTTGCAGGAGAGGCTTTTCTAAGAAGGGATCAGGCTTTTAGCACTCAGCTGTTTTTGCAGCCAAAGGCACATTTCCATATTGCTTTGCATGCCTGCGATTATCAGTGCTGTGGAGGCACAAAGGTGCTGCAGCTCATTCTGCAGGCAGCGTCCAGCCCAGCCCAAGGCAGAGGGATGGTTGCGTCCATGGGAATCTGACTTGAAGGCTTTTCTGGGCCCTGAAGGATGGCATGGGGATTGGGATCCAAAAGTGGATTCCCTTCCCGTTTGCTTTAAAACGAGAAAGCAGAGCAGGCCTCTCAAGTTTAGGTTACTCTCCCAAAACATATCCCAGTTGCAAATTACATACCTGCTACCTCCACCCATCCAGCTGCTCTTGAGCCCCAGCCTGGAGCTGTGCTGTCCCTGCCCAGGGAGAAAACCCAGCAGATTTTCATGGGTGGGGACTGGGTCAGCACAGGACAGACAGGACCCATGTCTCACWTGCACACAGAGCTTTGTGCCCTGAACCAGCTTCCAGAGTAAAATGCAGACCTAAATACTGCCTTTTCCCAGCCACTTCAGAGCTGCACCCCTCCTGACCCAGCATTTCCAGAGCCTATGTGGGATCCTACCTACTGATGGAGGAGGAAGCCAAGGTTGGGGTGCACGGATGACCGCGAGGAAGCAAACCAGCCAGAGCCTGCAGCTTCCCCAGCAGACAAGGGGATGGGGTAGCCTTGGGACCAGCCAGCCCCGCAGGCATGGAGCCTGGGGACAGCGCTGCTGCTTCCAGGGGGCTGGACCGGACTGCTCCCTCCCCTGCTTGCTCAAGCACTTCCAATTAAACCCGGTGGAATTCAATCTCTTACTCTTAATAAACTTGCCTGTTTCCTTGCCAACTCCCCTCCGGACACCAAGACGCTATTACTCCAAACACAACAGGAAAGGGCTATTTTTTTCTGCAAACTTTCTGACTGAAGAGGCAAGCACGATCCCCCCTAGCAGGATCCGAGCCATTAGGATCCATGAAAATTAACTGCAAATAAACATTTGGGGAGGGGGTGTGTGTGAAACGGGGCTGCAGAGCCACAGCAGAAGGGATGTGCGCACATGCAGGTGCTTCCCGAGACAGGCAAACACCCGCAGTTGCTGACCGGTGTGTGTCTGCACATGGGACCCAACAYGGAAATCGGGAACTTGTGTTCTGCTGTAAGCTAACCCTTATCTCCACACCACCACAGGTCCCTTCTCATGCATCCCAGGCATGCAATTCTGGAGGTGTGGAAGATCTAGCAGCCCCTTCCCCATCGCTGACACCACGCAGTACAGACTGCACACGCAAGGGAGCCATACAGCCCCCCTCCTCCAGCCTGGAGTCCTCATCCCCACGCACTGCATCTCCATTGCACAGACCCAGAAGATTAATGCAGCCATCTCCCCTTTCCCAAAACCCTGGTCGCAGCTTTGCAAGGCAGGAGCCTCCTTCTCCACTCTCCTCTCCCTGACAGATGCCTCAGAGCCCGGGGCCGCAGTTAAGGTGACAAGATTCAGCAATTCTTTATGAACATTTCATTCCCGCTCGCTACACGACGTAAATTAGATGGTGTGTTACATTCGGGCAAGAAGCACGATATGTCACTGTGGCGCCGGCCCATTGGATGGAGAGGCTAATCCTGCCGTGAATTTCATTACTGCTTTTATGCCATCGGAATTAGCTTGGTGACAGCGAGCCTGATTGTCTTTCACTAGGGGTTTGCCGGGGTGCGGGAAGGCTTCCTCCCTGATGGGAGCACTACAGAGTGACCCCGCTCCGTGGCCATACATCGTGCCTTCGCCAAGGCAGGGAGGGAGCAGTGTCCAGCGCATGGGGAGCTCTGATATTTCTCCTCCTCAGTGCTGTGATAAATAAGTTGTAAGGAGCTCCTTGCATGGGTGGCTGGCCAGGATGGTGGTAACCCCCCTGCCCATAATGGGAGGGTGTTGTGTGTCCCCTTTCTCACCTTTACATGCACATAGGCAGTTATTCTGGGGATGTTGTTCTTTCTCCCAGCACAAACCATGCCAGGTACCAGCACTCAAAAACCTGAAGCCTGGAGCATGAGAGCCCAGGATGCAGTCTGAGGGCTGCGATCCACACTGCAGCTGGGCCAAATTCAGTCCTCATATCAGTCTCTGCACTTCAGGGTTTCATGCCCTTGGCCAGCATAAGAGGAGATGAAGGAGATGCGCAGAGCCATGTTTCCATCACTGCCCACAGGCTCCTTATGCACCAGTGTTCAGGCTCAGTTTGGCTGAGCTGTCTCTCTGGAAGCATCCTCATGGAGGATACCAGGAGTTCGGGTGACTCAGAGCAGGTGTTGACTTCAGTGAGTGAAGCTGGATGAGTTGAATCCATCCTGTATCTATCCCTACGTCTCTCCTGTTATAGAGCTACTGCTAACCAGGGAGCAAAGCCAAGAACACACAAAAAACTTCCCAAACAGCCAGCACTCTCCTAAGGTGAGACTGCTGAGAGGTCAGACACCAAAAAGGTGGCTCGAAGCAAGAAGTGGCAGAGAGAAATCTGGGAACACCTGGAGACCCCAAGTGAAACACAAATATGGGGCTGGCTGCATGCACATGCTGTGTCCACTTAGCAAGTTCCTCTGTCCCTAGTAAAACAAGGAGTCTCAGAAACATGCAATAAGCTGTCCCTTGACACCACCTCCAGACCCAGCCATCAGGAGTCCCCTGAACCTGGCCACCATGTTTCATAGACCCCATGACTTCACTTCTCCAAACCTAGCTCCTAGAAAGCCTTTCTCCCTGTGTGCTGCGGCCATGACAGCCCCAGTTCACTCCTCTCCATTTTTATTTCCTCTCCCATCCCCTCTGCCCACCCCCGGTTTGCACCCCCACCGAGCTCCCTTTGCTACGTCTCTCCCAAGTTTGGGTGTCCCCATCCAGCAAACACACATGTGCAAACCCATGCCTGCCCATGTCTTACTGAAGCACTTGACTTTTCTCCTGGTGCCTCCCAGCACTGCTGCCATTTACAGGGTTTAAAATGTCAACGTGATGCCCTCCAGGGGTCCAGAGGATCGAGCTGCAAAACACTTGAAGGTTGCAGATGGCATTGGTGATGGCTGCCAGGCTGATCCAATTGGTTCTGCACCCTAGCACAGGTTCAGAAACAAAATTGCAAGAGCAGGGATAGAGAGAAAAATTGATCATCACTGCCTATCATCCCAGTGCATCCCCAAAGCCCAGGCTGTGTGGTTCTGCATGGCTCCAGCCTCCAACCCTCCAGCGCTGGGTGCAGCCCCTGGAAAATGAACAGGAGGCTTTAAAGCCAAAGCACCAGCAAGAAAACACTCCCATGACATTCCCAGGAGGAAGGTCTAGGTATACCGCAGCTCCTGAAGTGCCCTGTACCACCAGACAGGCCCCTCTGCTCTCCTTCTGGCTGTCCCAGTGTCTTGTCCCAGGGCAGCTTTGGGTGATCCAATGCTCAAAGCACCGGTGCAGGCTCTTCACTTCAGAACATCCCCCAGGGGACTGAAGGAGCCCTCCTGCACTACGYGCTGTACAAACACGGCATGGGGAAAAAGCCCTTCTTCCCCCAAGCAGGAAAGCTCCTATCTCTAGCTGGCAAAGGACCATGTTGCACCTACTGGGAGTCAAATCCACCTGGCTGGGGTGTTACCAAAGGGCAAGTTAGATTTGAAACCAATCCCTAAGGGTGCATCTGAGAGCAGTAATGGTCCAACTATACAGCACAGTCTGGAAACCCAGAGAGAGACAGCGATACCAATATTTGGAGCTCTGCTCTGGGCTCTTGGCCCCCTCCTCCAGCTCTCAGGACAACGAGGATGCACAGCCTTAATGCGCATCTATTAGTCAAAGTGCTCTCCCCTTAGGTAAGCACTTTGGGAAGCTTGCCTAGTCCCTCACAGTAATACTCCATTAGCCCTTCACTCTAACTCTAATTAGGGGGAGGAGGAGGAGGAGGAGTGGGAGGGGATGGGGATCAGGGGGAGGAAGTTAACAAACCGATTTGAGATGATGAACTATATAAGAGGTTTGTCAAAGACAGGAAAAAGAAGAAAAGAAGTCAAGTCTCAGATGTTTGCAGGACAAATGCCTAAAAGGTACATAGGAACAAGGTGTAGGAGAAAAAGATTCCCGAGCTCCCTGCCAAGGAGGGGGCAGGACACAGCCTTTCCCCTGGCCTTTGGGGTGGGGGGGCAGGCAGCACCCAGAGCTTGGATGGGGATGGCAGCCCATTGCCAGCAGTTCTGGGGGTCTACTTTGTTGGTTTCAACTGGGATAAAAAGAAAGAAAAATGAATTAAAGCAAGGATGGAAACTGATATTGTATCCATCCTCCCTGAACCTGGTGTCACCCAAACCTGTAAGGGACTCACCTGTGGTAGGGGACAGGCTCCAGGCAGGCCCAGCAGGAATGAGTCAGTGGAGAACGCAACTGCTTGGGCACCCACAGCACATGACCCTCCCTCAGACCAGCTCTGTCACCCCCCTCCCAAAGTGCCCCAGCAACAGCAGGAGAGCTGGGTCACACCCAGCTCAAGACCTGAGCCAGACCCACCAGCACTCCAAGCACCGCTTCCCTCCCCTCCAAACCTCTCCTCTTCTGCCATGCCAGTCCCCCGGGCAGAGCCTGTTCCACAGAGGCAGGTCTCCCAGCAGCTGAGAGCAGTCTCGGCTGGATTTGCCCCCAGACGCAAGGAAGCCTTGGACAGATCATTCATTGTGCGGTCCAACGCAGCCGAGACAAGGCCAGGAGCTGTGCAGAGCAAAAATAAAAAAGTCACCGGGACTCCCCATATCATATATATATCAGCCAGCAACGGCTCCATCGGGAACAAAGGTATTCAAGCATTGGAAAGAGAGTGCTTAGCAGTAAAATAGGTCCTGGAAGCCCTCGGGCACTATTTACTGGGGAATGAATCTACCTTGGTGACTGATTGCAGCCTTTTAACCTGGATAAATCAGATGACAGATAAGAGCGTCTCCCAGGTAGCCCTGCCGGCAGGTACCTCCATTACAGCCCCATCCATTTCAGCCAGCTCTGTCACCCACCAGGGGACATGTCCCCTGCTGGGTGGGGTGAGCCCTGTGGGGGGATCAGGGGGCAGAGGTGCCTGCCAGTTTTTGGAGCACCTCTGCTCTTTACAGCAGGGAAGGCGAGGGGGCCATTGCCAGCTCAACAGGAGGCAGAGGCAGCTGCAATGCTGAGGACTCGGCCCTGCCTGGCTCTGAATCCCCAAACTATCCCACATCCCAGGACCAGGGCACTGCTAGGGGGTGGGGAAAGGACAAGTGATGGTCCCCAGCACAGGTTTCTGAAGTACACCRCCCAGCACGCTTTTCTCATCTGTGGAGAGCATTGTCCAGGCTGCTTGCAGCAGGGTCCATTGCAGTCTCTGGACCAGCCCATCTCACACCCGAGAGACAGCAGAGATAGAGCCACCCCCAAAGCCACCCAGACTGCAGGAACAGCCACCAGCTGAGGAAGAAGCTTGATTTATATAAGGACACTTGCAAGCTGCGAGTGCTCGCAGGCAGGAGTGAGCAGGCAGCCTGGCCCAGTCTTTCATTTTGAGCAATGCCCTGTCTGCCACCCCACGGTATATCCTAACCAGGAGGGTTCAGCATTAGCTTTTGCGGCAAGTATCTTTGTAATATGCAGCTTCCCTGCTCATCCCATCCAGGAAAAGGGCTGTGGGGACAGAGTCTCAAAACTCCCCGTGTGGTTCTCCAGCAAAGCAATCAGGAGCAGTGGCAATGCTGCACAGCAGCTCCGTGAACATGGCAACCCCTGGCTATATGCTTTCAGGCTGAGGGTGGTTAGGGCTGGCTTTGCATGCATCCATCCTGCCAGGTCAGCTGCGGCCCAGCACACAGCAGTAAAACATTGGCCCAGGTTAGCAGCAGCAGAGCCTGCCCTGTGCAGTTTGTCACCCCTCATGCACAGCAAGAGACCTGTAGCACAAAATTAGGGTGTCACCACGCCTTTCTGTTTTCCTGACTGTTTTGTGTTTGTGTCCCTTTGGGCACTCAAAACTTGCAAACAAGCAAGACAACTCACTTGATTCCCACAATTTCAGCCACAACATCCGCACCCACTCTCTGCAAAGTCTAGGCAACATCCTGCCCCATTTCTGGTCCTAATTTCTTTTGTTGCTGCTTCAGACACCCTTTGGAGGACCCCAGTAACTCAACACTCAACCCGCAGTTCTCCTGACACAGCAAAGAGCACTGGTCAGGAACATGGTCATTTCAACACCCACTTGAGCAATTAGTGCTTGATGCACCCCTTTACCTTGCAAAAAGGAGAGCCAGTCCCTTCCACACTGCAGCTTGCCCATGAGCACCTTCTGGAGCAGAGCAGGCAGGGACTCTGCCTCCTTCCCTCTCCCACTTTATAGATTTTAGGGAGAAAACAAGAGGCAGGAAACAGGTGTTCTTGCATCTTATAACCCAACCCTGTGCTCTGCCACTCTCCCCAGCACAGCTCCCACCCAGGGCCAGCTGCTGATGTTCAAGAGATTAATTACCCACCCTGAGATAATAACCCTAACTAAAGCACTGGGTGGAGAGGAGTTAAAGGAACAGTGCTTGGCTCTGGTATGGATCCTGGGGTTAGAGAACCTCACAGTGCTCCAAGCCACCACTGTCCCCAAACAAGAGACTTCTACTGAAAACTTTGCTGGCAGAGAACAAATTGGGGGAGGATGTGAATTAATTGAGCTTTGGCTTTGCATGTTGTATCAGCATGGCCTGGGAGGGGCAAAACTGCTCCTGGTGTTCTGTGCCTTGGCATGGCAGTTTCTGGAGGGAGAATGTGAAACAAAATCAAACCGACACATCTCGTTTGAGTTCCTGCATATGGGAGTGCTCCCCTCCATGCCATCCCTGTGCCAGCTCCAGCCAGAGGCGTGCAGAGCAGGCACAGGACATTTGCTGGGGCTGGATGCAGAGCAGGGCATGTAGTACTGGGCACAGTGGTGCCCCAGTTACACCAGAGCATGCACAGTGATGCTCAGTCTGCTGGAAATCACCAAAATCAGTCAGGAGCCCTTTCTGGCTGGTTTAAGCTCATTAGGCTGCAGCTCTGGAGGTGCCGAAATGATCAGGACCCCCAGGTCAGGGTTATTCCCTAAAAGGCTGCAAAAGGGGTTTCTCCTCTGCAGTAGCCCTTAATGACATTAGCAGCGCTGGGACCCAGAAGAGAAAGGGTCTGATCCAGCAAGTTGCTTTTCAGAGGGAAAATCCAGGCAATTCCCTGGGACAGCCCTGCTCTGTGTAGCRGGTTGGATCAGGGACCTGATCCCCTGGGAATTACTCTTTTTTTTTGTGATAGGGTTGTTTTCAGCCGGATTGCTTCCCTGATCTGGCCTCCGTGCGTCCTCGGGGACAGCAGACCTGAACGGGGTTAGACAAACAGCTTGGCTGAGCGCAGGGGTGAGCTGCCAAGGGTGCCCCAGGGCAGGATTAATCCCAGCTTGACACATTTCCCACACACCAGAGCCTCTGAGCAGAGATGGGGATGCTCCAGGGAGCCGGGCAGGGGCTGGGGAGCTTTGGGGACCAAGACCCCCCCTTCACCCTGCCACACAAGCCGCAGCGTGTCCCTGCCCTGCTCCAGGTGCGTGACACAGACGGGGCAAGAAGCCAGCTACTACCTGTCTGTCCAGCCAGGTCTGTCTGTCCAGCCGGGTTCCACGTATCCAGGAGGGTAAAAGAGAGATGAAGGCGTGCGTGCGAGGACCAGAGAGCACAGGGGATCCACCCAGAGCCTGACCTCCCCCCTCCATCAGAGATCGCACCCTGGAAGCCATATTCAGCCATCATTAGTATGCAAAGACTGTGATCCGAGAGAGGGGGAGAGAGAAAGAGAGAGGGAGGGAGGGGGGAGAGAGGGAAGGGGGGGAGAGAGAGAGAGAAAGCCAGTTGTTTTATTCATGGCTGGTGATATTATAGACTGAGTGAAAATCACATTATCGTAATGGGAAAGTTAGAGTTGCCGTGATGATGCCCTGAAGCTTGTGTGCTGATTGGGGTGTGATTGCTATCTGTATTTATATGTAGAAAGCAAAGTTCACTGCCAGTTCAAGATGGTGGAGCCTGCTTCTTCATGCTACATAATTCTTCAGTAGGGAGAAACTAAGAGCAGCCGGGGCAGCTGAGCAGGCGTGGGGGGCTCCTGGAGCACGGGGCCGCGGGCAGAGATGGTGAGATGGTGTGTGCTGCCTGCCGGGCTCCCGGCACAGGGCTGCCACCATGCTGTGAGCACAGTGAGGGGCAGTGGGTGTGAGGACCCAGGTGCGTTTGCATGTGAGTCAGTCTTGCAGCACTTGGTTTGTTGGTGATGCCAGCAGAAACTGAGCCATGGTTCCAGTTTTGGGGGTACAGCATGATGCCGGGTGCAGAGCAACGAGAGGCGGGGAGCGATGCAAATGTCACAGTGCTGTTTGCAGGCTGCGGTGGGCTGCACAGGGCTTTGGGGACTTGAGTTAATGATGCCTGCTGGTATTTTCTGTGAGATGGAGAGTAAGTGTGACAACCTGCGGACCTTGCATGTCCCATCCATCATCCAACTTTCCCCCTCAGCCCCCAAAGATTTCTTGGGGGGAAGAGCAGCCTTGGACATTCCTGCTCCAAACTCCAGCCTCTGCCGCTGCACCTGGGATAGCGCTGGGCTTCTGTGCAGCAGCACATAGTGGGGACGCAGGTAAATCCTTATGGCACAAATCCACCCACAGGAAAGGATGATGCTCAAGGAGCTCTTAAGCCTCCAGGCACACTCCTCCTCTGCCAGCCCTGGCACTCATGTCTGGCTGCTGCAGGCCCTGTCCCCCATCCTGCCCCAGGCACCCTGGAGAGCCTGTAAGTCCAAGAGCACACTCCAGTCTAGGAGCTGCTATCCCTCACACAGCAGCACTTGGGAAACATCCTCCCGCGGGACGAGGACATGCCGTGGCCACCGGCTCCCCCAGGCACTTGCACAGAGGAGATCCAGGGGTGGAAACTCGCTGCTCTGCTTGGGACTCAAGCAGGTGCCCTGATGCTGCAGCACAAGGGGACTTCCATTTGCCAGTTTGGGTTTTTAGATCCCAAAGTGACACACATTAAAAAGGCAGACCATTAACTGTGCATCTGTCAGCAGTAACATTGAGGTTATACCGGCATCCAGGCGTCCCTGCTGCCTCGTCCCAAGGACACACCTTCCAGCAGGCTCCTGCCTCTGCAGAGATGTGTTGGTGTCCAAGGGGTGCCTTCACCTTCTGTTTCTGGTGTCCATTTGAGGCACCCCAGAAACAATCCAAGTTTGAGGGAAACAGAGGTGTCTCTATTAAATCATAGGAGGAGGAAATAAAAATAGCCAGTGTTGCAGATGGAAAGTGAGGCAGGTCACTGGAGAAGTGGGAAAGAGCAGAGGAATAGGCTAACTCCTCTCCTTTCTTTGCTGAGTTTCAAGAGGGTTTATACCACTAAACATGCTCTACTCCCACTGGAGAGCCTTCTCTGTAGTCAGCTCAGCCACCTGCCTCCCATCTTGCTGTTGCATTTCCCTTTCAACCAYTCCATGAGGCCCTGCAGCGCAGTGGTGGGAATTTCTTGTGCATCTCCAGACTCTTCACCCTTTGGTGTGATGTACAGTCATTTGCAAATACACCTGGGGTGCATTAAATGCTCTTCTTAGGTGATACTCTCGCACCTGCATTTTGCACTGATGCAAGTAATGGCACAAGGCGCAGGGCCCAGAGCAGCATCCCCCAGATCTACTCTCACAGTCAGGGGCAAGACAGCCTGGGAAGAGGCAGGCAGAGGCTGGACTGTCCCCAGCCTGTGCAGAGAGCTGCAGCAGAGCAGAGGGACTGAGGGATGCAGTGTGCTCCACAGGGACTGCTCAGCCCCAAGGTCAGAGGGAAGGACAAGTTTCCCTTTCCAGGCAGAGCTCAGCCCTGGCCCTTCCAAGGACACGTGGTGGCAGAGCCAGCTCCTGGGTGCCAAACACCCTGTGCCCTCAGCACACCAGATGGATGCTCATGTTCCCAAAAGAGCAGCCGTTACCTCGCCCGCCTCCCTCCCGCTGAGGGAGTCAAATGTGGCTCCGAACTGTGCTATGCTGCAGAGCAGAGACTGCCTCCGACCCCACCTGTCCCCTCCACCAGCCAGCACAGCGCGGCTGCCAGCCAGGACGCCCTGTGTATCGGACACAGGGTAGGCTGGGACCAAAGGAAAACGAGCTGGGATGGGCAGGAGGCAGCAAGGGGCTGCCTGGATACACTCAGAAATGGGAGAGTGTGAAGGCTGCCGGCTGGGCTTGAAGACAGGAGAAAAGGTGGCAGCAGGGCATCGTGGAGCTGGGGATGGGGACAGCAGAGGCAGAGTGAAGGTCAGGCCATGGGCACAGCCAGCTGGGGAGCATCCCCGGGGGAAAATGCAGCCGGGGGACCTTGTGACTGCCCGTGCTGACAGCTAGTGGGAACTGCCTAAATAGCTGCTTATGAGCTGCAGCATCAGGCCCCATGCCCCGGCTTCCCGTCCCTGGGCATGGCAGTCCTGCTGGCTGTGACAGCCAGCCATGCCTGGGGCTGTCTACGGGCTGACCCCTCTCCCCCTCCCCAGCCGCAGGGGAGGCTGTGCCAGGGGCACAAGGAGAAGGGGACTGCTCTGAGCTGCCTTTGTGCCATGCAGGCTCTGCCATGGCCAACAGCCGGAGACCACAGCCCACCTGCTTCCTTCCTCAGGAGCCTGTGTGCAGGCATTTGGCTGAGTGCATGTATGGATGTGGGACACACACGCTCCCTGCACACATGCACCTGTCAGTGGGGTGAACAAGCACGCACACGTGCATGCAAGAGGAAGGAGCCCAAGCTCCAAAAACCCCATTTCCCAGCCCTGACTTCCCCCGGTGCTTAAGACGTGGCATCCCTGCTCATCTCTGTTGCTGGTGCATGCAAACAAATAAAGAAAACAACATCTCACAGACACAGACCTCAGCAAACACCTACACGAAACTTGAGGTTTCCTCCTGCCAAACACCCGCACAGGGCTCTGCCACACACAGGAACACACTGTCATCCAACACACCCACGCGGGATCATTGCAGCCTGCGCCAACTGCTACACAAACATCTCAGCCCAAACCTACGTGGGGTTTGCTCTGTGTACAGAGACATCACCCACATGCCCAGGCGCTGCTGACCCACATGTGAACCGGGTAGTGGGAGCATGGCAGACCCAGGCTGCGCACCCTACAGTGATCAGAGGTATAAAGGTCTGGATATTCCCATATGCACATGGGTGTATGCACACACACACACAGACACACAGACGTTTTGTCACCACAGATGCCCGGGCCAGGATGCCTGTGGCTCCCCTCTTCCCATGACGCTGCCTCTCTCCTCTCCCTAACTTACCTGTTTTTCACAGTTTAACCAGAATCAGCAACTTCTGTCACCTGCTGCTACCTGGCGCGTCCCTTCCCATGCTGGCTAAATCTGTTTGAACCCACAGATGTGTGATTAAACACGGCGAGCGTTAGTGGCGAAGCACCGCTGCGCACTCCCCGTATGGCTGATGAGCGTGCAGCTGGAGCAGAGCTCCCTGGGGTACCCTGCTGCTCGCTCAACACGCGCCAGGTCGGGGGGAGGAAGGTGTCGACATGGCGGGGAGAGTATTTAAGCATTAAGCCATTTCTTTTCCCTACAAGGATCCTGAAACTGCAGCTTTTCCTGCCTGGATGTGTCTGGCTGAGCCTCTGACAGGGAGACTGGAAAAACTTTCCTTTGTAGGAGAGCAGGAGAGGACAGGGAAGGGGTGAATGTGAAGGGAGAGGAGAAAACTGTGTACAAAATAGCAGAGGGAGCTGCCATGCCTTCTCCCAGCCTTGCAACACAAAATTCAAGGGGCTTCCAGGGGAACCCACCAGCAGAGCACATGAGGGTGACCCAAGGAGCTTAACTGTACATCACTGCCACGTGATGATGCTCATACCAGACAAGAACATACCAGCCTATAGGTTTCCAACGGGGATGAAAACCTCACAGGCTCCAGCATGTAGACCACCCTCTAGCTCCTCTCAGCATGTGTTCCCTGGATCCTGGGGGGTTTGGGATATAGAGGACTCCCTTGGCTTATGTAGCCTATCGCCCAGGAGCAGCCAGGCTGGCTCCAATGTGACCTGTGCTGCAAGGGAAACAGGGAGGTGAAGGGAAAGGTGCCTTTCAAAGTGCCTTTGATCTAAAGCACTAGAAAAAGTCTGTCAGTGACTTGCCCAAACAGAGCAAATCATGAGCTCAGAGCAGGGCACTTGGGTCCCTTTTCCAAGCTCATCAGTGTGAAGCATTTTGGGTCAGGTTTAAGAGGCATCAAGAGGCATCTGAGGATAGATCCCAGCAAAGGGGCAGAGGTGTTTCACATTTGCCTCAAATAAATAATGACTCTCAGGTTTCTTGCAAGGCTGGTCCGAGGTGCAGAAACACAGGGACACACTTGGGTAATGCAATAAAAATCTTCTCTCGCAGCACAGGACTGATTTGCTGTCTCCTCACCAGCCCCTGCCATGGTCCCTGCCACCAAACCATACCCAGCTTCTCCACCACCCTCCCAAACTGGACACGGCATTAGGGCAGCCTCCCAGTGCCGCCGGGATAGGATAATCACCTGGGCCAAGGTGCTGTCCACCTCATTCCTGATGGGAGCGACACGTGGCTCGCCTTCAGCATGCCAGCCACTGTCTCCCGCAGTCGCTGCAGGGGTGCGATGGGGAATTACTACGGACACACCACTTTGGAGCGTGCTCTCTTGCCGTTTTCCTGCTGAAACCCCAGGGTTTGCCCTGGAGAGGGGAGACAGCTGGAAAAACGCTGACAGGGCTGAGGAGCAGCGTGGGACAGAGCAGCCTGCCAGGCTGGGGAGCCAGCAGTGCCGCTCACCTCCAAGGGACACGAAGGCCGGGTCTTGCTGCCTCTCTTATTACCTCTCCCAGCTCCTTCTTTCCCTGGGGGACCCCTTTCAAGACACCCGTGCACAGCATGAGCCCATCTGCTCCCAGCACTGCAGCTGCCGACTCTCTGCTCCTCTCCCTCTTGCCCATTTCCCTGCAAACACCCCTTATTTCTCCTGTCCTCACCTCTCCTCACCAAGTATCTCCTATCAGCCTGCATCCAACCCCTGCCTTTCTGCTTCCCTCTCTGCTCTGTTTGCTCCAGGTCTTGCTGGCCTTACCACCAGCCTCCTTGCTTCCCTATGTCCTGATTTAATGGGGACCAGACTGGGTGCGATGCTGCTCTCTGAGCAGGCCCCATGCTGTGGAAATGCTGAGGTGGCTGTTCTGCTACATGCAAATGGTTAATGTGTAAAGGGCAACTAGAAAGCCTGTAAGACCACGAAGCATCATTCCTGGGGAATTAGTACCGATACAAATTGACATTGTGCTCTGCAGCTGGTTTCCTCTGTGCAATGCCTTGTGCCAACAATTACTGCAGGCAGGAAGAGGAAGATAAAGGGATGAATGGGTGGTTCACGGAAGATCCATGGATGGAGGGATGGATGAAGGGCAGCCCAGATGGATGGTGGGTCCAGTCAAGGTTCCGGTGTAAAGTCCCAAATTCCTCATATTAATTTACTTTCCCATCTGCTGTAGTGAAACCAAACACCCCAAACTTTTCCTTATTCCACAGTTTTCCCACTTTCTGACAACAATTTGATGCCATTCTGTTGGCGCCTTGCTTGCCGATCCTTTCTGCATGGCATGAAGTGCTGTAGTGAAGTAGCCAGGATTAATATCCTTCCCACAAGTGCATTGTCCCCTCAGGGCCAGATACAGGATACTCCTGAGTCTGTATTTTCCCCTGTCCCATCTGTGACACTGTGTAGTCTGATCAGCCACCAAGACCTTTGCACTGATCTTCTGCACCCTGAAACAGGCATGAACATATAAGGACTTGGGGAAACAGAGAAGGTTGCTAGTCCCTGTCTCCCCCAAACACTGTGTGATTCACACACCATCAAAAAAGTCTGTAGACCTCTGGGGTGTGAAGCTAATTTTCCTTCGCTGGTCTGCAGCATGGCTGGAGTTACCCAGGGACACAGATCATGGGCACAGGGCAGCAGCAATCCCCCACTTTACTAGATTTCAACCCCTTGGCTCTCCACGTCTCACATCTGCTGCCCGCTGCGGGAGCCAAGCTGGTCAGAGGGCACACAGAGATTCTGGAAGGGCAGTGCTTTGCATGCCACGAGTGGTTTTGGGGCAAGCAACAAGGTGTTATTTGGACAGAGTCAGTGGAACCATAGCCTTATTTTCCTCGTGAGATGAGAGACAACAGAGCTGGTGACACTGATGACTTAGCAGGGAAGGGCAAAGGATAACCCTGCTCATGAGCTCTGCACGTCTGCAGCAAATGCTGATGGAGCTGGGTGACATTTTGGGCAAAACATTTCTTAAAGCAAACCAAGCCCTTTGCGGAAATTTTTCACTTCAGTAGAAACCCCCTTGTTATTTATTTATAATTCTGCAAAGCCCTCGTGTCCAATTTGAGTCTCAGCAAGGCAAAATAAACGAAAATTATAACCAGGGGTTTGTTCTGATTTTTGGAAAGTCCAGCACATTTAACAAAATCTGGCTTTGAAAGCTGATTTTGGGAGAGAGGGAGGACAGGTTGCTTCCAGCCGCTCATCCATAGGAAAAAAAGGAGAAAAAGTGAAGCCATTGGCAGTTGCACACAAACTCAGAGAGGCAGAAGGAAAATGTCAATGCCATGTCATAGCTTTAGCTGGTACAAGACAGCTCTTAGACAGAGATGTGAAAGGGCTGTTTGGGATCATGTACCCTCTGTTCCATAAATTACGGGTGAGTTGAGGGGGGTAGAGCAAAGCTGGGCAGGTCGGCAGTTTTGAGAGGAGGTCCCAGCCGGTTCCTATTTCATCCAAAGTGGGTCACCTGTCCCGGCTCCTGTTCCCTGTCGCTTTCAACCTTGGCTTCCTCTAGCGAAAGTCTTTGGGCGGTGGTGGGCACCTCGCCACGGCACTTTGGTTCTGCTCAAAACCAATTTTGATCTTGCCCCCTTGCCTTTCTGAGTCCTTCCTTCCCAGGAGCCATTTGTGGGGCACGCAGAGCTGGAGGGATGGAGCCAGCCGCCCCCCTCGCCCCACACCACTCTGGGTCCCATGGCATTGAGGCCTCGCGAGCCAAACAAGCGCTGGCACGGTGCGGCCAGGCAGGCCATCCTGCAGGCTGTAAATCATGCTTGCACATTCCTCCAGTGGCATCTTGCTCAGGACACGTTCCCCGCCAAAAAAGTACAGCAAGCCTGCGCCCCACCGCCGCCTCCCCACTCCTGCCCAGCCAAGCTCCAGCAGCCCCCACCCCAGGGACCGACACTCAGCCCCTTCTTGTAATTTTTGAGCATGAAGAAGCATTAAATTGTAATCCACCTCCTTGGCACTCTTTCTCCTTCCCTCCTTCTTCTCCTCCATCCCCAGTCTCCTCATTCTTCTGGGCCCATAAATCTTAATTGTGTCTCTGACTTGGGTTTTCTTTTCCTCTCTCTCTTGCTCTCTTTCTGCCTCTCTCTTTCTTTTTTTTACAATGTTAATTAATCATGTTTAGGCCTGGTCCCAGCTGTTACCACAAGGAGAGTCCCTTGCCAGCCCCCTCTCCCCACCCCTAGCCTAGATGCATGTCACTTTTGGATAAATCCAGCCAGTTGGAGGAATTCTTTGATTGTCCAGCAGCAGAGACACCGGGTGATTCATTACACTTCCACTGCCACCTCTGCCACATGCCGCCTGCAGCCCGGCTCCCTTGGGCTGTGCCCACCTGTCCCCACCTCCAAGGGGTTACTGTCCCGGCAGGGCTAGAAGGGTCTCTCTGTTCAGAGAGATGCTGAGGGGCCTTTTGCAAGGAGGACCTGCCAGCCCAGCCGTACGTGGATGGGAGCAAGATGTGATTGAGGGGCTCCTGCCTCCAGGGCCTCATCCCTGCCGGGAAGGGATGCAGAGGGGAGAGCCAGCCTCCCTCCTTGGGGAGGAGGTTACCCATATGGTGGGTAACCTTGGCAGAGCTTCTGGGGGGTCCAAATGTAAAGTCAGGCCCTGCAATCAGCCTTCCCCTGTTGTCCCATCCCCCTCCCTTCTCTGCAGTCAGCTGCATCCTCACCTGGCACTGCTCCCTGGGAGCAGGAGCGGTGTTTGCATCAGCTGATGGGGCTGGCACATCTCTGTGCCACGTGGCACCCCGTCTCTGGAGGTGACCTTGTATCTGGCACTGCTAGGTTGCATGGGGACATGCGGGAAGGTGGCTGGAGGGCACTCACTCTCCCCAGAGCCTGCTGCCAGTGGATATTCAGTATCAGAAAAAATGGAAAGATCCCTGTGTTGGGAATCCTTGTCTTGGAAAGACAGAGGGCTGGAGTAGCAGAGGTAGGAAAGGTCAGCCCTGCTGTGGCATGGAGGATGTGCAGAGCTTCCCTAGCAGGGGCTGGGAGGAAAGGTGGGGGGCAGGGAGAGCCCAGGGGTACAGTGAGAGCAAAGGGTGCCTGAGCCTGGTGCCTAAGCCTGAGCAGCGCTGGCAGAGCTGGCACTGGAGAGCTCTGGGAGAGATGCAGAAGACATGGAGGGCACCAGCAAAGAGGCAGGGTCAGACGTCAAAGGCCTGAACTGTGCACCCCAACTGACGTGCGAGTGTGGCTAAGGCACAGATTTATCTGGCTTCCAGCCATGCCCAGCTGGCGTGGGCCTGCAGCACTTCCACGAATGCTTGCCTCTTGTGCCCGGTGTTTTATTGCTCCCCAGCAGTGTACCAGCCCATCACACCAAGGATCATATGGGCCAGCAACATGAAAAGCTCGTGAGCTCACCCCAGTCTTGTCCCTCACACCAGGTGTGCTCCCCAACACACATCCCAGCACCTTGTTCAGGCTGTTTGTTGGTCCCAGGCTGTGTCCCGCCATTGCCTGGATGCGTGCATCCCATTTCCTAATGCTCCTGGTTCTCTGGAAGTTTTCTTGAAGCTCCTTCTCTATTTTGCCTCCCTTCCCTGCTGCCTGTCCCTCTAAATTATACCCTTTCATTCCCCCAGGACTGGCTTCTAGTGCTAATACCCCTCAGATATTTGCAAGCTATCATCGTGTCCTCAGAGAGCCATCATTAGGCTAAGCTCTTGCAGTTAGCTCCTTTAATCTTTCCTTGTAAATCTTTCCCTTTGCACCTCTGCTTGTTTTCATAGCTTTTCCTGATCGTCTTCCAATCGTGCCAGTGGCTTTCGGGTCATAGGCCTGGAAATGACCCCTGTAACTCTACTTGGACCATAGGCAGAGCTGCTCAGGGTGTTCCCAGGCTGATCCTTCCCTCTGCGTGTCTGTGTTCAGTCCCAAATCATATCGGCATCTTTCCCATGGCAATCTCCTCTACTCACGACTGTGTCCAAGCGTGATGTTCCCCCACTCCAACACTAGCTGAACCAACATGGACTGAATAAATAGAATTTCATTCCATTTATTCCCTTTGAAGAAAGTCAGCCTGTTTTCCTTTAAGCTCACAAGGGAAGAGGTGGCGACTCACATGAAAAGTGAAGCAGGTGAAAATGGATCAGGACTCTTTCCCCCATGACAAGTCAAGCTGCTGCTGGGTATTTTGGGTTGGGAGCTGGAATGAAGCTGATGGGGCCCATCTGTTACTTTCCCCTTTGCAGATCAGCTGTGTTTTCCCAAGCTGACCTTCATCTGCTATTTCAAACCCCAGGTCAGCATTCCCATGGGCTCCATCCAGCTCCCACTGGGAACGAAACCGGGTGCTAAATATTTTCATGTCATTTCACTATCTGTTCCTGCCTTTACTACCACCTACAGGCTTCAGGAATGAAGCAGCCTCTTCCCAGATCATTAACAGGGAGCTTAATTAAGAGCTGTCATAGCAGCAGGCATCATTGCTGGAAAATGGTAGTCCACCTTGCAGCTGGGTGACAGGGTCGTGCTGTTCTCATTTCCCTGTCAAGAACACGATTTCTTTATTGCTGACTCCAGGACTCGAGGTGGCTCCAACTCTTTTTTTATCAACTTGCCCCTCCTGCAACCTTTTTCTGTCCTTCTTAAAAATCTGGCCAATTTTTTAAATGGAAAATGCCAGTTTGAAATGAAGAGTGCAGGACTGGTGAAACAAATTGTTTCAAGTTTTTCCTGCCCCATCTCGTCTGGAGAATTTACCACAGTGAGACATTTTGGGGTTTTAAAGCAATATTCCCATTAGAGGGTTTGGGGAAGGGCAGAAGTGGTTCCCCACTATCCACAAAAAATCTTCCTTAGAGTTAGATGGCAGGCAGCCAGCAATGCCAGGCGCAGCCAGGCCAGGATGCTCCATATGGTTTGTGAAAAAATGGCTCAAAGCATGCCTTGTTCCTGGGCTATTTGGGTACCAAAAGCTCCATCTCACACCAACCCTACATGCAGAAAACTCCCCACCCAGAAGGGAGGTGAGAATAACAAATGGGTACTCTTGGTTTTGCTTCATTTTCACTCATTAGGAACAAAAGCTATTGACAGGGCTCTGTGCAAGATGTTTTGGGTTTTACCTGGTTGCTGTACCTTCCCTGCATTGTGCTAGCCCTGCTTCTGCGGGTTTTCATACCCCATTTCTCTGCAATATTGCTGTCTGTGAGCGCAGCCATGACGCTGCCCCATACTGGCATGAAGAGATGAGCCTCTGTCCAAGTCTACCCCAATCCTACCCAATTCTTTGCACCCCATAAGTGCGTAAAAGTCTTCACAGAGATCAGTTTCTGTCCTGCCCCTTGCTGTTTTCAAAGCTAAGCCCCACTGGGACCCCCATTCATGAAAATATTGAAGCACACGCTGAAACCACGAGCACATGAGCTCTGCCACTGCTCTCAGAGGACTTCAAAGGGTCGGGCCCGCGTGTTTAAAACTGAACAGGTGTTAAATAAGCTGCCAGATCAGGGCATCAGTCATCCGCAAGGCAGGGGGCACTGGATATATCTTGCTATAATAGACCACTTTGCTACATTTGCACAGGCCTTTGCAACAGCCAATAAATCAGGCAAAACAGCTGCTGCTAAACTATGCAGAGACTTTGCCCTTCAATGCAAATTTTCTGAAAAGATCAGCCGTGATCTGGGCTGGGGGAATTTGAAGCTGGGCTCCTGCAGACCCTGATGCCGGACTAGGGATGGTCAGGGCAGCCTGCCCCACAATGCAGAAGCACAGACTAAAGAGCAGCTGGTGAACAGGACCTGTGGACCCATGCACCCAGCCAGCTGGACTGAGCACCGTGCTACTCACAGCGTGGGGAGCCCAGTCCAGCCACTGCTTTAAGAGCACCAAGCCACCCARCAGCTAAAACACCTGTGTAGCTGGGGAGGTTTTACCCCCGACTCTGCTATCGGGGCTCCTCTGGTCTGCCCAGCTCTGTGAAACCATGCAGTAGCATCAAACTTGGCTCTTAAACATTTTGGGATCTGCTGAGCAAGAGGAGATGTCAGGAACTTGGGGCATGGCTTCTCAGCCTGACTCCGTCGGCTGCTCCTCAACGGCCCTGTGATTTGAGCCACTCATTGCCCTGCTTTGTTAGATGATCCTCTCCAATTCAACAATTTATTGGGTACAGTCCTCCAGGGTACGTTCTCTTTGGGCTTTATCACCTGCTGCTATGAAGCAAAAGAGAAAGAAACCCCCAGCAGCCAGTGAGATCCCAGGGACAGGCTATTGGAGAGTCAGCAAGAAACAGCTGCTGGAGCAGGTAGCAAGGGATGAAGAAAGAAGAGTGAGGAAGGCCTGAGTACAGGCTGAACAGAAAGAGGAAAAGCAGAGAAAGACCCCATTTGAGAGGAAGCCCCAAATGAGGAAGTCTACAAGCTCCTCGGAGCCCACCATGGGGAGAAGGGCTAATGTTGCTCTCCATCAGCATTTTGCTCCTGATCCCAAGAGGCTCATTTCTGCTAATGGAGAGTGATTCGCGTTGGCTGGGATCCCCAAGGTGACGCCAGCTCCCATCCTGTTCCTATACACACCAGACATTTCAAGCCCTTGCAAGTCTGGAATGCATATGTTGGGGCTCAGCTGTCACCAAGGCGCTGGGGGGGCTGACAGAGCACAGCTGCTGGACCAAGCACGTCCCATGGTGGCTGGTGCTAGCACGCTAAGTTTCACAGAAAATCTCTGCTAGGTTTTCCAGAGCCGGCTACCACTTCAGCACTGCCAAAATACCTGTTTGCAGCAGGAAAGGGGAAAGGGAGTTTCTCTGCAGGACAGGAAGTATCACTTCCCTGTGTAACCCCTCGGGGGGACTCAACCCGGGGCCCTCGGATTTGAAGGACAATCTTTACTCTGTAAAAGACCCAGCAGCCGATGTGTGAGATAAAGCCTCCAGCAGTGAGAGAACATGCTGCATCATATCAGCCTGTCAGGCAACAAGTTTACGCTGTACTGGACTCTCTGCTTTCAACCTGGGCAAATATATCCAAGCAGGAGAGGGCAGCTGTGAGAAGTTCATTTGTGCYTCTTGCGATCTCAAGCCAGGGGCGCAGAATGACTCCCAGAGAGCTCCTTCCGGCCTTTGTCTTCTTCCCTGCTGCTTTTCTGCCTCCATCGTCCCCCCAAAAAAGAAAAAAAAACAGCAATCTGCAAATCACTCCTGCTCCTCCAGCAACTGCAAAAAGAGTACAGCAGGGGGATTTTGCTCCACTGCTCACCCATTTTTTCACAACCATGGGTTAGTGCAAGGCTTTGCTCACAGAGATGAAAGTCTTGATGCTATGGTGGGGTCTGGTTGGCAATAGAGTGCTGTAGGTTTGGTGCTGTTTGTTAAAGGGCAAAGAAACCCACAGCTGGGCAAACTACAAGTTGTTATAATCTCACTGTGCATGACTACAGGACACGGACAAGCATCGGGGCTTGTCAATAATCCAGGCAAAGTGGCAGGAGCACCACTGATACCCGAGGCCAGTGTTTTCCATTTGTCTGCACTGAGCTCAAAGTTTATGCAGGGCAAAGCCAAACCTGGAGGTGCAACTGGGCCAAGGAGACCAAGCGATGGGCTGCCAAGAGGAGGGAAGGTGGCTGACTGGCCATGCTGTATATTAAAGGGTTGGTTTGTCTAACATTTACAGCTGATCACGCCCAATGTATTCATTTCAGTGTGAGAGCCTAGAAAACTATTCAGGAACTCAGCATCTACCTGTATTTTGGGTGGACTCTGACCCTTATTTTTCCATGTCTCAGGTAGCCTGATACATCTGTCCTCCATTTTCAGATGTCTTCCTGCCAAAACACCTAGTCCCATTTCTCTCTCTTTCCAGTCATCCATCCATGAGCAGCCAAGTGTCACCCCTTCACCTGTCCATCCCCACACAGTATCTCCCTCTCCAAAGTCACAAGTCCATCCTTATCTACTTGTCTGTCTGTCCGCCAAGGGAACAAAGCACAGGGTGCTTTGTTAGGATGGCATCAGCTGGCCAAACCCAATGGCACCCTGTCCAGCTGCCTGTCCTTACAGAAGGAAAAGCAGTCACATAGGATTAGCAGGAGGCAGGAAGCCCCATGAGACAGTTTGGAAAGAAAACCAAGCAGGACCAAAATTTGGGGAAGATAAAAGGTGATAAATGTCCATCTCTTCACCAAACTTTTCCTCTTAGCCTCTTGCTGAACCCAATTACCCTAACTAAAATGAATGTGCTGTAATATGACAGACTTTCTCTTTGATTAAGGACTTCCAGGCCTCTTGCAGGTGATGTACTCTATAACTCATTGTAAAGATGGCTGCATTTTATAACCAATGAGTTGCGTGGAGTTTAGGGTTCTTTTTTTCCTTTCTCCCCCCTCTTCCCTGTTTCCTTGCTCTCCAGTTCAGACCGAACTGGGTTTAACTAGGCCTGAATAATTTAATAGAGTCATTATGCTCCTGTGTTTTTCCCTTACTGTCAACTGTAAAATCCATACAGTAGCTTCGGGAAATGGGGCTAATTTGAATTGATAATAGGAGACTCTGGAAAAAGTCATCTATTGCCGTGCAATGGTGGAGCAGATGCATGCTAAATCTTGTATAATGAAAGAATATGCTGGTGTCAATTATGTAAGAAAACGACTTTACAGTGGTTTGAGGCAATGGGTTAGCATTCTGCTTGATATTATCACATAAAGAAACACCCATCAAAACTTCTCATAAATATGGAACGGCAAGTAAGATTACATTATAAATTTGAATGTTATGAATGTGTATAAGAGAGACAGATCGAAGCAGGATACCCACCTCTCATAACTGGAAGTAAAAAAGAGCCATATTTCAACATTTACACAACACCATCGTCAGGAGAGTGGACCAGGAGAGGGGCTGGGGCTGCATCCCTCCCCTGCCTGCCCCAGAACTGCCATCACAGCATTTGCTGGGGAAAGCACCACCGCCAGGCACCGGTCGCTTAGTCGTGAGCCTGCGTGAAATAGCGATTTGTCAGCGGGCAAGGTGGCCGGGAAGATGCTGCTGCTGCTGCAGGGGTAGGGGTGGCTTTTGCTTCGAGAGATGTTTGCACAAGGATCTAACCTTCATGGCAGGCATCGAGCTCAGGGGAAGCGCTGCTCTCAGCTTTCAGGGTTTGCTGCCACCTGGGAACCTGTTTTTTGGTGAGGGGTGTTAGGGACGGAGAATTACGGTTCCAGTTGCCATCAGCCAAAACCGGTACTTGTGGCCAGTTAGGAGAGGACAGCACATTGCTGAGCATGTGTTTGACTGCAGAAGGTCACAGCACTCCTGTTAAGCTTGAGCTGGGGAAGGGTCTGTTCCCCCGAGGGGAGAGCAGTATCAGCTTGGGGCATGGTGGGGTGGAGTGAGACAGAAAGGATTAGCGGATATCAGAGGGGATTTGCTTCAGAGCAGATTCCCAGCACGTGCTGGAGGGAGGAGGCGCTTGGGGCAAGGGAATTCCAGGGCACAGAGTCAATGAACCACGTAACTAAATTCAATTCCTCATAAAACATGAGCTGCACTGGGTGTAGAGGAGAAAAGGGATGGCTGGCCCAAGCTGATAGCAGGGACCGGGGGAGCTACGTGGCCGGACACGCAGCTCACATCTAGCCTGGGGCAAAGCAGGTCACCCAATACAAACCTGCTGAGCTTGCACTGCCCACTCCAAATCCCCATGAGATCCAAACACCGCCCGAGCCGCTCACATCGCAGGGCCTCCAGCAGAGCTGTCGGTTAGCCCAGCTCCAGGGCTGGACAGGAACTGGACGAGATCCAGGCTCCTTGTGCCCAGCTGATGGCTGAAACCTGTCAGTGTGCTCTCCCCAGGCTCCAGCTGGCTGGCTGCAGCCCGAACCTATCAGGCTCTGTCAGCATGGTGCACTCAAGCTCCCAACGCAAAAGGGAGGCATGTGTGATACATCAATTCGCAGCCATTCCCTCATGCTCTCCCAGATGTTGCTGCCCTCCACAGCCGGGACAGCTGAACACATCATGCATCCAGCCTGGAGCCAACCCGATCCACTACAAGCTTTTAGCCACCGCTGCATCAGCACAGAGGGAAATCAGCAGACGCTGTTGATGCTGGGGTTTTAAGCTGTGGCACTTCAGGAGAAAATATACAGCCATCCAGCTGCTGCGGTGCAAAGGGTCAGCTTTGGGGCCGGGGCCAGTCAGACGATTAGGGGTACGGCATGTCTGCCATCTGACCTTGGCCTGCAGCATTTGGGTTGTCCCTTGCTCTCCCTTGCTGGCTGCCCTGCCTTTCTGCTGGACGTTGCTACTCTTGGAGCAGAAAGGTCAGAATGGAATGTGGCCTGCACCACTGACACCCCAATTGGCAGTCTGCAAATTCATCTTCAGCGGCGGGTTATGCTGTTAGTGCTTTCTGCTGACTGCTCCAGGGCTGGTCCCTCCAGGAGAGGCAGGGTGGGTGGTGTGGATAACGTTGCTGCGGCTCAATTCACCCAAGCTTAACTGTACCAAATGATACCTCAGCATGCTCCTGCTTGCACAGAGTATGGGCACAGCTTAAAGTCATGTCTTGAATGGGTTGGACCTGGTGTGGAAAGCTGAACATCCAGGTGCTCTTTGGGGCCTGGGAGATGGAGCACATCCCAGCCAAGAAGCTGGTCCACCTGGTTGAGAAAGGGGGGGTTCCCAGTGCCAGCACCTCCACTGAGAGAGAGACACAAGCCAAGGAAAGGTGCCTCTCATCAGCAATGCCTGACTTGCGTGGAAAACATAACTGGGGCTGGGGACTATTTCTTTGAACGCATCCAGCACAGCAGCCCCTTCATGGACTGAACAGGCTCTGTCTTACACAAGCATTGACTTTGGCCCACTGTGGCCCTGTGGGATGCCTATTCCAGCCTCTCTTTGCTCTGATGGTTACAAATCTGCCGCTAATTTCCAGCCTACATTTCTTTCCTTCTGCTTTAGCCCTGTTTGCTCCAGTGCCAGTGTCCTCTTTTAGCTTCAGCAGCTCTTCCCTGCTGTTAGCCCTGTTGACGTATTTATGGACAGCAATCAGATCCCCTCTCAGCGGGTGTCATGCTGGGCTAAACAAGCCAAGCTCATTCAGCCTTCTCTCTCCAGAAGTGATAAGGACATCCCGCACTGAGGCAGTGCAGCTGCTTTGTTTTTGCACCCAGGTGGGAGCACATCTGGGCCGGATTCATACCACCCTGGCCCCCGTGCCTTGCTTGCTGCCATGGCCTTGCTAAGAGTGGGGGCAGATGCCGTACCTCACCTCTCCCCTCCAGGACAGAGATGTACATGCAGGAGTCACCCTAAGCAAGAGGGGCACTGCCAGGGTCTTCTCCAGGGACAGCCTAAAGCCTTGCTTGCTCCTGAGAAGCTTAGTAGGGAGATAGGGAACATCTGGACAAGCTAGTGTCTGTCCAGCCGACAAGTGTCACCTGAATGCTGTTGTGAGGAGGGTCCATTCTCTGGCTTTGTGGAGGGGCTTCTTGTGGGTGGCTCTGTGCTTCCCTTTCATACCTTCCCTGCTCCCCACCTTGGCTTTTTGAAGAGACCCAGGCAACATCCTGATCTAGAAGAAGGGCAGAGCGGTGGGGCTCCCATCTCCCCCATGACAGCAAGCAAGGAAAGCACCATCTGAAGATGAGGCCAGAGGAGGATGTATTCCCAAACCCATCTGCAGGAAGACTGGAGTGGCTGGTCTATGCCACCTGATGGAGTGCAGCAACGTCGGCAGGGGAGGAGGAACATCCCCTCTCTGGTTGCTTCACCGGCTGTTCCCCTCTGGTCTAACAAAGATGTTGGCTTTTAAATGCAGCTAACTTAAGAGAATGACAGCTTATCTGTCAAGCTAACATACAGCCCTCTGTGCTGGCTCTTGCCAGCAGCACAATACCAGATAATTTAATATTCTAATAAGATTCGAGCGGCCCTTTAAACTAACAGGGTAACAACTCTATTGGTACACAGGAAAGGAAAATGAGGTGCTGGAAAAACAGAGGATGCATCAAACTTAGACTTTGATGGAGGGGTTCACATCACCCCAACATTCACTTTGTTCCCCAGCTCCTGCAATTTATTGTGTGGGGAGAGAAAGAATGTTTGTAGGATTAGCCACAGGCTGCGTGTGAAGGCAGCAGTGAGGAAGGTGGTACAGTGATCCAACCACCAAGGTCTAACCCCTAGAATGGATCAATCCTTTGTGGTCTGCAAAGATGCYCCAACGCTGGCTGGTTGAATCCACAGCTAGTGTAACCTACCCAAAAGCCTGCTGGCTGCACTACTGACCTGGGCTGTCGTCTTCAGAGGAGTAACCTTGAGTTTAGATGCAGTGGGGTCAGGGTCTGGCCCACTGAAGCCAAACTTGGTGTGGATAATAAAGACAGTGTGAATGGGGGTTAGGTCCAGCTCTGTAGAGTCAACTGGTAAATCACACCTGGATCCCAAAACAGCTGCTTAATGTGGCTCCAAAGAAATCCACTGGTTGATGGTGATTCTCCTTCTCTAGCACATATCTTTTGGATTCATAAGTCCGCACCCATGATATGAGAAGACCCCACCTCGTGCCAGTCTCCTTGCCACACTCTCCACACCCCGCAGTCACAGCACTATTCCCTCTGGGTGCTTTTGGGCCTGGGTATTGGCTCTCTTGGGCAGAAATGTTGGGTTGGTCGAGGTCCTCTCTCCTGCTTGTTACATCCATTTCTGGACTCCTGTCTTCAGACAGCGATAGTCTGTCAGATTTAGAAGTCATGCAGCCCTCTCCACCATCATCCCATAGGGACATTCATCAGCTTTTCTTTTTCACATGGACGCTTCCATATGGTCACATACCCCAACCAATATTGCTTTTCTCCCACTGGCTTTCATGCAGTGTTTGCATCTCATTTCCCATTTGGATTTCTCATTTCCTCTCACCCCTGCCCATGTCCTCTTTTTCTACCCAGTAGAGAGCACAGTTCATTACCTATTTTGAACCCTATCAAAAACATTTCCACTCTGCCCTATCTGCAGGACCTCATTTTCACCCATATTCACCTGGCTTGTGGTGCCCATGGCCTCTGGGAGCAATCCAGCTTCTCTTGACTTCAGCGGCAATGCAACAACTTGATGCGTTTGCTTATGAGAGCTCTGTGTGCCAGGGTGTCTCCGCTCAGATCTGTTCATATGAAACACACCATCAGCTTCTATCTTCCCATGTGACACAGCTCAGAAGGGCCCAAAAAATCAGCCCTAGGGCAAGATGGCTAAAAATATTTCTGCTGGACAACACTTGTTCAGAATGGACCATTCTTCCAACGTTAAAAAGATCTGCCTCATTTTACCAGGATTTCAGTTTGGAAGAAAATCCAGAGGAAAAGTTTGGTGAATGTTTAATGACTTCACTTCTGTGTTTTAAAAAATTATTATGCTTGGTGTTTAGACACAACTTTTTGTTTTAACATTTAAAAAGTATGATGATTTTAAACCTTGAAATTAAAATGAAATTAATTAATCTGATCTGAAATGAGTGTTCCTTGAGGACTTGCCTTTGCAGGTAGTTTTGAAATCAGTGAAAGGAGAGAGGGAATGAGATGGACATTTCTAATTAAGTGTTGCACATCTGGAACTCTCAGCTTTCCTTCTCCCCTCTGAATTTTGCAAACTTCTGCACTCTGCAGAGCTCTGGCCAGCTCTTTATTGTGCTTGATGCTATATAAGMATTTAAAAATGGTAGTCCCGATGCCAGTCCAAATCCCAGAGCTTCAGTTCTTATGTAGCCAAATGTTTTTCATTTATAAGCATGGATTTTCTCCTAGAAAGCTGTTTCTTGCTATACCTTTGTGTAGCATCCATTGCACTTTAGCCTGCCACCCCCTAGTCTCCTCTGCCTCCCCCCTTGCTCTGCCACAGACCTCTTGCATAATCCACCAATTCCTTGACTGTAAAATAGAGACACCCTGCCTAAGCAGAATAGTGTTCTATTAATTTTATCTCTTGACTTCCTGAAATTGAATTATTCAGTGGGCTGGTTTAGACATATTTCCTATTTTATAAAAAATTATAAACATTTTGAAACAATTTACATGCTCTACAATGAAAAAGTAGTTGTTTTCTGCTTAAAATGAGCTTTTTCTTTCAGATTGTAAAATAGTTTGATGAAAGGTTGAAAACTGAAACCCAGTGGTTCAAAGTGGCACATACAAAAATATTCATCCAGGTTTCTGACCACACAGTTCTGGTGATGGGAAGGGGGCTGCTGTGACTTTTGGTGGGTTTTATCCTGACTTGGGGTGGGACACTTCTGCAACTCTCAAAAAAAAGCGAGACTTTCTAATCTTAATTCCAACTATGTTTCAAAGCCTCAGACTGTAAAACTCATTAAGATATAGATCTTTATCCTAACTTTGTCCCTGCCCCAGCTGGACAGGCCAAACCTAAAACCCTGGAGTGCGAACGCACAGCCAGCTGGTTTCCTTGCAGTATTTTGCCTCTTTTGCCTTGGCTTTTAAGCTAAGAACAGGGAAACAACCTCCCCAGCCAGCTGGAAAGCTCTCCCAATAGTTTGACGGCAGGGCCCGGTGTGCATGCAGGGTGGACCTCGCGCTGCCTGCCGTCCCTGGGAGCCTTGCCCACATGCTGTTCTTATGTACGGGGGATATTTATAGCTGCCAATGCCAAGAATTCAGCAGGGACACTGCCGGGGAGGATAACAAGTTTCTCTTTAGGAGGAATGTTCCACCCCAACCAGAGGAGCAAAGAACAATAAAAGATGATTGATTTCCTCGCAGCCGCCCCAGAGCACAGCACTGTACCCACACCAAGCATCCCAGTGTGCAAGGCTCCCTTTCCCCAGCTGATGTGTGCCACGTCCAGCTGCAGGATAACACCAGCGGGCAGTCGGGGGCTGCTGCCTCGTATCCACATTTGCTCCCCAGGCCGGGCATCTCACATCGCCTTCGCCTGGGATGAGTGAGAAGAGGAGGAAAGGGAGGGAGGGCTTATAAGACCATCTCTCTGGGCCTTCAGGCACTTTCTATTTACATTCTTTGGAGTAATTTACCAAGCCTTAGAAATTTACAGGGAAATCGCTTTGATTCTTAAACTATATGAATGAAGCTGCAGATGGAGAGAGTAATGGCTTAAATTTATTAGTGTGCATAAAATTGTTGATGTTAATTTTGAGCTGTACACTAAGCAGTCGATGGGATTAAACTGGATCCCTTATTTAAACAAACTCACAAAATGTAATTTACATCTAGTTACTGTTTCCGACTCTTCCCAGACCCCTGCCCAAAGCTCCCTCTAATGTTGCCAGGTCTGTATTGCACCCGCTCCCTCCTGCTCCTCCATCACCTCTGGCAGGACAGCGATGCGACCGCTGCGGGACCTTCATGGAGAGAGAGAGACATTATTTAGACAGAGCAGCACTCTCTGAGCTTTCTTCTCCAGACGAACTGGCCTGGATTTTTTCCACTAGAGATGCCAGATTTTCCACTAGAGATGCCACTTAAAGATGCTTTTTTCCCAATACCGATGCCAGTCATGAGTCTTTTCACCCCTTTTGGTTTAAGCCTTCACCAGTGGGCTCTCACAATGAAGGGAAACCTTACAGGGCAGCGCCAAGCTGTCAGGCCTCAAGGATTAAGTATAGAGCCTTCTCTCCTGCCCTGCAGCCAGTCTGGATATCCCTTGTTCACAGCACCAAGCTTCTCCCCTGCTTCTTGACCCCTACTGTTGATGCAGCCATGCCTGGCGCACAGCATCCTGGATCGGGAGGGAGACTACGGGGGATATAGCAGCAAACAAAGCTCATGGAGACCACGGGAGATGGTCTCCATGCCAGCAGCAGCCTCGTGCCTTGCTCTTTGCTCCACCGCCTGACCTGACATCACCTGCATCTTGATGTGTGCTATCTTCTGCCCTGGGAAGGGGAAAGCTCAGCAGCTGCCCCTGTGCCAGCAGAGAAGACTGGACAATCAAAAGGACATGCAACGCGCACTGTGTTTCTTCTGCGTGTAAAACCCTGCAGGTTTAGTGAAGATTCACTCATTAGATGTAGAGTGCCTGACCTCAGTGGGGTCCATAGGTGCTGCAGGGATGTGAACTAATTCTGAAAAAATCTGGCCATCCTCAGCCCTGACCAGTCACATGAACTAATCCCCTAAGTTTATTCCCTGCCTTCTGTTGCCTCCCTATGAGAGGGGTCTCTGTTATGGAAAGTCTGGGTGTTGCTGGAGGGTGGGAAGGCTGCAGAGGAATAAAAGGGATGGCAGAGCATGTGGAAATACAGGGATACCACAGGAGCTGCTAATCCTGCTCCCTGTGGCTGTTAGAGCCCTGCCAGCAAGACCCATGTGCTGCCATCCCATGTCTGCCAGCAGCAGTGGGGGGGTACAAGTGTTGGGCCAGTGCAGAGCACAGGAGTCATCCAGAAATGCCTGCTGAGGGGGCCGGCCGGGAGCAGCAAGGAGGATAGGGCAGTGTGGCCAGAGCGGGGATGGCAGGGAGATGCTGGATCCACCTGTGCTTGCAGAAAAAGCTCTCTGTGTGGCACGGCTCTTGCTTTGGTGTCCCCAGATGGTGGTAGGGTCCCACCATGTTTCTCTGTGCCATGTTGGGGAAAAATGACCATGGTAGAACTGACCCAAGATAAGGAAGATGTGAGCAAAATCAGTGATGCTGACACCTTCAGGATAGGGCTGCATTCAGAGATTTCCCTCCCTAATGGCTGGGCCAGGGCTA
Organism: Phoebastria nigripes; assembly: GCA_035582835.1. NCBI lineage: Eukaryota > Metazoa > Chordata > Aves > Procellariiformes > Diomedeidae > Phoebastria > Phoebastria nigripes. The sequence goes on along the minus strand of JAYKAV010002553.1, from coordinate 2,563,062 downwards.
TCCTCAAGCCCCTGGGATGCTCTGTCCCCTGAGCTGGGGTGTGTGATGATTAATCTGCTTGTGTGAGCTGAGCTGGTTGGGGTAAGTCTGGCTCCTGTGTCCCTGCAGCAGAGCAGACACAGAGGGATGAAAGCAGGAGTAGTTTTGTGCTGCAGACCATTCCTCTTCTGAGCAATGCTGAAGCCTTGCCACAGGGCTGCAAGGACAGGAAGGAGATGGGGATGTGCAGAGGGACTTCAGTCCTCTCCCATCAAATGGACATATCTGTACTTGAACGGCATCTACTTGCCCCCATACATCCTCTGTATTTCCAGCTCCTGGAGGCACCCCACTGGGAGCATCACTGCTTGGGATACAGAGAAGAGGCTGGAGGGACAAATCCTGCCCTCCTTGAGGGAAAAGGACATAGAGGTAAGGCCTGAAAGGCGGGTGGCAGGTATAGGAGCTGCTGTTCCTCCAACTCCAGTGAGGACAGGCTTCTGGGCTTGGGTATCAACTGGATGGGAGACCAAGGGCAGAGATGGAAAGCCACTTCAGCATCTCCCCTCCCACCATGCCACTGAGAGCTGATCAACCCCGTGTCACCTTACAAGCCACTTAATCCCTTCCGTCATGCTTCTCAAGGAAGGGGGTGTGCGGGCCAAGGTTTAGCTGCTGCCAGCTGCCCCAAAGTCATATGCCGAGTGTCTGCAGGAGCATGTGCAGGGGGACGTGACTGACATCTCACCAGTCCCCCGCACCTGGGAATAGCCCAGCCCTGCAACCCCAGACCCAGCTGGCCCTTTGATCTCCACAGGGGCTGAAGCTGGTTCCCCTCCACTCCAGCTTTGGAGAGGATCATTCTGATTTTGTCTGGACATCTCACATCCTGGCAGGTGTCAGTCTTGGCTTCCAAGACACCTTCAAGGGGGAGGTGGGAAAAGGGAGGATTGTAAAAATAAATAAAATGTTGAAAACCCACATCTGTGCCCACCCTTCCTCTCAGTCCATGTGTTGGGGACTTGTTCAATCTAAGAAATGGCCCTCTCCTCTCTACCAATGCCACCAACCTCCACAAGAGCAGCTACACACTTTCTTCTGCAGGAAACATCACCCTCAATGTTTTTGGAGCACCCTGGAAATGGAGATGTGGGTAGCTGGATGACCTGGAGATGGCCTGTGCCCTGGCTCAGCACTGGACAAAGTTGTCCATGATCTTTACTGGGGAAGGACCCGGAGAGACCACCAGGCACAGGTGGGGCTGGAGGTCAGAGCAATAACTCATGTTCTTCTCAGCTGCCCTGCTCTGGGTCCCACCAGCTGCTGCTCACACGGACTGAGCTGTGTAATGAGTCAGTCTGCACTGTTCCCTGGAAGGAGCTGTAGAAGTAAACCATTTACAAACCAGGGCCCTCTAAAGCCTTGAGTGTCCTCCACCTGCAGTGGGCATCTTGCAATCCATGCCAGGAGGACTGTAATACCAGGAGGGTTCTCCTGCTCTTGAGTACTCCAGCCCCAGAGTTGGTAGCAGTGAGAAAGGATGAGAGTTCCCTTGCAAAGTCAGACTCCTTCTGTCTGTTCAGGCTTAAATTGCAGACACAAAAGCCATGTTTGCCCACAGCTTCAGCCCGATTCAGATGGGCCAAGACACCGCTTTGCTTTGGACCTCATCCTTCCAGGATGCTTGACCTTTGCTTCAGACAGTAAGTTGATCTCATGCCTGGCTGAAATGGGATGTGCAAAATCTTACTGTAAATTGCCTTAAGTCTAGGGGCAGAGACATGAACGAAGCTGTGGCCACACAAGGCTGCAAGGCAGGTCACCTTCCGCCTGCCCCAGTGTCCCATCTGAACCCAGCATCTGCTTTTAGGTGAGCAATGTTTCTAAGATCACAGTTTATTATGCTAGAAAACACACCCCTAAATGGGACCAAGTTTGGTCTGTCCTCATGTGAGTTTCTACAAGACGCACTGATGCCTTCTTTCTCTCTCTTTCTTTGTGTTTCTCAAGCCTCCTTCTCTCTAGCTATTGAGAGACCCTAGATGACTGAGTCAACCTAAGTGCCTTTCTGACAGCTAATGCTGAACCCATTTTTTAGCAGGCCTGTTGTTCACTAAAGCAAACAGCATTCTGGGATGCTCAACAGAGGCRCAGTGCAAGCCAGAACAGGAGAAGACCCAATTGGGTCAGATCTAGGGTCCACACAGCTCTGCGCTGTGTCTGAGACGATGTCTAATATGTAAGAGGAGGGTCGGTGTGCCATGGTGTTTCTCCAGAATAGTTTCCCAGTCTTCATCAATCTTCGATAGGGGACTTCCTCAGCCAAACATTGTGGTTTTGTATTTAACAGCAGCTCTTGTGGATTTTTTTCCCATGCATTTTTTTGAGTTCCTTTTTGAACCCCTTTAAACAGCTAGCATCCACATATCCCAAGGCAAGGAGTCTCTCAGGTTAGCTGTACACAGCACAAAGAATTTATCTTTCCATTTGTTCTCCTGCTGCTTTCACTTGGCAGCCCTGGTTCTTGTATTGAAAGAAACAGTGAACAGTCATTCCTTATCTACCTGTTCAATAACATTCACCTCCGTCACCTAGCCTACCTCTAGTCTTTCACCAACTGAAGGGTCTCAGCTCATGCTTGGTAGTGTCAATCCTCTGACCATCCTTGTAGCCCTTCTCTGTTTCTCATGAAGTCCTGCTAGATGCCCTTTGAGGGGGGAGACCAGAAGCGCACTCTGGAGCTGACTATTCCTCTTTGCTCACAGCAGGTGGGACATCCAGAGGGCTGCGCACTGTTCTTGGCATCACACTGTAACAAAAAGATAAACACTTTGGAAAATCTGACCTTGGAAGGAAAATTGAAGGAACTGGATTTATTTTGTCCAAAAAGGACAGGACCAGAAGGCAGCAAGTAGAAAATATTTCCCTATATAAGGTTTTTATATGAGGACACGGATGGATTGCTCTCCATATTCAGCGTGGGGACAAGACAAGGAGAGCGAGGCTCCATTTGCAGCAGAGATGATTTAGGTCAGATGTTAGGAAACTCCTTCAACTCTGAGCACACACAAACCCAGGAATAAGCTGTCAGGAAGGGATGGAGCCTCTTTCACTGGCAGTATTTACAAGCAGGTTGGACACCCATCTGTTGGGAGGGTTTGGGGAGAGCTGTCTTGCAAGACTGTCTATCAGGGTCCCTCCAGCCTCACATTTCTCCCTCCATGTTCCCTCTGTCGAACCATTCGGCTAGGACAGACTGTGCCATCCGGGGGCTGGAGACACTCTGCCAAAGGCCCTGAGGGGATAAGCAGCACTAAGAGGAAATCTGCGAAAATCTATTATCTGTACTCTCTGCCGAAGGCCAGGAGGGTCTCGGTATCAGGCACATCCCCAGTGGGAACTGCCTTCTCGCCTCCCTCTGCTCCCCCAAAATGTCACTGCTCTAATTACAGAGGAAATCACGAAGGAAAACTTGCCAGGGGCAATGTGGTTTTTAGTCATTTGTGGCCCCACTGGCTTTTCTTTCTCACTTTTCAGGGACTTTTTGGGAACCCATGGACCACAGGCTCAAAGCTGTTGGTGACAATTACATGTCTTACATGTCATGGGCTCATGTCCCTTCCAAGGTCACAGTGTCTGGGACCAAGCTGAGGGACCCCATCCTTCTCAGCTGCATCAAGGCAGAGGTACCTGCTCCCAGCTCTGAGCCGGGCCACGTGAAGATGCTTTGTTGCTTCCCAGAGCAGTGCTGCTGTTCAAGCAGCCATTCCTCAGCTGCCCAGGGAAGATGAGATGGACAAGCGATGAACCTCCAGCTGCCTGATGGATCTCACTGAGGACGTTGTTTGAAATGTGAGGCACATATTTTTAAGAGTTTACACCAAAGGAGGCTGCTGATGGTTGCTTCTTTCTCTGTGAGAGCAGGGTGAGTTCCCTACCCATGTGTGCTGTGGTGCAGGGGCGGTGAAGAGGTGGATTAGCTAGGCCAGATGTGCACGCACCACCCAAGAGTGTGGTGTCCCAGGCAGTCACTTCCACTTTCTGTCCCTGAGGACAGACATTCTGGCTGAAGACACTGCTGAACTGCTCTGTCAACACTGCATTCATCATGGGAACCTTCATAAGTGACTGGGCTTAATTAATGTGTCCTCCATGGGCTGTCAGGGCATGTGTTAACTGCGGAGGATCATTCAGGTTGCAGTACTGATCCAGAGACGATGCTCGGCTCCACCGGCATCTGCTGATGCCCAGCTCCCTCTCCAGACTTGTCTGTGCAGCCAATGCTGCACAGTCACTGTTGTGTGCTCTCCCTTCCCTCTCTCCTAGCTCATGCAAGGCATGGCCACAAAGCAACCCATCTTTGTGCACTTGTAAATGCATTTTACAGAGTTGTAAATGCTCTTATTGATTCCTCAGCCTTATTATCCTCGCTGCTCAGCCAAGAATTAACTTCCATTTGAGGATAAATTATTAATCAGCCTTCTCCAGGTCTATTTCATAATCATTTCCACCATCCTGGCTGTCACATAAGAAGGATTTGCATATTTATTCTGCCACTTTTCCCCAGAACAGTACGTGGGAGCCCATGTTTACCTGCAGTCTCTTAAATCACTTTCCCTACCTTATAAAAGCATTGCTTTTAGACAGAGCAGGCCCTGCACAGCGCAGTCCACGTACTTCTGACTCATTTACTTTGTGGCATATTTTTGCAGGCAAATACTTTTCCTTTTCACTTCTCTGCTTTTTCATTGCTTATTTATGATACCCTGTAGGGTAAAACTGTGTGGTTTGTTCAACAATCCATAACAAAAATACACAAGCTTCCAGCCTGGTACCGACTGTCTTTGGTCCCTGGCCCAGCTTGCACAGGAGAGCATGTTGAGCTGGTATTTTGGCTTTCAGCACTCTGGTTTTTTCCCCAGACGATCAGAGATGAGCAGCCCGCATGCCCTACTCAAGGCATGGCTGTGTTTCTGTGGTAGAGGAGTGCTGCTCAATGCAATGTGTTTTGGGAACAGTGGGGAGGAAAGGGCATGGGAGCATGGTGAAGCTAATGGCACCTGTCTAGGAAGGAACAATGTTTACAGTCACAGTAAGTCAAATGGAGGGGACTGAGCAACACCAAGGGCTGGTGTTTTAAGTATTGGCAGGGAAACTGAGGCACAGACAAAATCAATGCCTTATGCAAGACCGTGGAGCAGGGCAGTGTCAGAGCCAAGGATGCCCTTGGGAATCGCAGCCTTTAAACAACATGCAGGAGGCCACACGGYAGGAGAGAGACCCGGGCGTCCCGGTCCCCCTGAGCACAGGGTGGGAAGGCAGGGAGCAGGCAGGTTCACCCCAGCACTGCCCTTGTCCTTGTGCGGTCCCCATTATGGCTCCCAACAGGGTTTCCGTGTGGTGGGTGAGCGCGCAGGCTGATTCCTTCCAGCAGATGGTAGCAGGAGTATACGAGGGGATGGGCGTCCACACCAGGATCCCTGGCTGGACACCGCAATGCTGCTCCAACGCCTCACGGCAAGGCCGACCTCCAGGGACAATAGCCACTGAGCGAGCAGTGGCCAGAGCTGAGGCACCTTAGGACACTACAGCCCTTCCTTGGCACCCAGGCCATGGACAGCGTGAGTTTAATGAAGGACTCGCTGCTCCCACAGCAAATTCAGATATGAAATGGCAGGGGGTTGTGCTTGTAGACTCAGCGGCCAGTTGGGATGGGTCAGCCAAGATGGCAGCCATGGCACAGGCCAAGGCAGTTGCCATGGCATCAGGCAAGATGGTGGCCATGGCACAGGCCCAGACAGCCACCATGGCACCAGGCAGGAACTGATTTACAGCCCTGCTTAAACTCAGCCCTGTTGTCTCCAGGTTGCATTTGAAGTGTGGTTCTTCCACCTCAGACCTTGTGCCCCTGTTCCCTCAGGAGGTGACATGATAACAGGCCTCGTCCCTCTCTGCAGCTCCTCAGGTTTACTCCGGTTCCTCTCCCCCTTTCCCTCCTTTGTTCTCCCTCCTCCCCTGTGTACATTCCCAGCTATCCTGATTTATCACAGGCAGTGACGGCTTTCTGCATGTCTTCAACTCCTGAGTTCTTGGCACCAGGACACTGCAGGGAAATTTCCCTGTCTTTTTTTTAATTTTTTTTCAGAGAAAGCTTGAAAATGTGATGTGAGTGCAACAGGAAGAGCGGAGACCAATCAATAGAAATCAAAAGGAGCCGTTAAACAAGCAGCTGAACAGAAGGACCCGGACGGTTGAGGTGTGCGTGGTATGTGGATCTGTTTCTCAAGCGGGGACAAAAAAAGATCCTTTAAGCAACCTGAGATGAGAGCAAAGTGGGGAGACCCACCAGGAGGGTGGACAGGAGGACAGGCAGGGAGCTACTGATGCTAAAGGACATGGTTGGCAGCTGAGCAGAGTGAAGACCAGCAATATCCAGCTGGGTGTGTTAATGAGCAGGGTTGGATTGGGTGTGATTACCCAGCAAGCCTCTTAGCACCCAGGCTAGCATGCCATGGCATCCACAACCCCACCACATCATGGTGGGGCAAGCAGGAGTGAGGTGTGGCAAGGAGGATAGATCAATAGCAAGAGCATCACGTATATCTTCTTTTCTAAGGGAATTTTTTATTGTGCTGCATGGTAACAGGGCTACATTACCATTTTGGCAAGCACATGGAGAGGATTCCTTCAAGAAGCCTTGCTGGGAAGAGCCAGGTATGTGCTCTTATATATACAGTACGTATAGAGAGGTGTTGCCAACTGCCAGAGGGTTTGGTAGCAGGTCTGTCCCACTGGCTAGCAATATATCTCATTCCTCTAAGCCCAATGCCTTTGTCCCCGACCCTGGTGTCTGTGATTTATGGTTGCTGCCCAAAGGGCTGCAGTTCTGGGGTTTAGCTTGGGGTTTCCTATGGAAGCGAGCTTTAGGCCCCCTGTTTGCATCTATGACTGCCTGTCTCCTCCTCAACAGCTTTTGAAACTGTTGGACAGTTTCAAGTAATTTTGACAGAAGGGAGGAGGCCTCAAAGATGTGAAGTTATGGCAGGCCTTAGGAAGATAAGTGCTTGGGAAGAGGAGAGACCCAAATTAACACCTTTTCTGAAAGAGCTCAAGCCGTGAAAGAAGACCAATATCCCCTGGCCTTCTTTCTTTGTGCTGCTCAGTGTAGCTGGCTGTCTCTGGAGCAGACAGTTTGGCTGCTCTGCTGCAAAGTTAAGCCCCAGGTTATCTGGGGGCAGATGCGGTGCAATGAAGATGTGGCTGTAGCACATCTAGCAGTGAAGCTGAGAGACGTTTGCTCCAACAGCCAGTGTGCCCAGGCTCCTGGAGAGCTTGTGTGCTGGTTTGCAAAGCTGTGGTTGCAGCAGCTTCCCACCTCCAGGAGGTCTGGCCCCTATTACTCTGCCCACTTTCCCGAGACCCCAGCATGGGACTGGATGATGGGGGTGCTCCTCTCATGAAGGTGTGGGGTTTGCACATGTCAGGTGCTGGAGGATGGGGAGGTCAGGGTCCAGTGCTGCAAAGGGGGGAGCCCGGTCCTGCTGCAGAGGGAGCTGTGGGGCAAGTGTTGCTGTGTGTGACATTTGACAGGTCTGCAACATATGCTGCATCCCACTGCAGGCCCGGGCTGCCCTCTGAATCAGCTTCCAGCCTGTCTCRACGTGAGGTTAAATCCTCGCTCAGGAGCAGGAAAGCAGAGAAGCAGCAGATGGAACCAATCAATTTGCCATCCAAAAACCTATCAATTTGTAGGGACCCCTCCCCATCCAAAGGCAGGGTGGGAACAGGACCCAGCCACTGTGTGCATGCAGGAAAGATCAGTGGGCAGCCCATAATAAACCCTAAATGTATTTCCAGCCGTAAAATGCTTGACATGCCTTCAGAGAGGCTGTTGAAATCCCTGATTTGCAGCTGGCACTCATTTTCCATCGCAGGTAGTAAAAAGACTCTGCCAGAGTGCTCAGATATTTCATCACTGGGGTCCGTCGCCATTCCCCAGCCCCACTGCCAGATCGCCAGGACTCGCACACCTCCTCCTCTTTCTTCTCAGGGCTCTCCTTTCCCTTCAAACAGGGATCTGGACTGGTGCAGGTGATGGGAGGGCGAGATAACAAGCAGGAGTAGTGATTTCAGGAAGTGGTTGGGATTTGTAAATCCTCGCGGGGGCTTCCTCTGTCAGAGGAGCCATCCGGGGAGCAGGGCATGTGCAGGCTGAAGTCACGCCTGTTAGGGAGGTATTTGTTCTTCTGGCCCCCTCGGCCCAGGCGGGTTGTTGTAACATCCCTCGAGCCGGGATCTGGTTGCAGCAATAAAGTTGGATGGGTTGGGTTCCTGGCTGAGCAGGAAAGAGTTATTGATCAATGCCATGAATCCTTCCCACCTTCCTCCCGCCCCCGGGGTGGATGTAACACATACCAAGAGAGGTGGGAAGGAAAGCAAAGCTCGAAAGATGCTCTGGCCGGGAGTGGAGGGTGGCACGGCCAGGGCAAGGACATGGGGAGATGTTAAACACGAACTGAGAGAAGCGCAGGACCTTTTAAATGTCCCCAAATCAGGGCTGCAGGTGAATGTGGTTCACTCTGCAGCTGAGCAAATGCATCTGCGAATACAGGCAGGAGCAGGGGGGGTTAGTGTTTCTCCATCCATTTGCTCAGAGGACATGCCAAGACCCTGATCTCACCCGCAAGTCCCCCTGGGTGCCCAGGCTGCAGCAGCTCCATGCCTCATACAGGCCCCAGTGATCAGTGCTGGGGACAGTTGCTGATAGGAGTGCTCAGCCATTACCGTCTGCTGAACATGTGCACCCTCACCAGCACTGTGTCTGTAAGCACGTTTAGCTGGGAGCAATTTGGGGGCAGTTCTTTATTCTCTGGGGCTGGAGAGACAGGGGGGACCCTGATCCAGGGTGGAGGTCTCACCACAGTAGGATAATACCGGGGAAAACTAACTCTAAAGGAACAACATACTTGTGTTTTGCATTGAACAGGATCTCCAGGGCTTATTTCCTCTCCTACAGTGGGGCTGGGATCGTTGGTGGACTATTGCTACGTGCCCACCGGGGAAACCTTTGGCACGTGGCCTGAGACCCAGCATTTCGGCCAGCTAGTCAAGCTTCATCATTTTTGATCCTGACCAGATATTATGACTATAATAAGATTGATATTAGTAATACCGCTAACAATTGTGGTAATGTTAATAAAATAATATTGTACTCCTCCATCCAAGGAGCTTGAAGCTTTTAAGGGAGATTAAGTCTCATGGCATCCATCCCACTTCAGGAAAGCTTATTTAGACAGCGGCAAAGCCTCCTCACCACCTTTGTGGAGTGCAGTCTCCTCCAAGGTGGAACACAGCAGCTATTTATGAATATGCAATACAGTCCACAGCAATCTAGGCCAAGCAATGAAAGCAAATACCATATTCAGGGCAATTACAGGGGTTATAGAGAAGACAATGTACCAGGACACTCAGCTCAACCGCTAGCTTTTAGATGTATTAGCAGACTTTTTGTGGTGTTCAGAACCTACTGTGGTCCATCACAAAGACCTTCGGCTGTGGCAGCAGTGCGGTCTCTCACCCCATCCTGGGCACCCATCCACTCCTGATTTGGAAAGCAGGGAAGGCAGGAGCCTTGCTGTCTCCTCTGTGTTACTCAGCACACCCTAACTCCTACCCTGGCACTCTGCAGGAGGCATTTCTTCATGTGCTAACTTGGGGTTGTCCACTGAGACCAGCAGCTTGGAGACGGAAAGCTCCCTGGCCTTTGAAAACCATGTTCCCCTTCCAGAGCTGTGTTGGTACAAGCCTGTCAGGAGCAAGTGGTCCCCAGGAGTAAATCRCATCCACAAGAGCAGGTTCTTGATGACTATGAAGCCTCTTCAATCCACTGCCTTTTCTTCTGTGGCCTTGTGGAAGTCACAGACACCACTAGCCAAGCCTGAACATCTCCAGTGGAAGCTGCTCTGGCACTTAGACCCACGAGGTGCTTGCACAGAAAAAGCCAAAGCATTTCTGCTCATCAGCACACAGTGTGCTGCCCTGTGCTCCTGCAGGCTTTGATGAACGCAGAACTAGTTAGCAGCACTGGTGTGAGTGGGTCYGAGAGGTCATGCTGAAAAATGGCACTTTGTCAAAAATGTCATTTCAGCAGCATTTCATTGCCTTTTTCTTTAAATGAAAAATTTCAGAAGGAAATGAAGCCAATGTGGTATTTCACTRTGATTTGAAATTTTTTGCCTGCTGTTTTTTTTAAAACAACTCTTCCCCATGCCTAGACTCCTCACCCTCTTTCAGTCCATCATTTGCAGCTCAAAAAGCAGATTTTTGTCATTCTTCAGAGAATGCAGTTTTTGTGTCACATCATAGAAACTCAGTATTTCCTTTACTTGGAAAAGATGTGCAAAGGCAAGATGAAATTTTTAACTCCATAGGCTTGATCCTGTGCATGCTTCTGTTTTTTTTTTTTAAATTGAGCAATTTTCAGAGAGCTTGGCCACCTCTTTCTACTGAACTTGGATGACTGTGCTTTGGGGTCCCAATGCAGCAGGCCAAGCCTTTTCTCGTGGCCCCCAGTGGAACCCAGGGCTGATGCAGAAGGAGGGCAAGCATAAAGCCTTACTTGTCCTGGTCCCCCTCTCCTCCCAGCCTGCCAGCCTAGTGCTGGGAGATTTCAGCTAAAGCTCAGCCACATCACCTGTGTTCGGCTTCCCAGAAAACATCCCTCCCAGATTCAGGGATCTCCAGGAACATAACAGCCTCCCCTGCCTTAGCTTTGAGCTCCAGCAGCTCATCTCCTCTTTTGCTTGAAAATGTGGGCTTTGTTGCTCATTCAAAGCCATCTGGCTTCATCTCCAGCCCTGCATTCATTCACTGCCAGAATAGGCAATAAGCTGTGGGGGCCCTCTGGCTTTCAGTATCATGGGGAGAAGAGGTGTGAGGGGTGGGGGAACCTGTCCTAGACCTCCTCGCCACCTTCCCCCATCTCTGCCTTCTCGCTGCCTGGGGAAGAGAGAGCAGGACCTTACCTAGGACCCTGGAGACAGACTTTCAGCAAGAAAGAGGCTGCCGCTGCGCACGTCAGGAATGATTTGATCAGCAAGAGAGATGAGCACCTCTAGCACTGACATCAGGGGACAGGCAGAGGAGAGTGCGAAAAAGCTAGTGATGGACAGCAGGACTGCAGCGCATGGCAGGGTGCAGAGACCCAGAGCTGGGGAGGAGCACCCACGGACTGGGCATGGGTCTCTGCTGGGGGCAGTGGAAGGGCTGATGAGGCTGTCTGATGCTGTGCTGAATTTCTTCTCCTGCAAAACCAGCCCCACTGCTTCCATCTGGAATAACAGTTTAAGAGCTGTCAGTGCAAAGCTGTGTCCCTATGCATCCTGCGCTGGCTGGGAGTAAAACCAATTGGATGGCCCAAGGGTGCTTTGCTCTTACCCACATGCATAAGTATTTACCCACATGTGCAAACACCCCACACGTTATATATTACTATGAAAAGATGGGTGAATTCCCCAAGCAGGGAATCAGCTTTGCCCAAACTCTTCCTGGCAGACCCTACTTTAGCCTGCCTTTCTCAGGAAAGTGGTCCATGATCAAGCACGTCTGCTGAGCCTTTCTGTGGGCTACGCCACAGCCTTCCTCTGTGCTCACAGAGCAGTAGTGGGAGCGGGCTGCATGACCCAGACTCCTCCAGACAAAACTGTCTCAGCCACCAGGCTTGCCAAGCCACTGACAGAAACCCTTTCCAATTTTATCTCTTTAAAATTTCATTTAAAAGTTAATTCAGTGCTGGTGAAAGGTGCTGTACTGACAGCCCTGGACAGCGATGTATCTTATTATCCATGAAACAGAGTTTTAAGGGTCCTACAGCAGTAACAATAATGTTCTGTTGTTTTCAAGACCAGATTTCCAGCAAGAGAATTCCCATGAAGGTTTCCAAGCAGAGGCCAGGTGTGATGCACACCCCACGTACGTGCATCTACACATGTGCTCCAAACCATGTGGTGCTCTGTCTCCTCCTGCCACACCAAACTGTCAAGGCCACCAAGACCCTCAAGGTCCTTCTCTGGCCCCCCTGGCTCAGCAGTTTCTCAGGTGAGGATACCAGCTGCAAATTGCTTTCAAGGGCTGGATTCCCACCAAGCACAGCCCAAAGCCTGGCATTACAGCATGTCCTAAAGGACTGTGGGTATATTTTTGCCTTTCATATAGCCAGGCACTTCAAGGCCTAATCCTCTTCAAGGATGCTAATGGGGAATAGGCCTTTGGGTAATATCCCGTCCCCAGGAGCAATTGCCCTCCTTTAAGAGCCAGTTTCCAGAGCTCTTTTAATACATCTTGCTGTCCTCTGCCCTCTCATCTTCAGAGCATTTTGCCATCTCTTTGCCTTTATTTCCTTTGGGAGCAACTCCCTTTTATTTTCAGATTCCAGGGGCAAAACGTAGCCAGGTGGGTGTGGGTGGGGTAGCCTCTTTTAGCCTCCACCTTAAAAGAAAAACACCAAAACATGACAAAAAACCCAACAGCAACCTCAAAACAAACAAACAGAGACCAGAAATTCTGCAGAAGGCCACGGCATGGTATTACCACCACATCTACAGCCAAGCCCCCCTGTCAAAACCCACTCTACCCCTCTGCACGTGATTCTCAGCCATACAGTCTTCTGGTGTCTCCTTGCCTCTATTTATACTAAAGCCCTTGCAGAATAAAACATCCATGTAAAATCCAATTTCCTCTGAATCTCTCTCGGAGACGAGGCCTCGAGATTGAGTAGATAACCTCTGCAGTAATTGCCTGAACCACTCCTGTTTGCTGGAAAGGTGAGATCCATTTTTCAATTATCTATCTGCAGTGACAGCAGTGAGCAACGGAGCTAAGAGGAGAGAGAGAGAGAGAGAGAGAGAGAGAGGAAATCCAGCCAACAAGAGCCGTCTGTGTCAATCCTGGCAAACGGGAGGTACGATAGATGTGGTCACAGTTCCTGCCATCAATATCCTCTAATATAAATGTCAGCGATGCCATTTTACCCACAGTCATTTCCCACAATGCTGATTACATTATCGTATAATAGAGGGGCGCCAGCCGCACCGCTTTCTCTCCTAACCCTCCTTGCGGTAATGTGTCAATAGCCTGCCTCCATGAAACAAGTCAATTTTCTGCAGGCTTGGCAGCGGAATAAATCTGCCGACTATCTAGAGAGCTGGAGATATTTATACACACCGCGTCCTCTCTCTCTCGCGCTCTCTCTCTTTCTTTCGCCCTCCCCCCTCCTGCCTTCCCTCCCTGTGTGTGCAAGCATAGATGTGTGTCCTCAGCAGAATTGAGTGATTTTCAGCCCAGACTCAATAAGAAGAGAATTTAGGGCAGTCCTACAGCTTGGCTTCCAGTAACAGCCCTACACGTTTATTTTCTTTAGCTTAACAGGAAAGAGAGAATTATGTTTAGATTTATATGACAAGGGCAGTTCTACCAAAACGCTTGCGATAAGCACTGTGGAAGGGGGAGGAAGGTGTGTGGCGAAAACCAGGCAGGCCGGTGGCAGAGAGGGATTGCAACACCTTGCAGGTCACATCAGGGGGGTCCTCCGGGAGCTGGAAAAGCAGGTCTTATTTTAACCGACAGCTCCTTTTTTAGTGTATGTCCGAATCGAATGCCAGTGGAAGAAGGAGGAGGGAGGCCATGGGCTCCTCCATTCCCGCTGACGGATGAGRGTGGAGGTGTTTGGCTCCACTCTCTTGACTCTTGCAGGCAGAGAGCTTGCCGAGGATGAGATGCTCTGGCCACCTCAGGGATGCTCATTCTCCCAGGGATGTCCCCAGGACACCCTGTGGTCCACCACCCCACACACCCCTGCTGTGATTTCTGCCTTCCCCCAGCTCAGAAGGGACTCAGCCTCCGCAAAAGCCTCAGTGTCTCCTTCTGCCAGCCAGTGTGGGCTGCTCAGGCCATCCTGAGCTCCCAGAGCACAGGCTAAAATGGCAGATGCTGCTCATGCTCACAAAGGCAAGGCTTTGCCATCTTACTGAGACACAGTGGCAACTCAGAGTGCTCTGGAGAGGCTCTGCTCCCTCTGGGTGCTGGCCAGAGAGAGACGGACTCTCAGCAAGTGATCTCCAATCCCTCATGGCCTGAGCCAAGGGAATGGGAAGGGTTTCTCCTTCCTCTCAGCTCTGCTCAGCACAGAAGACTTTATATTTAACCCGCAGTGGGGGAATTTTTTGGTGATGGAAAATGTTGTCAACTATTTTTTGCCAAAAGGGGAAAAAAAAGCCTGAAAAGACTAATAGCAAATACAAAATTGCCTTCAAATTTCTGGGCTTTGTTTTTTTAATAAAAACCTGCAAATGTTCCATCTGTTTTCATGTTTTCATCAAGATTTTGTGCAAGAGGCAAATAATGCTTGGATCATTGCTTTTGGCTTGATTGCTCCATCCTCCTGCTCCAGAACGTAGCAGTTTCTGGGCAGGGAGCCGGTGTGTCCTCCACTAGCCCTGGGAGAAATGAGTCCACCACTTTCCACAGCAATGAGGAAGGCTCCACCTTACGAGACACCAAAGACACACAGTTTGCAGTAATAGGTTGTCCTGCCAGCTCCATACAATCACTCCTGGCAGCTTTCAGAAAGAAGATCTGGGGAGAGGACGGTGACCTGCTACCACACTAAGAGGACCCCAGAGAGCTCATTCAACTCCTGGCCCTGAGCAGAGGTCTGCCCACGTACCCCTGGCCTTGGTGAACATCATGCACTTCCTTACCCAGCTCCACTGTGACTTTGCAAAAGGTCATTTGTGACCCACACCAACATTGCAAAGTTCATTTCAAACACAAATCCCCTCTGGGCAAGAGCAGGCCAAGCGGACGCAGAGCATCCTCAGCATGGTGGGGTGACTTGGCACAGAGGGAAAGCCAGGCAGCGGGTACGTCGCAATATTATCCTGGGCTTGGGCTCCGGTTCCTCTCTGCAGAGGGAAGACATCCAACTCCCCACCCGCTGCTCTGCTTCTCTACACGCCTTCACAATGATGCCGGCAGCTTTTTTTTGCCCTGGCAGCTGTGTCAGAGATTGACAAGAGCTTTACAAAATTGGGAGGGAAGTGAGGCTCTGTGTCTTGATGAAAGCTTTATTTAGAAATCAATGAAACCCACAGCTCCATCACACAAACTCCAGCCCTCCTACCCTTTTCAGCTTGTCTGCCTGGGCTGCAAGTCATCAGCACCTGTCAGAAAGAGAGGCCCACGCCAGAGGTACCTAAGAAAAAACAGGCACCATGCGGTCTCACACCCGGAGGAACCTTAAATTCCTTCCACACTATCTAGAAAAGACACTTTGTCTGGAGAAGGTTTGTATTGGGTCTTTGCTGGGAAAGGCTCTCCCCACAACTGGAAGGGACAAATCTGACCGCAATGGAAAAGAACCAAAGTCGGAGATAGTTGGGGCTGCCTGGTCCAAGAGCCATCAGAGCCAGAGGGAGCCTTCCTGTTGACACCATCAGCCTTCAGATGAGTCCAAATTTTGGAGACATGCCCTGGATCACAGCCTTCAGGGGTATTGGGACTGTTTCATTGCCAAACCCTGAGACAAACTGCAAAGGAAAGATACTGCATTAAGATACATTTCTCCAAAGTGAGGAAGTGGGGACCGACTCCAGAGCTCTGATTCAGATCCTTGTCTGCATATGTGGTATGTCATTAAGGGAGAAAAGCTGGCAGCAAGCTTCAGTCACTTACTACTGCACTGGCAGGAAAGACAAATGCAGAGCATAAGATAAATGAGGCACTTCCAAGTGCGAGAAAGTCAATACTATAGAGACCTTCAAACTGGAGTCTGGGGAACAGCTTACAATTCAGCTCACTGGTACAGACGGGAAGACATCTCTGTGTGCTGAGAGCTTATCAACGCTTCGGACTGGTACATCCCAGTGGGGTGACAAGACAGGCGGCCACATGGGACTGGACTTGGGCACAAGTCCTTGCAGAGGCCCACCGGGAGGGATTGCTCATGCACCATCTGTGTTGTGGGAGCTCTTGAAGGAAATCAGAGCCTTGCTACGCATCGTAATATTCCAGTAAAAAAAGACTGAGTCCTGGTGCAAGACAGTCTCCAGTGTGACCAGGCAAAGAGCAAGGGGCAACAGAAAAGAGACTTGCCCAAAATCTCATTAAAAAGCCGGGCTGATCTCCCTGAGGCTGCTCTTCAAGATGCCCGGAGTCACCCAGTCACGCTTTGCCACGTGTCAGACCCCATCCTGTATCATTCCCTCTTCCCTGCTGCAATGCATGGAGGGGACGCACCTTCTGCATGGCCCTGCAAGAGCCACCAGCCACGCTGGGCGCCCGTTTGCTCTTCTGCACAGCATCGCAGCATGGCTGTATGCGAGACTGGATTAAATATGGCTCTGAGCACGGGTGCGCGTGCTTGGTCCAACAGCTGAAGGAAATGCAAACTGATCCACCCGAGGAAAGAAAGGAGACGCTGCCCTCCTTTTTTCAATTATATCCAGGTCCAAGGTCGGCGACCTCTTCCCTCCTGCACTGCAGTATCTTGTCACACAAAACCTAGAGAGAAAGGAAATGTGATAAAGATGAAAGTGATGTGGCAGGCTCGTATGTGAAAACAATCACCCTTCAATTAAGTGTGATTGATTTCCCAAATCAGAGATGCATTCAGCTTCCAACAGATAGATATGAGCGAAGGCCAGATGCTGGGGAATTCAGCACACGTGCTTGGGCTAGGACATCGCAAGGAAACAAAATGGAGATGCTATAAAGTACCAGGTGCTTTGAGATGAGTCTGAGACAGGCATAAAGCCAAGCCAGGAAAATTTTCCCCCTTAAAGCAAAGCTCAGGGCTGAGAAACAAGATGCAGAGAAAGAAGGCATTTTTCCATGCAGTGAAACTACAGCTTTGTAGAAGATTTTTTTGTATGATAGCAGCAGCTGGGGACAGCCCAAAAGAGAGTGGGGATTTTGCAGATATATAGAAGAGACGTGCTGACATAAAGCTGTTTCTGTACAGGACAGACAAGGGACACAGCCCGTCTCATGAGGGAGCTGGAGGCAGAGTGGGACAAGGCACCTTAGTGACATCTCACAGTGTTGCTCTAAAGCTTTGACGAACGACTGCGAGGTCCAGAAACTCCATTTGGTTCTTCTAACGTCAGCTGTGTCCCTTTCACATTCAGATGCACATGGGGCCCCTCCAGCTGTTTGACAGACCCCTGATGCTTTGTGAACCAAACCTGCCCACCCACCACGTCCACACTGCCGCTGCCGAGGCGAAGCACCTTGGGGTGTTTCACAGCAGGCAGTCAGTGGAATAGAGGAGGACATCAGAGAAGCCGCTTTGCCCAAAGAGGAGGGAGCTCTGCTGTAAATGTCTGCAGCAAGCCCTGCTCTTCACTGAAGCACTGCAGTGTGGCGGAGGAGCAGCATCCAGATAACCAGCCTCCATTGACTTCAAGTGACTTGAGCCTTGTGCAGCTCAGTGCACAGAGCCCATGCGCATCAGGCCTGGCCAAAATATATGCTGTGCTTTTGGGGAAGATTGGGTACTCCCACGCTGGTCACCAAAACTGCTCTAGCTAGCACCCTTCATCAGCACTGTTTTAACCATGAAAGGGGAGCTTGCCACCCTGTCAGAAATTTGCCCTCTCAGCACCCATCATTGTGGCATCCAGTCACACCATTCTCCCAAGTCCCGCATGCTCCTCCTGCATTTATCAGCAATAGGCAAGGGCAAAACTGGCAGCACCAGGGAGGTGTTTGGACAGGGAGAAGGGAAGGCAGCACTGCAGATTTAGCACAGTTCGTGGCAGGAGAGCAGCTCCTGTAGGTTAGTCTGGGCTGTTGTCCCATTTTCCCTATCACGATCAGCCTCATCCATCTCCCCCTCTCTCCCACTTGTCCCTTTCAGGGATTTCAAATAAAAGGTCTGCACTTGACCCCCCTCCTCCCTGCCAGGAGAGGGGAAGGCCATGAATAGTGAGACCCTAATGTTTGCAGAAGTGATTTTCACATTAATGGCAGCATATGTTTGCATTGATTCCAACCTGCAGGGCTGCGCGTGAGCGCGTGTGTGTGCCTGCGCGCATGCTGCGGGCGGGGGGCGGCCGGCGGCCGGCGGCTCCACGTGTGGGGGCACCAGGTGCTTGCTGTCAGGCTGAACAAAAAGAAGTGTCAGCACTCTGCGCCGGGAGGCTGCGCTGGCAGCTCCCCCCTGCCTTCAGCCCTGCGCTCAGAGCATCCTGCCTCTGACTCACAGCAGCATCCTCTTGTGTCAGCTCCTGAGCTCTCCTCCCCTTCTCCTCTCCCCAAATTGCACAGTACAGCACGCCCTGACCCCAGGCTGTCTGCTGTCACCCATCCCCGCTCCCTAAAGGATGGTGACTTTGGATGGACAGTGGTTGTGCAGCTTCCTTCTGCTGGAGCATCCTTTGGAGGCTGCTCTGACCTCCTGCCAGACTGGTACATCTCACAGCCCATGTAAAGTCCTGCCATACCCAAAAACAGATCAGCAAGGTCACTCGCTGAATTCACAGCCTGCTGCCTCCTTTCACACCTTCTCCCAGTGGTGAGACACCACGGGGCTGGCACCCCAACAAGCTCTTCAGGCTGCCCTGGCTGGCGTCCCCGTGCTCTCTGGAGGAGGAGAGCTGCCCTGTTCCCAGCACCCCATCCTCAGTGTGAGTGCTCACCAGCACTGCCTGCAGGGCTGGACTCCCTCCACCCAGCACCAGCAAACCCCCAGCTCTGCCCTCCCCAGGACAGCGGGGAAGTCAGACTTACAGCTAGAGCAGATTAAGAGCAGCAGGGACCAAAAGCAGTTTGCACATCTCAGTGCCCTCCCAGGGTGTACTGAACCCAGATATTTCCCCATGATGATGAAGCCAGGCAATGTAAAGGGGGAGGCCTGACCCTGCTGCCTGGTTCACTCACACCCAGGGAATTTGCCAGTTCATGGACACACTCAAACTTCGTCAGCAAAACTTTCTGGAGGAGACCAGGCCTTAATCTTTTTTTCTGCTCCATTTCTCCTGCCTCTAAAACGGGAGTCACTGTTTCTTTTTGCTGCACTGTGCATCCATCTTGTCTGCTTAGATCCTGACCTGTCTGGTGCCCTGGAGAAACGCAACAGCTCCAGCAGTAGGGCCAGCATCTCCCTGGGGGTCTCCAGGCACTGCTGCAATCACAGTAAAGTCATGAAGAATAAGAATTAGGCATGATCCTATGTGGACTACGAGGACCCTCAGAGGCACGGCTGGAGTGAATGGAAAGAGCAAGCCTGTAGGCGGTGCTGCTGCTCGGGGCATGGTGATAAGAAGTCTCTTCCCAGTTGAGCTCAGGCCTATGCCCTGTGGGAGAGCTTTCTCGTGCCCCCAGGTGAGCTCAGCTGCTGAAGGATCCCATCCTGAGAGCAGCAGAAATGACTCATCTTCCTGGGTAAACCCACCTGAACTCAAGTGTCGATGTCGCAGAATTTACAGCCTGTGCCACCTATTTTACCCCTTGATGAACAGTAMGTTTCTTCCATCCATGGTTTTATCTCCATCACAGGTGAGGATTGGTATGAACGGTGATGCTTTGGGGTTTGCAATCTGGAAATTGTTTATCTTCTACAGGACAGCATTGCGCCATTGCAACGAGCCGTTCTGCAGGCAGAGCTCCCAGGGAGAGCTGTCGTGCTACCTCCACGCACTCGCGGAGCTTACTTGGGACAGTCTCAGGGCCCTCCAGGCAGCCAGCACCAAGAATTCAACATTCATACACAGTCCCCAAACCAGGACATTTGGCCTGGAGCTTTGAGCTCCTTGTCTTTACCCTCTGGCTCTTCAGCCTGGCTGGGCAGGAAAAGTAACAGAAACTTTCACTTGCCAGAAGTCTTGGTGTTTCCAAATCAGTCTCTGTGGGGAATCAGAGGGAAAAGTTAAAACATCAGAAAGCAAAAGAAAACAGTGTCCAAACTGCAGATTGCAGCTAAACAGCGCATGTGGAAATTGAAAATACCAGCAAGAAAAATCTCTACTTTGCCAGTGGAAGTGTAACTTGGGAAGGGGAGTGTTCTTGCCGCATTTTAAAATGGAGACCGCTGCTCGGCCTGGGAATTTCAAGGTGGAACGATTTGTATTGATGCTTTGATTCTCCTGATCAGAAAATAAAAAACCTGTACCAAAGTATTTTCTGTAGAAGAATCTTGATGTTGGAATAACCACATTTTTCTCCATAAGAAATTCTTAAGCAAAATAGATCAACTCCTTCTATTTAGACACACTCAGACTCTAATCTTAAATTTTTCTTTCTGCCATTTGAGCTATTAACAGGGGTTTTTTTCTCAGAAAAAATCAGAGCCGCCCATGTGATCACAGAATCCAGGAGTCAGGGCTTTAATGAAAACACCAGATACCGCAAAGGGGCCAATGCTATACATAGCCCAGACACTGCACTGCTATAGACCGGAAGACAGGGAAGAATTCGGTGGGTGGAATAGCTCAATGCCTTATTTATAGCATGAAGCTGTGGAGCAGTAGTGGGCTGAGCTCCGGTTGCCATTTCCCTTGCTGTGCTTGCACCCAGCAAAATAAAAACATGTGAGACAGGCTA
Source organism: Phoebastria nigripes (assembly GCA_035582835.1). Taxonomy (NCBI): domain Eukaryota; kingdom Metazoa; phylum Chordata; class Aves; order Procellariiformes; family Diomedeidae; genus Phoebastria; species Phoebastria nigripes. The sequence continues at coordinate 2,542,485 of JAYKAV010002553.1, read as the reverse complement.
AGCCAGTGTCATCCACTCTCAGAAGGACACCTCCAAGGCAGGCTATTTTAATCTGCCTGGACATACTCTATCCGCTGCTGTAACCACCCTCCTTCTTTTTCACTTGTGCTTTACGTACAGATGCCCAGTGCAGATTCATGGTCTCAAGCACCTAATGACCTGCTGTCTGTGCAGGTCCATATGAGGTTTTTTCTTTATTTTCTCTCTTACTCTGATGTGGAGGGTTGCAACGCTGCTCTTGATGTACAAGAGAGCTGCCAAGGAGAGTTTTGTAGAACTGCACTGGAAGTGCCCAGGCCAGGTCTTGTTAATGAACGAAGGCTGTTTGCACTCTTCCGGACACCAGATCCGTTGACTGAGAGAGCAGTGTGGGATGCAGACAGCTTAAGCATTAGGATCACTGAGTACAGCAGTGTTTCAAGTCTTGAAGACTCTACTACTAGCCAGCAAGCAGATGATCCACCAGATCCACCAGGGGTATATTTGGTGGATAGACTTCTATCAAGCCAGGATGTGGGAATCAGACAGGCAGCCTCATGGCATGGGGAGGTTTCCTTTGGTGGTTTTGTGGGTCGGGAATGATGGGAAAAGAAGCTAAAAGCATCATGCTTTTTTTTTTCCCATGCAGCAAGATCGGCCATTCATGGAAATGAAGGGTCCCACCTAATTTCGAACATTAAAACCTCAGATGGAGCTACAGGCCCGTGCAAAATGCTCCCACAGCTACTGTCCTCTGAGACCACACTGCAACACCCACCACTCCCTTCCTCCAGGACAAGCAGGCGGTGGGAATCACAGGTTGCTGAGCAGAGCACGGCTGCTGTCACSTTCATAGCAGGGCACAGTGAAGGGAAGCCCCATGCCCGCAGGGGATAGAAATCCCTTTGGCTTTTGAAAACTGTGTTTTTCTTTTAAGATCTTGAAGCAGCCAGTGGTCCCAATGCGCAGCCACTCCAATCAGAGCAGAGGTGCGAGGGTGTCTCACACAAGGTCTGCAGGGCACAGCCAACTTTAACCCCGCAATCCCAAATGTGTATGTAGAATTCCCTTGCTGAGCACCTTGCCCCCAGCATTCCTGCATCGTGCTGACAGGATCACACACTCCCAGTACATCCCTCCTGCAATAGCAGGGCTGCGGGGATGGAGGCTGATGTGAGGGCTTAATTAATCAGTTAATTAATCCCAAACATTTTAACCCTCCAAATCCCTGCTGCGCTCTAGTTTGGCAATTTGTTCATTAGTGGAAGTTTTTTGTTTGTGTTTGAACTTGGATCATTTGATTTTTCCCCTAAGACAGAAGCGAAATATAATCATGTCATTAGGAGAGCGAGTGTGTCTATGTGTGCATGTGTGTGTGTACCATTGTCTCCTGTGTTAGGAGCAAGCTCTGCTCAGGACTTTTCTGTGCTATCTCTGACCTCTCCTTGGATTCTCCTTTGCACTGGAGGCTTGCATTGCAAGGCTAAAGTCTGGCTGTGCAGGGGTGGTAAAGCTCCCTTGCCCCCTCTGCACTGGTCAAGCCACCCCAAATGCTCAGGCTGTGCTGATGCAGGCACCTTTGGGTCTATTGGGAAATGGTCTTGGTGGGGCTCATGCCCACATTCAGCAGGAGCAGAGCACTGACTTTCCTCCCTGGCAGCATCAGGGCCACCCCACACAGCAGAGGTGTAAGACACAACCCTCAGCTTGCTGGAGGAGCAGCAGTTAAATGCATGGTCTCTGGCTATCACATGGAATGGAAACCTGCCCTGCTGGGATCCTCAACTGCTTGTTTTGGGGTAATGTTATGTCTAAATTGCCAAGACACCCTGTCCCATCCCCTGGCAGGTGGGGACACCTGGATGTATTTTACAGCGCTCCAAACTTTTCCTCCACCCCTTTGCCCTGCCTCCATCCCTGTCCCTGGCTGAGCTGGAGACCTGCCCACCTTACCCAGGCGGTTACCCACACCTTGCTACAGCCACTGTTTTCAGACCTTCATTTCATTCCCGTTCTCTGCTCCCCTGAGTACACATGTTCACCACCCCTGAATCTGCAGCCTCCCACCTTGAGCCAAGCCCAGCAGCTGGGCTCGTGCCCAAGCTCCGGCCGGCACCACCCAGGAGAAGGACCTCTGGGCAAGTGAGAGGATTTACTGCTCCAGATCCTAAACACCACATCAGTGCTGTTACTCTGCCGGTGCACATCCCTGTTCCCTGGGTTTTTACAGCACATCTTTGTGCCACTTGGCTACAGTAATGAGGCCCCACCTAATTGCCATTCGATAAACTCCAGTTAAATTAACAGCTCCATCCAATGATCACCAACATCTGCTGTTCATCAGGCAGCCTTCCCTCCCCTCCTGCTCCCTGCATCTCCTTAAATCCCAATGCCCCAAAATTCAGCCTGTCAGGTCCCTACAGAAGGGGTTGTGAAAGCTGGTCTGAAAGCCTGGCTGTGGCCAGGGGATTTTTATGGAGTGTGTGGAGGGGTTTGTGTGAGTGAGAGCAAGGGGGAAGGTTGTCGGTGTGCAAGCAGAGAGAGGATATGAGAAAGAAAGTGTGTGTTCAAGAGGGGAAAGACCAAGGGACTTTGCAGTGTCCTATGGCCTGGAGGGTGTCAATATGTGTGTGAGATGATAGACAACAAGCAGCAGGCGAAGGAGGGCAGCATGATGAAGAGCAGTGGGAGAACCCAAGTGCCCGGTTAAGCCCTAGGAAAGAGGGTATGTCGGGCAGGCAGGGCAGGTGGAGGGGACAGGTGGATGCATGCATGTGCTTGCGGCAAGCGGGAGGAAGGCATTCCTTTGTGTCCATGGAGTGCGCTCAAATGAGTGTGGCTCTGTGTGTAGATGTCTGTCTGATTGAAGTGTGGTCATCTTATTTCTGTGTTCGCACACAGTATGTTTGTGATGGGCATGAGCTAGGTATAACTCAAACACGCTGTCTCTGCTCTCAGCTGTGTTTGGCCAGTGTATGAACCTGCTCACGTGTGTGGGAGCACATGCATAGCTGCAATGACGGTACTAGGTGAGCTGGACCAAGATATAATCACAAAAGCACACGAGCATCCCTGTGCCTTTGTCTCACAAACACCCACTATCTTGATCTCTGGCCCCTCTGTCACGCTGGTGATTCATTTTCTCTATGTTGCATGCGGAGGAACTGATGAAGAGGGGACATGACTCGCGCAGCTGACGCTGGCAGGGACACTGACTTTGCAGGAGCTTTATGCTCCTTTGACTCACCATTTCTGTGTGAGGACTTAGTTCTGCATGAGCCCAGCTCTAACTGAAAATCAGATCCTGAATCTGACTTCTGTAGGTAGGTTCAGTCTGCTTGTACACAGATGTGTGCACACATGTATGAAAGCCTGCATGTGCATCGCCGTCTCCAACAGCTCCGCAGTGGCTGGGGAGAGGGAAGGTCACCTCCCTGATTCAGAGGTTAACAGGGTCATGCTTCACTTGTGGAAAAAACTCTTGCCTAAAATTAAGCCTCAGCCTTGCAGAAGGGCAGGCCAGACAAGCCATTAAAAAAGGTCAAAGATATTATCAGCTCCTAATCCAATTAGATACTGATTATCTGTGAATTCAGCACAGCCTCACTGTTACAGCTATGCTTAGGAAAATGAGCATCTCCAAAAAACCAGCTGGAGATTGAGGGGGTTCTGAGAGCTGAGGCAGCCTCGTGAGAGATTACACCACTGCCTGGGGAGCACTGGCTGTAGCAAGAGCCATGTCAGGTTTTCATAGCTATCTTTCTTCATACATGTCACCTGGTGGGTGACATTACATTGATGGTGAAGGAGACAGACAGATCTGTAACCATCCCTTCTCCTGAATATAAGTTTAAGAACAAAAGGAAACGAGAATTTCTGTATTCGATTAAAATCAGTGATGCAGCAGCCTGACTTGTTGGGAATTCTCCAGCAAAACATTTTTAATGGAAAATATCATTCTGGCAAAACCAACAGTTTCCATTGGGAAATAACAGTTTTACCGTTTACTTGTTGTGGGTTTTTTTATTTTTGGTCAGTCCAGCAAAAAGCAGCACATTTTAAGGAGGTTTCCTACTAGTGGTGTTCTGGAAAAAATCTTTCAGCTGGGTAGAAATCTAACTGTTTTTAATCTGGAACTTGATTGCTTTATTAAGGGGATTATGTGATACAGTCCTGAGATACCAGGGGAACGGATTTGCTCCCCTGGCAGGCGGTCTGACTTTGAGAAAAGAGAGTTTGTGTGTTGAGTGCTGGCTGAAAGAGTTATGGAAATTACCCCCCCGTGGTTTCATCCCCCTTGTCTCTGGACAAGAAGGTCTTTGATTTTTTTTCTTGCTGATAATAGAACTGAACCGTGGCTGGTTTCTCTCCCTAAATGGAGCACCTTGCACATCTTGCTGTGGCAAACTTCAACATAGGTGTGAATGGCTTTGGGTGATTTCTTCTGTGAAAACAGGGAGAGGTGCTCTGGCCAGGGCAAATCCTGCTGCACCGAGGCCTGGATTTCTTTTTAGGTGCTGGCTGATGCAAATGATGGGTTTGGGGAATGCCTCCCTTTGCCTTTTGCAGCTCCCCCTTCCCAAAGGCGCATCAGTTTGGTTTCTTATTTATAAAAGGCAACCGATGTAAACCTCTTTCCCTCTGTTTTACAGTCTCCCATGCCTGGCTGGGCAGAGCCAGACAGGTTTGCGGTAACTAGCTGAGCAGTTCTATGGATTTCCAGTGTTGCTGTTTGGCTGCAATGACACTTCGGTTGTAGCTTCTGCCTTAGGAAAGCAATACTCTTTTAAAAGCAAACCTGCCCATCAGCAGAACCACCCCTGGGCAGGGGCTTGCAGATGCTGCCAGGTGGGGATCAGACCATGAGGGCAGCACTCCTGATGGAGCCAGGACTTGGGTACCACTTCCGAACCTCCAGGAAAAAAAACCTTCTGATCACAAGCTGGACCTGCCGAGGATGTTCAACGCTGCAGGAGTTGAACCAATCTGGAGCTGAGTGCCAACAGCAGTTCTTGCTTCTGACACAGATTTGCTGCTCAGCCTTGGGAAGATGGAGTTTCCCCTCCATATTTTAGCTGTGAGAACAGCTCTTTGGCCAGGCAGTAGCACTCAGAGTCTGTGCTTTGGGTTTACATCTGCTGAACATCTGGGCTTGAGGGTTTAGCCACGCAGGAATGGTCACCAGCGTGCACTTGTAAAGGGCATCTATTACGCTGCATTAACCCCACGTGGACACGTGCGGGCAGGATTAAGAGGCTGTAATCACATTCAGCTTGGTGGGCTTTTGAAAGAGAAATCAAATGAAGGCTGTGAACAAGGACGTCCCTGCGGGTGCTTAATGCAATTTGGCTAATCCACTTGGCGTGTAAATGGTTTGTTCAACTTCATCTTTCCTGCCAGCATGTATAGACAAGGTGGGAGTGAGTGCATGTGGGCTTGAGACCCTCAGGTAAGCTGAGTCAGGTCTGCTGGGGGGGTCTGGCCGTGGCATTCCCCTCCCATTCCCCTTAGAGCGGGGCCCTTCCTTGGGAGTCTGAAACAAATGGGGGGAAAGCACGATGGGCACAGCTGAGGATAGGAAGCAGTTTCCCCGGCTAAGCGAAAGACAGAGGAGGAGATGTTGGTAAATAGGCTATTAACACCCAATGTCACTCCATTAATTTCATGGAATAAATCTGTCCTCTTTTATTCCTCCCATCTCCCATGGCCTGGGAGGCTGGAGGCTGTTTGCTGGGCTGGAAGGGAGGACCAACATGAAACCAGGGCTGGTTTTGGCTCAGTCCCCCTCCTGGAAGCTCAGCCGGCTCCGGCCCCAGCACTGTCCGTTTCATTTGACAAAGGTGACCAGCAATGGCAAATGCTCCTTCCATGCCAGGAAAGCAGGAATTTGGTGGTATTTGCTATCTTCTTCCCTCCCCTAGAAAGGCAAGCAGATGCCTTCCAGACAGCACCTGTACAGCTGTGCCCATCCTGCCCAGAGGGTACCTCTCCCTCGACATCTGCATCTCCCCGGCAAGGACAAAGCCCACAGAAGATGGGAAAAGCTGCTGGTCCTGTCTCTGGGCCAGGGTCTTTGCTGATAGAGAGCCAAGACTCGAGGCAGAAGTGTGCGAAGGCTCCCTCAGCTGAGCTGCAAGGCCATGGCCAGAGGAAGAGCTGCAGCCCAAGTCCCCAGCTGGAACAGCTTTGCATCGGACCCAGTGCCTGCAGCACTGAAGCCCAAGGTGCTGCCACCTGGTTAAAGAAGCAGCTCCGCTAGGATATCAAATAAATTAGGGGATTTTGTTCTCTATGTGCTGCTCTCTGAGCTGCAGTGTGAGCTACACTGCAAGACAATGTTATCCATGCAGGAGACACCAGTGAGGTACCCACAGCCCATGGCTGTTTGCATCCCATCCACGCACTGCCACTGCAATAGTTCATGCTATCAGTAGGCTTCATAGTTCATGCTACAAAGGCCATCAGGACCTGGCCTGCCTGTGCCAGGCGTTTCTCTGGCAATCAGTACAATCAAAGCAAAGGGAGTGAGCACAAGGCAGAGGAGGGAGGAGAGGCAAGAGGTGAAGCTGGCGCTGGGACTACAGCTGCCCTGCAGGAATGGCCAGGCTTAGGGACATTGAGCATCTCCCCTCTGCAAAAGTGGCAATGGATGTGTCCCTGTCTCTAGCTTATTGACCTGCCTGGGTTGTGGCCGTAATTAATTCATATCTGTAAAGCACTGCTTAAAAATCCTCACAAGCTGGCATCACAGATATGGAACGGAGTGTGACTGACATACATGCCTTCACAGCAATCCCAGACCCTGTCTCAGGCCTTCCCAGACCACGTGCAATCACATCCAGCCCTTACAGCCACGGATCAGTGGAGATTTTGGTTGCCAGGTAGAGATCTCATTGATTTTTTTTTTTTTTTTTTTTTTTTAAATTGATGTTGCTATGGCAGGAAAGAGTTTTGCCCTATCAGAGACCACAGAGCTGCAGGTAAAGACTGGTACAGTTTGTGGGAGACTTAATTAGAGAAGATGATTTGAGTGACCTGCCTCAGCACTAAAAAAGCCTATTTAGTGCTAGTGCCTATTAAGACTAGCCTTGCCTCGGGAAGATGGGGCAGTTTGGCAAGCACTGTCGGGAGGGAGCTCCCCATCTCTGACCAACCTTGCTAACCAAAGTCCACAGCAACTTCCCCTCCAGTGTAAGAAGGCTCATGACTCAGTTTTTAAAAGCCTGCTGTGATAAATAGCTTTTCCCATTTATTTGCCAATGCAGCCAGCACAGTCCCACATGCTTGGTGGCACTGCTGCCTTTGCATGCCACAGGCCACCCCACGGGTCCTACTGAGGGGGAATGGGGTGGGTGGGGATGACTGAGATGGAGGGGAGAGGCGACAGGAGATCCTTTGGTTTCAGTTGTGCCTGGTCCCGTGGGAAGCCAGGGAGAAGGTGAGAAGAGACCCCACTCTGGCATGCGTCCCTCACATCCCACTTCCCACCAACTCTCGGGCAGCTGCAAAATTCACCACTTTCCCAGCACTCACCCAGGAGGGAATAATGATAATAAAAACAAAATTAGAACAACTCCCTTCCCCAGACTGGGGGGGTGGGAAGGGAATGAGCTCTTGGGAACGGCTTGGATTTCACAGCCTCTCCTGGTAAACGTGACTTTTCAGAGAGAAAGTCGCCGCCACCGGCTTGTCCTTTGTGTCTGCAGAAATGGGGTCCTCTCTCAGCCTTTCCCTTGTCATTGGATCTGGTCGGAGGGGCGGCGGTCCTGCCACTTCCCCCATGCAAAAGAAGCAGATTTGTCATCCCTGCTGCAGGCTCTGCGTTCCCAGCCTCTCTTGCCTCATTTAAAGAAAACCCCCAATCCCCCAACAATGTAGAGCTTGAAATCTTTTCTTCCAACTTGATACTTCATTATTGTGATTGCTTTTTATTGATTGACAGAGCTGCCTTTGCAAACACCCAGGACYCTTGGAGAATTGCAAGCGGCCGATCCAGTCCCGCTCTAGCACACGTGCGCACACCGTCTCCCACTGAGCACGGTGGAGCCTCATCCTCCTCTGCTTCTGAAAAACAGCGTCCTCAGAGGGATGGTGAGAAGACTGGGAGCTGGTTTCTCTGCCCATCAGTGCAGCACTGGGCAGAGCTGGGCCCTTGGGGAGGCTCTGTGCTGCACATGGCACAGCTGGGCACAAGGATGCACGAGGCTGCCACCAAGAGCATTATTAATAATGGCCAAAATGGTCTTTCTCTGTGCACCAAGGGCAGGCTGTGTCTCTTGGGGAATCACTGCACAGAGACACGTCACTACATTGAGTGACACGCAGGTCCTGGCAGGATCTTTGGTTTCCTTCTCATCCTGAAAATGTCCCTGCTTCCTCCAAACCCATGCCATGACTCTCTGCTGGCCTCACATGAAGGGTGACTGTGGTTTTCCAGCCATGTTCACAGGGGTGTCACCTGGTCACCTCAGCCATGACCTCTTGTCCCAGCCTTCAAAAAACCTGCCTGTGCTCTGTAAACAGGTACAGGGCAGCCAGTGCCCACTGAGCCAGTCTCACTGCAGAGACCCAGCCCTAAATACCTGTGAGCAGACTTCAGCTCCTGCCTCTTCTGGGAACTCAAGGATGGATGGATAGGTGGATGGGGGAAGGAGCAACCCTAGCTGCAGGGAAGATCCTGCCCTTGCTCCTGCCCCAGGAGCATAGGTGCACTTTCAGAGTCTAGACTGAGAGAGGGGACACAGAGCCAGGCTGCAAATCTGCAAGGTCTCAGCCTGTCCATGGGGCTGGGAGAGGTCACCCTCTGAGACAGACCCAGCTTGCTGAGGCACCCCACGGCGGGATGGGCATCTCAGTTCTGCTCACACTCAGGGGATTTAAACTCCAGGGATATGGTCAACGAGTCAGAGCAGCCTGCTGGGGACTTCCCAAGAGCAAACCCTTTTTCCCACTCTGAACTTCTTGCTATACATGCAAACCCAATTAAGCACAGTGCAATGGTCAGGGCTTGTTAATATTAGGGCTTGGCTGGTTTCATTCCTGGCTGCCAGCAGGCAGGAACCAGGGTGGAGGAACGGGCGAGGCAGCAAAACCACACAGCGTAGCAAAGCTCTGGCAGCTTTCCTGCTCTCTCTTGATAGGATTTAGGAGGACAACAACTCCCAGCAGCCGGATCTCCTGAGGTGGTCTGGAGGATGCGTCTGCCTGCCCTGGGTCTTCAATCAAACCTGAGGATACTTTCGTCTCCTGACTTTCTGAGGGCACGTTGCTCGGAAAGTAGGAGACAAAATGCAACTGTCAGAATACAGATCTCGGCTGTGATGTATGGGGCAGCGAGATGGGCTGCTACTTGTTATCCCCTGCCCTGCTGCGGCAACAGACAAGGGGATGATGCGGAGAGTCGCTGCCAGCCAGCAGGCAGATCGCAGGGAGCCCAGCCATAAGGAAAAAAATGGCCTGAAAGGATCACTTGTAAAGGTGAGGGGAGCACTAGCTATTAACCTGCTGCAGACACTGATTAAAGAGACACTATCCTATAGATTACATTCAATGTTTTCTAGCCACACTAGGAATAGCAATAATTCCTAACCTAGGGGCTTCCAGTGCTTTTTCCAAGTGTTTTAAATTTTAAAGCAAACCTTTTCTCTCCTTCCCACAGGAGGGATGCTGTCGGGCTGCCCCTGCAGTGCTAACCCAGCCCTCACTGACAGGCCCCTTGCCTGGATCACCAGCTTAGACCTTCCCAGACAACAAATCTGGGGTATTTGCATCTCAGACCAGATTATCCTGAGAGCCGAGCCACCTCCCTCTGTGGAATCGTGGTGCCTCCAAGGGTCAGCCCTGAGCGCAGCAGCCCTGGGGGAGCGAAGGAGCAAACAGCCCACACCCTTACGACCACAGTTTCACAACTGCTCTGAATCCACAAAGATGTCAAAAAAGGCAGGCTGGACAGCACGGCCACACTCCTACCCTTCATGGTGTTTCTGCAGCAGGTTATCTTTTTACTGGGATCATTTTTGGACACAACCAGCAAGTCTTTCCCAGCACCAAACGGCTGCAGCATGGATGCTTGGTGCCAGCACACAGCCCTCCATCCCAAATCCTCTTTGCCATGGGACCTGTCTGAGCTTCCCTGGTATCTCCCAGCAGAGGGAAGCACTGGCACAAGGACGTGACCAGGTTACAGCAATACTTTGTGATGCTAGTGATGGACATTAGCACCCTGCTTCCCCCTCTGGGAGCCAGGGCACTCCTCGGCCCCGTCTGGGTGGACAGGGGAGCCCCAGGCACAGAGCACCCATGCAAGGGGGTGGAGTGGCTGCCAGGCCTTCGTGTCTGGGGTGCCTGGCGGCTTTGCATCCGGGAAGCTCTTCCCTGCTGTGAGAGCAGCTTTAAGCAGTGCCCCAAAGCCCTGGCTTCTTGGAAGGGTTACTTCCTTTGTCTCATTTTCCTTTTTTCCAGATCTGACTTAAAACGGAGATCAGGATGACTCTCAGCGAGCAAAGATCCCATGACTGTTTCCCCAAGCGCCAGGATATTAGTCCTTGTATCCTGGCCATATTCCAGCTCGGGAAATTACCTTCTGCCTCCCTAAATCCCCCCTGCGGTTTCAATTGGATACAGGCTTCTTCGCTCTCTTGCTGAAACTGCTGCGCAGGGTTGCTGTGCGCGGTTAAGCAGCTGCTATCGGAGGTGGGTGACAGGATTAATCTCGGGGGTGCTRGGGTCAGAGCTGAGCGAGGGCAGGGAGCGCCGCCTGCCGAAATGCCAGCGCAGCGGCCTCTCCCCGGGGTTGCGCTCAGCCCCAAACGGGCCTTCTCTCTTAGAGCTGCCCTACGGGCTCTTATCCCAAGCTTAGCCCCCTCTTTTACCCTCTTTGCATTGCAGAACCACAACTAGCACACACTGAGATGGATTTTGCTTCGTTTTCCGGCACATCAGCTGCCTGGATGGACACCAGCTGCCAGAGCATTGATTTGCTCATGCACCTGGAGAACACGTGCTTTTCTCACAGGCACGTTTAGGCACAGGATCCCTCTCCCCTTGGCTCACCCTCACGTCTTTGCAGAATAACTATGGGCTCTCGGGCATTCCAGGACTTGTACCTCTGGGAACACCTGGGGGAGCCCCGCATGGGGTGCTATGCTTGCAGTATGGGGTCCTGAGCAGAAAGGGGACACAGTGCAGTGTGGGACCCTGCCCAGAGGAAGGGCCCTGCTCTGCCCTAAGCTCGGGGCACAGCCCATTGTAGGGCCCCTTTCGCAAGCCCTTGCGCTGGGGAAGGTGCCAGCAGGTCCCATCTACAGAGTCACCCAACGCTGGAGCAAATCCCAGGAGCGAACAGCCCTGCAACAGGAATCCCAGAGGTCTCCAGACTGAAGTTGTTCAACCTCAAGTTAAAAATGCAACACTGTCAAGCAGCCAGGTTTTGCGTTGTTCTCGTTGCCAGAATCTGTACAAGCAGATTACTTTGCTGTCAGGAATACAACACGAGTCAGAGAGAGAGAAATCCCCTGCCCGGGCACTCTGGAGACATACCCGCAATATTCTGAGTAATGCAGCCATCTCACTGACATCCCCTGACATCTGGGGAATACAAAGAAAACCAACAGAAAACCTTTAAAGTCATTCAGTAGATGTGATTTGTGGATGAAATATAATATACAGTGAAAGGTGGGGACAACAGCCTTTAATGAAGTGTCTTGGAGGAAATCTCGTATGTGCGTGCATGTGTGTCAAGGGGAGGTGTTTATACATATATATATACACATTTATACACATATCTGTTAAACATTCTTCTTATGTGTTCTATATGTGCATATATAAATATATACATCTGTACGTGTGCCTGTGCTGTGGGCAAGAGAGCTGCCAAGAGCAGTCAAATTTCAATCCAGTGTGCAGAAAGCGGCGGGACCCATGGACAGGAGCTCAGCCCTCTCTTCTCCCCATGAATCACAGCCCACGGACGAGGATCAGTGCGGATGTCAACTCTGGTGCCAGCTCTTCTTCCCTGGCTCCTCCGGGCCGGATCCCCTCCCCGCCCACGCGTCCCCCCTTTTCCCTATCCCCCTTCCCTTCCCAGCAGGATGACATTCATCCATCATCAGCATTTTAAGTGCTGGCATGTCATTGAGGCTGTCAGCCGCCCTCTTTGCTCAGCACAAGGCGCTCCGCTTGGCGGCTTGGTGCAACCGTTTCCATTTGGAGCCCATAATCCTCCTATTCGGGTTAGTTCCACTCGGTTTCACGGAGCGCAGAGTGAGGGGAACCCAATGGGACAGCAGTAAATTATATCAAATAATAGAGAGAGGGCTTGCTCTAATAACTCCGACCACAGGATACTCAGGCACAGATGCACTGCTGGGGGTCRAGCACTGCAACCTGCCAGGGTAAAACCCCTATAGCTTGCCTTTACCCTTTTTGCCCCCAAAGCCAGAGGCTCTGGGTCCCACCTCAGTGCTACCGGGTGTAAATCTGGAATTAACTCCCCTGACTTCAGTGGTACTACTCCAGGTTTATGGCTGTGAAACTGAGCTTGGGATCTGGCCCCAGCTCAAATCCAGTGGGTGTAAACTGAGCTCCAGCAACCTGGCCCCATGGCTGAAAAATGGTTCGACATACGGAGAAGGGAGCTGGAGACAGGGTTACTTAGGAAAGTCAGCGGAAGGTGCCAGGGAAAAGTCACTTTGCTATCCCATGCCCAGAGGGCTGGCATTCCTCGGAGGTCTGCCTGTATTTCATCTCGTCAAATGACCACGTCCTGATGTCAAACGTGCTCTTCAGAGAAGACGGGCTGTCCAGTGGCGGGTACCACCAGGGGGGACGCCCGCCCCTGTGCCCCACCACCCTGCTCCTCTCCCAGCAGAGCCCTGATCCCCTTTGAAGCCCACGCAGCCCTAACGCACGTGTGCCCTCGCCCCAGCCACTCCAGGTGCCATTGCAGCAAAAGGCGGCTGGAGAGATGGCACAGCTGGCATCCCAACCCTGCTATGTCATGCACGGCTACTCAGGTTTAAACTGGGAGTTAGAAGAGATGCTTATTTTAGAAGCAAGTTGTTTTTGCAGTATGCTTAGTCAAAGCAAAAAGCAGGAGGGGAGGCAGGGGGATTATTTAAAGGGAAACCCCCTGAGCATGGACCCAAGCGCTGGGCTAATTTTAGAAGCCAGTATATCCTGGAGTCCTGACAAGGGACTCAACAGGACTTTAAGAAGTGGGCAGTGCACCAGAAGAAAGCGGGGTCCAGGGCTGGCCGTGTATGGACCAGTGCTGAGAGCCCGGGTGGATACACTGAATCAGCCACTTTGGCTGCAGCAGGCAGCTTATTGCTCTGTGCCTCAATTTCCCCATCCCTATGCAGGGATACTGCTTTCACCTGAGGTCACTAAAAGGGTCACATCCCAGGGTCTGCAGATGGCAACTAGAAAAGAGCAGTTTATTTCAATCTCTGAGAAAAGGTAGAAGGGAATCTATGAGCACTGGCTTGTGTTTGGGGATTTTTTACACACTTTTTGGCAAAGCTGTTCAGATGAAAGTCCACAACAGCTCCCTGGCAGAGGTGTCAGCATCTGCAGGAAGGATGCAAGCCACGGGCCAGGGCTGTACAGAGCCAGCCGATGGGTTTTCATTCCACATCTGCACTCAAGATCTGGGGCATGGCATTACCTCTGCTATTCCTGAAGCCTTGCCCCACTGCTCCAAGCACTGCAAAACCCAGGAGTAAGCGTTCACCTGCCCATGGTGCCTGCAGCGCTTTGCAGGGCAGCAGTCCCATGCCTGCAGAGCCCCAGCTCACCCTCCTCTTCTTGCTGGCCATCAGCAGAGCGGCGTGCCGGGGGATGTGCGTGCGTGCATGTCTGCCTGCACTCCTTCCCTGCAACCTGCCAGCCTGCTGATCTATAAGCTAATCCTACCCCAAGCTGATCTATAACTAATTCACTTACAACACAATTGCAATATCGATTCCCAAACTGCTTTGCAGACAGTGCTAAAACGTGTGTGTGTGTACGGCAGGGACAAGGGAGCCAGCTGACAAAAAGCCAGAGCGCGGGGAGGGCGCGGGTCAGTGCCTGCTCTTCGCAGGGGAGATCAGGGCGTGCTGCAGAGGCAGCTTCGTGTGCACCCTTCGAGTCCTTCCTTTTGTCTCTGCTGCTGCCAAGGGCTGTGGCTGGCTGCAGAGAGATCTGAACACGCCTTTCTGCCCAGGCATCCTATGGATCCTATGCATCCGCCATCCTTGCGTCTGCTGAGCAAGGCCTGTGTGTCACCATGGGAAGGATGGGATGCTTTTCGTCCATCCCTACCACCTCAGGAGAGCAAGACCAGTCCCGCACTCTCCCATCGCTATGGGAGCCACAGCTGCGTGGGCAGGCATGGGGACTGGAGATCGATCTTTGGAGGAGAAGCACACTAGCAAAGAGCAACTTCTGCAGGGTCACTCCTAATGGGGGAGGTGAGAAAGGGGCCGTGTTTCCAGCCTGCTCTAGCCGTCTCTGGGGGTGGGTTGGAGCAAGAATTGTGCTTATCTGGGGAGGTAACCACCTCCACAGCTCCTGGTCCATCTCCAGAGGACAGGGTAACTCATCCCAGCACAGCGATTGCCCTCTCCCTGCCACGCCAGGAACCCCTGCCCCATATGGACCGACAGCACTTTGGGGGCTGGCCTGAGCCTTTGCACGTGACCTTGCTCACACCAAGCTGGTTTGGGATCAGTCTAAGGCTACAAAATCCAGCACAGCCTGGGACCAGTGATCTTGGTACCTTCCTAACCCCTGGGGTAAGCACAAGCTATTCCAACATGTTACCTCCTGCATCGAGCAGCGCGGCAGAGCACGCACAGGCAGCACAAAGGTTAAACCTCTCCCAACACCTGCAAGAGGCACATAATTTCTGCACTTCTTTCCAAAGTTTACACCATTTACGCCAGCAGAGCATGAGAACGCTGAAGCCACCAAGAAAAGCCCCCGTTTTGGTCAGTGGTCTCCAAGAGCTTCACTCCGGGAGCCACATTTGAAAGGTTGATTTATGCAGCACAAAGTAAAGAAGACATATTTAATGATGAATGGAAATGTCATATTGATCCTATGGACAGGCTGTGAAATACTGTCGTACACGGGCTGTCGCTGAATCCACCAAGCGGGTGGAGACATTCGACAGCAGGGCAGTCAATATGGGGAGCACGCTGCCCCCCGCACGTCTGCCTACCCGATGGGCATCACCAAACCAGGCTGGAACTCAGGAGAAAGCTCCTAAGCTGCAAAGGAGAGAGGATGTTGAAGGACTTTCCCATCCATCCAGCGGTACCATTAGTATTTCAAAGGTGTTTGCAGGCATGCACATGCAGGGTGGCAGGGCTGCCATCACATCGCACACAGCACAGCGGGGCACTGACTGAGGCCATGGCAGTTCCAGCATTAAATAATATTGACAAGAGGCAAGATTGTGCGTGGTGGAAGGACAAAGGTATGTGTCCCTCACCAAATACATCTCGGTGATGGGCCTCCCACACAGTCTGTAGCAGAAGCACATCCTATGCCTGCGATTCTCTCCCCGTGGGAAAGGCGATGTACCCAGGGCTGCCAGCACTCAGGCAAAATGCCTCGGCTTGGAAAATTGAGGGACAACGCTGCTGTTGAGTCTAAGGAGGGTCTGTGGCATCTTTGGAAAAGGGACCCCACAACCACACAGCCATGTGGGGTGACCGCAAAGGGACTTTGGGGGTCACCTTCGTACCCCTGCCCTGTTCATGCTGCAGCCGTCAGAATCTGTCACGTTGCTGTAGCAAAGACTCGGCTCAGCTGGAGGAAAGTTCCACTTGGACAGAGCACAGCAGAGGGGAAAAGTGATCTTAAACTGGCAAAAATAGAGCATCGGCCTCATATAATTTCTCTGAAAACAAGATTTATTGAAGTTCTGTCTGTGGAAATCACTGTAGTGTGGAACACTCAACGTATAGATTCGATCACTGACTCGTACCCTACTACATTTTTCATTAGGAAAAATATTGGCTGGGAAAGTTTGACCTCATAATCTCTGCATTTTAAACAATAACCAAGGAAAACAAAAGTGACGGACTAAGGAAATCTCTTCCACTTCAGCACTCCCCTAGGCAGGAGCCAGGAGCTGAAATTCGCTGCTCTGGACCAGTGGGTCAGAGCTACCTGCTGTGACCCTTTGTGTCCAGACCCCTCCAGACCTGATGGTCTTTGGCCACATCTACCCAAGGGGTCTCCAGGGTGGGCACAATGCACATCAGTACCTGCTGGAGGACCGAGCCATGCCGGCTGAGTGCTCAGAGCAAGGAGGATTCACAGGAAGGATGGCAACATTTCAGAAAACTGGACTCTGTTCTCACCGTACTTCAGTGGCCCAATCTATCCAAGTAGGGACAGTCTCCACCGCAGGGCAAATCAAATTTAACCCTCATCTGAGACACAACTTCTCACCTTTCTGTAATAAGATCTCCCCAGCCTGCAGTCAGCACAGGGCTGAGAGAGGGGATAGGCAGATGGACAGATTCCTGGTTGGGAGAGCTGTGGTCTCCACCTTCAGTTTGGCCAACACGTCCCTGTCACCCCGCCAGCACCACACAAGGGATGGTTGGAGTCTCAGCTGCTGCTCCACCACAGCCTCTTTCAAATTAATTCCTGTTTTACGGTCTAAATAAATTAACCTCCATCGATTAGAGGTTCCCAGTGCTTTTAATGTCAGTGTCATAATCAGATACCAGAATGGATTTGCCTTTCTAAATCATAGCTCCAAAAGGCTTTCAATCTGATGCTCTATTTTATGTGTGACCCAATTAGAGACCACAAGGCTTTGAGCCCCAGTTGCTTGCCAATAGCCTGCTTTACACACACTGCTGGTTGGTGGCCTTCATGACTGAAAGGAGACCTCACCCCGGACCCTGTCCCTCCATTCTTCCCACCACTTGCACTCCTTGGTTCTCACCTTCTGACAGCCAGAGACCCCCCCCACCGGGCAGCAAAAGCCAAACTCAAGAAAGCCAGAGGCAGGCAGTGTTCCTCTGTCTTTGATTCATGCACCAGATCTACATGGGAAGAGGTCTCCGAGCCATTTATGAAGGTGAACTTATCTTGGGAGACAGCACCGGAGCTCCATTGAAACCCTCCTGTTCCCACTGGGAATCTCCCTGACAACCCAAAGCCAAAACTCAAAGGATCCGATTATCCATGGATGTCGGTCTCTTTTCCCAGGTAACAAGTGATAAGACAAGAGGAAACTGACTCAAGTTGCACCAGGGGAGGTTTAGATTGGATATTAGGAAAAATGTTTTCACCAAAAGGGTTATCAAGCGTTGGAACAGGCTGCCCAGGGAAGTGGTTGGAGTCACCATTCCTGGAGGTATTTAAAAGACATGTAGTTGTGGTGTTTAGGGACATGGTTTAGTGGTGGACTTGGCAGTGTTAGGTTTATGGTTGGACTCGATGATCTTAAGGATCTTTTCCAACCTAAATTACTCTATGATTCCATGATTCTATGATCTTAAGCAATGCGTCGGGCAAAGAGCTGAAGTGGAGATCTTGGAGCACTTTGGTCCCAAGCATGACTGAATGAAACCTTTTGCCCATGGGGAGAGGAAGGGGTACATCACAGGCAGCCTGATCGGCTTGGATCGGCGAGAATAGCCCTCAGCTTTCTAGGGAGGTTTTCTGTCTTTCCCTTTATCGCCTCAGATCTCAGGGCCCTTTCTGAGCATCCATCTGATAGCGGGGAGGGAATTCCTCTCCACCCCTGCTCCCGCACTCAGTATCTCCCTTGCAACTTCTTCCAAGACCCTTYGGTTTGATTTCCAAGTTCTGACACAGCCATTAGTTACAAAGAGCGATTAGTTTGGTTGTTGTCGTTAAGTCATTTTTTAAATGGCTCCAGGCGGCATCAGAGAACAAAGAAACAAAATACCCGTGAAAAGAGTTAATCACAAATTACTAATTATTTTCCCCCCTCCCTTTGCACTCTTTCCTCCCCAAATCATGAAATATTATCCCCATGAAGAAAGGAAAAGGTCTGTCCGTTCATGAGCCCTTCATGGATTTTATACACCTAATTCATCAAACGAGAAACACTTCCTGATCGTCCGGGATTATTTTGAGAGGTGAGCTCATGACCCCCCGACCCCGCCGCCAAGAGCCACGGCGAAGGGTGAAGGCTCTGATTTACGTGTCCCGAGATGCGGCCCCGAGTTACAAGGTGGGGAACGGTGGAGCCTCGCCAGCTCAAGGAACGAGCCCTGATACCCCAGTGAGGGGCAGCCGCTGAGCCGGGCCCTTCATGTAGAGAGACCCCATGACTCCAAGTGTTTCTGAAGCCGTTTGGATTTTATGGGGCTGCTGATTTCAAACAGGCCGAGCGCTTTGAACGAGGCATTGTGCATGCCATTTGGGGTTTCATATTTATTTACGGAGAGGTCTTTTATTCCTCTTTCCAGCTGGGACGTACGTGCCACAAGACAGGTCTTTAGCTCAAAAGAGTGCAACCAGAGGGACAATCTGGAAGGCATAGGAGTCTGGGCTCCTGCAAATTTTACTTGAAAGGAAAATTTGGGCATGATGAGAGTTGAGCAGTCCAAGCCACAGGCATCCATTGCTCCCAGGTCTAGATCCACTGGGACCTGCTTGTTAAATATCCACAGGTCACTCAGAGTAGAGGTGGCTTGTCTGGGGAAAGCACTGTTGAAAATAATGACTCTTGCAAATGCCCAATTCCCTGCTTGCCCCGTTCTCCCAGTCCCATAGTACTGAGCCTCTGTGGTTCCACGGGAGACAGGTCTTTGGCTGTGCCAGGGCAGAAACCACTGGTGAAGAATCTGGATGCATAAAACCTCCGTTTCAGATGCCCACGCCCCTCTGTCACCCTTCCTCTTTGGCCATCAGCAAAAAAAAAGTGTTCATATGCCCAAACCCACATGAGAGCATCTCACTGAGCCTTGGAGATGCTCAGTGTTCAGCTGCAGATCCATCTRAATACCAAAGATCTTTTCATAAACAGGCCAAAGCAAAATCAAACATCTCCAAGAGATTTGACTTCCAAATCTGTACCAGCAGCCAACACAAAGTAGAAGGCAGCAGTAACACTGGGACCCCTCTGCAGTGGAAGGCGTGAACATACCTGCTGGCTGGCAGGTACGTAAATCTCCAGCTCCCAGTATTTTTGCAGCCTTTAGGGATGGCTCCAATCACAGAGACGCTCTGAACTGCACCAACATCACTTCAACAGGCTCAGATTTTGCCCTTTGCATGGCTAAAACCCTTTGACCTTTTCTGTATGCGTTCAGAAGCACATCCTATTTTGCGTGAAAATGAAGCTATTTGTCTAACTAGGATAAATAAATAAACCCCGGTCACCTAGACCTGGGAGGGGAGTTTGGGAGAAGCGTGCTCCTGGGCTAACCGTTGTTTTTCCCAGGACAGAAAGAGCCCGTCCTGTTTGCCTAAAAGCTGAAAGTGATGCAAAAGGGGACCATAAGGGAGTATGAAAATGCATTTGAATCAATAGGATAAAGTTAACAGGATCAGGAATAAATAGAATGAATGAAATAGGATAAAAATGCCAGAGGAGATGCTAGACTCAACATCGCCTCAGGGATCACTGCTGAAGGAGCAGCAGGGCCAAGTTCATCCTGGGTGTAATTCCCTTGGCCATTTCCTCCTGGTATTTTAAAGCCTGGTGGATTTAGGAGCTTTGGGTGGGATTTTTTTTGTCCCTGTCAATGATGTCTGAATTCAAATAATGTGTGAGATTCTTGGGTTTGCTCCATGCTCGCCTGGCACGGCTTAGGGTCTGGCTTCTATAAATGGCAGCTTCCCATGACCCAGCAGTGCTGCTCTGGCTACCAGGATATCCAGAAAGGTGCCTACATGTGAATTTGGGTGATGAATTTAAAGCAGCCATGTTTGCAAACCAGTTTTGATGTTTATGTAACAGACTCCATCCCGATTCAACAAGCATGCTGACAGCCAGGCTTCACTCCAAGCATGTGTTTAAATCTCTTTGGCTTTCAAGGAGTTTATGCTTATGGTTTAAGCAAAGCAGGTGTTTTGTGGATTGAGTCCTGCATCCTTTTAACAGATGCACCATCTTCCCATGGTCCCTCAAAGACAACAGCGAGAGATTCTAGAAGAGATATTCGTGTATTTCCTGGTTGTTTTTCCCAACAGCTCCCTGCTGTGCAGCACAGCAGGGCACTCCAGCAGCTCCCACGTGCCTGGCTCCCACAGAGCCCTTGCTACACAACAAAAAATACAAAAAGAAAGAAAATTAAAATATGTTGAAAAGCATCTTTTCTCCATACTGGTTCTCAAGGTACCTTGAGCAGGTACCTGTGAGCAGGTGCGAGTTCTGCATCTCAGCAAAACCATGGACCTGATTCATTTTCCGTTTTATCAAAGGAGAAAGGTGCCCCTTCAGAAACCAGCAGTCCCACGTAAGCCTTGTTCATCAGTGGGTGAGCAGAGGGTCCCCAGGCAGCCCAGCTCCTGGAGCATCCCCGCCGTGTGCCTGCTGGGATCCCTGCGCTGGGACACGACACTGCGGCTCACATTCCTGTCCTTGCCAAAACAGCCAGAGAAGTCTCAAGCAACAAAGCTGCGTCAAACACCTTGTTTGAAAGGTGACCCCTCAGAGGGGGCAGTGCCCCATAGCCCCATGCCTGGGCTAATTCATGGTGCCGCTCAGGGACCAGCCCTTCATCCGGCCGCCTTGGCTTTCCCACCCAACTCCCGATCCAAGGCCAAATTTTGCTTATCTTAGGAGACTTGATGAGTGCACTGCCCCAGGCGGGATGGCTGCAGGCCATCAGCTGAAATAGCTGCTTGTCATCATCTCCTTTGTCCAGGCTGTGGGCTGGCATGACCTGCCTCCACTCCTTTTGAGATCCTTTTACACCCCGCCTTTGAAGGGCTGACTGACAGCAGGACCTTGATCTTTCCTTTCGTCCTCTTCCTCCTGCTTCTCTCCCTTTCCTTTGCCACCTGCTCTGGTTATTTCCCCCTGTGCCTTTTTGGGGTCTTTTTCTCCCTTCCTTATTGTCCCCTTTCTCCCTCCATGGATCCTCTCCTTACCATCCTGGGTGGCCACTAGACTCCCAGAACAGCCCTGCTGTGAGTTAGGGTGCTCATCCAAACCACCACCGTGTTCGCCTGCTCTGGCATGGTGGGGTGTGCTAGTGAGCACGGGTCTCAGCACAGGGAACCAAGCCAGGACCATGTCATGCCCTGAAAGCAGCCAGCCCCGGGGAGTGCTCTGCTCCAGCATCCTCCCCCAGAAGTGCCCATCTCCTCACACTGTGGGGCAGGTGGATTTTGTGGACCTCACAAGTATCATGTGGCCTCACCAGAGAGGGGTGATCAAAGGAGCCACTCCAGCCTGGCACTGGGCTGTGCCATGGGCTCCCTCCACAGCAGATTGCCCCCACAGTGGGGTGGCTGGTGCAGCCCGGAGCACTCTGCCAGCACAAGCAATTCCTCCCAGGTCAAGGACCTGGCACGGTGGGGCATGTCACTTACACCCAGATGTGGATGGCACAAGCTGGGGGGCTTTAACTCATCTCAGCAGGCTGGAGGCTGGACCCCTTCCCAAGGAGCACAGAGCTCCTGAGCAAAGCCAGCTGCTGGGAGCAGGGGTGGGGGAACACAGCAAGGCAACAACCGGCCCCAGCGCTGGCTGCACCCAGATGCCTGATGCCCCGGGCTGTGGCACAGGCAGAGCCAGGGTGCCAGGGCTGTCCTCCACCACAGCCCTTGGGGGATGGTCCTCCTGCCAGGGAGGTGTTAAGCTTGCAGGAGGGAGATGCCTTTCCTGAGACAGTTACTTTGATGCTGCCTGCATCTGTAAAATCAAGACCCCATCCCTCCAGGGGTGCCTGTTGGATTTGAATCAAGCACTGCTGGCATGTAAGGGCAGCTCATACCAGGGCATCATGCACAGTAGTGGCCTTCTGCAGATGGATGACCAGTGCCCCGCAGCAAGGACAGCACCCAAACCTTGCCTTGCTGCATCTAAGCAGGCATGACGCATACCCTGCTGCCTCACCAGACTGCACCTCACAGCGGGGAAGCTCTCTGGCCTTAAGGAGTTTCTTTTCCAAAAGAAGCAGAGCCCAGGCGTGCACGCTTTTACACGTGAGAAAGACCCAGGGCTGGAGGCCAGGCTGGGATCCAGCCCCCACCATGGCAGGGTCCTGCCTCAGCTGGGCTAGCTCTGACCTGTCCTGGGCTCTGACCCCAGACACAGGGCTTGAGACTGTCTGATGTGGGTGGTTTGAAAGAGGGAGATGCCGATTCCTAGAGCTCTTGAAGGGGGTGGATGCCAAAAACGTGCCCACCCATCTGGACTACACTGCTGACCCCTCAAAGCTCAGTGTGCACGAGCACCTCCTGGGCAGGTCTGGGTGTGCCTGATCCGGCACACTGGAGGGTCTGGAAGGGAATCCAGGCACAGTGATCTGTGATCACACGTCAAGGACAAACAAAGCTCAAGGCTTGTGCTGTTGTCTTCTCCCACGGCAGGGAGATGGACATCAGCAGGCCCTATCAGTGTCAGCAGGTCGCTCTCTTTCCAGTTAGAAATGAGTTGTTACACTGAAAATAATTGACCCTTAATGCCAGCTGCAGGGACCAGAGCATGCATTGCCACAAGGTTATGCTCCTTCCAATCCATCTGCTGTCCCTGTGTTGAGCTCGGATGTCTCTCCTCCCCCAGCCCCCAGCTCTCCTCTCAGCTTTCAGAGCCACCCTGGCTCCTGGGATGTGCATTTAGCCTTTCCCTTCTCCCACCACCTCCATTGCTCCACAAAGATGAACAAGGTCAGGGATGGGTGATACATCACCACCAGTCCCTCTGTAATCCAGGAGGGACCTGGGAGAAGGCTTAGCTACCCAATATCCATCAGCTCCTGGGACATCACTCATGCTAACGTCGCAAAGGTGACGTTCTTCTCACTTCATCTGGCTCCAGTGAAAGGACCAAGAGACCAGTGTTTCCAGAGAGAGTTACTGGCAGTGATGGGGGGATGCTGCTGCACTTTGAGGGCCCTTGTCACATGTTGTCCCTGACTTGTGAGCCTTGGCAGGCTGGGAAATTTGGGTGCTCTCTGTCCTAAGTCTCTCCAAAAGGAGCTGCCCCATTCAAACAATTCAGCCATGTGGTTTGGTAAAGGTAAACAGCCAAGCAAATGGTACATTTATACAGTGGTATAAATGGGCTGAAAGAAAGTAATTCCTTTCCTTGCCTCTGATCTGCTTGCTGGCCTTGGCAGGGTCACTTCCCACCCCTGTGCCTCTATTTCTCCTCTGCCTCTCTGCCTTGTGCATGCAGCCTGCAGCCTCCTTGGAAAGAAGCAAGAGTAACAGGGGCTGATTTGGGCTGGGACATCTGGTGCCTCAGGAAGAGCAATAAGCATGGCCGCTGCTGCACACTCAGGCTTTCGCCCAGCCTGCAGGCACTGAAGCTCTCCCTGCCCACCCCCATCCACCCAACGTAGGTTGGATGCTGTGCCCATTGTGGGCCTCAATAGGCCTCAATAGGAGGCTGCTAGATGCTTTTGTGGATCTCTGAGCATGGACTTGGTGGTGGACATGGAAAGCCACAGCAAGGAGGTGGAGGCAGGATGGGTAGATGAAAAGCAGCTGCTGCTGGGGTGCAGCGTGGCAAACAGCCGTCTCCCCCAGCAGTGTCTGTCTGAAGCTTTCAGGGAAGGGAAGTCACAAAGCTGGGAAAGGAAGGGAACTGGGAAGCAACACTGGAGAAGACAGAATTCGTTTGCCCATGGAAATCTTCTTATAGCCATGGCAGGGTCTTGCTGTGCTCAGCGCTTCCAGGGAGGGAGTGGCTGCTCAGCCATGTTCCCGCCCTGCTCCCCTGCCTTTCCCTTACGGCACTGCTGCGCGGGGACATTTAGACAGCGAACGCGCCAGGCAGTGAGCGGGGCAGGTGTGCGGTCCAGGCCTTTGCAGGTGCAGGGCTATGTGGGCAATGCATCTGCCACGCTCGCCTCCATGCTCCCACCCTCCAGGCTATCTCATATGCTGGTCCCGTCTTCCCACGTCTCTGCTGCCTTTTTATCCTCAGTGCCTTCGCTCGATGGGAACATCCGACCGAGATGCAGCGATGCACTGCCATTTCCACCGGCATCAGTGGCACAGCAGCCACACAGCAGCCTGGCCACCAGCGCGGGGAGGGGTTCAGCCGGGTGGGGAGAGGGTAGCAGGACCAGCCCCAGCCAGGGGTAAGCCTGGGGCACGGCAAGCTGCAAAATTGATGGCGGCCGGCTGCAGGGAAAGAAGGAAGGGCTGATTTACGCCCCCGCCATCTCTGCACTGCTTGGTTCCAGCAGAGCTAAAGTGCCGATTTTGCCTGTACTGGGCCCGTCACGGTGCAAGATCCTGCCAAAGCGTGAGAGGGATGTGCGGTGGAAAGCGTATCAGGGGTGGTATTGTCTACACGCAAATGCTCAACTTTATGTACTTTTAACTAGAGGTGTAACAGATGGTTGCATTTCGGTCCAAGCAGCGGAGAGCCATGCCCATTCCGGCTGGAGCCAATCAATCCCGCCACTCTGGGGAAAACGGCAAGCTGGGTTTGGAAGCGCGGCTGCCAGCAATCCAGAGGAAGGCTTTGCACAGGCGAATGTGGGCCGCTGCCATGTGAAACCGGGGAAACGGGATTAAAAAGCCGTCGAGGCAGACAGCAGAGCATGGCCTGCAGGCCTTCCCTGGAGCAAATGGTGGGAGAGATGGCGAGCAGCCGGGGCTCAGCCTCCCACCAACCGGCTGCTCCTGTGTGCTGGCACAGGGAGGGGAAGGGAAAGGGAGTCGCTGGGGAGGGAAGAGAAGTTTTGTGGGAATGGAGAGAAGGCTGTTCCCACGTGGTGGTGCCGGGGGAAGGGGCTGCCTGTGATGCTCTGCCTGCTCACGATGCTCTGCCCAATCCCCTCACCTGTCTCCGCACCCCGCAGTGCTGTTTCTGTGTGGGATGGGGACTGTCCCCACTGTCACGGCTCCTGCTCTTGACAGCCCCACAGCCAGGGCAACATCCCTCTTCTGAGCTCAGGTACCAGCGGGGTTTGGGCACGTGGGTCTGCAAACCCCAGCCAGCTCTGCTGCATGGGGGGGCCCAGGGCACCATGGCTGGGGGTCCAGGGGAAGGAAGAGCCCTGTGGTAGGGAGACGGCCTCTCCCAGCACAGCCCACACTGGGAGACCAGTATGGACAGGGATGAGGCAGCTCCCACACCAGGCCCCACAAGGGAGATTTGCCGTTGGTTTCTGGGGAACTTTTGRGCTGATGGAAGGGAATAAGGATGTGTAGAGGTGCCTGAGTCGAGCTAATTCAGAGGTGCAGTTTAAGGTCTGGGGCATAAGGAGGCAGGTGATGGAGAAAGATCATCCAGTGGTGGTTATGGGAAACTGAGCTGGGAGATTACAGCCAGGAGGAGTTTTTAACATAACAGCTTTCAAGATAATGAAGAGCAGAGGGAAACAAGCATCATCACCTCTCTGTTTCTCATGCTCCTCACCACCTAAAGCAATGGCAGATCGTTGCTCACTTGCTGGGTAAGGTGCTGTATTTCCCACAAATCCCAAGAGGACTGATTTATCCCTATGGTGTGAAGGGCTGGATAAGCACATGGGTGCTGCTAGCCCTTCCAGGCCCACATTGTGGGGTGAAATGTCTGCATCACACCTTCCCCGAGCATCTCCCCAAACCACATAGGCATTTCTGCCCTCCGGGCACCCAGATTTGCTCCCTACATAGTTCACCCTTTAGCAACAAGGATCACTTGAAATATAGCTTTGTCCTTTTTTCTCAAATATAGGTTTATATTGAGAGAGAAGGATAGACAGACCAACAGAGGTAAAACTTCCCTGTGGACCTCACCTCCCGCCAGTGAACCTGCAAGGCTGAAGCACCATGGGAGAAGATACAAACAGAGGCAGCCGGCAGCTGAGCCCACGGTTCGTTTGCAAGGTGCTCAGCAGACACCCAGGGTTTGGGAGGTGCCCCTTGGGATGCAGCCTCAGGGACTGCACATTACATCAGTGCAGAGCATCCGATCAGCAACTGCAATGGGAGGTCGCAGGGAAGAAAGTGATTTTTTTTTAATGGCTTCTGGAGACTGAGGGATTTTGGAAAATCACTAGAATTGTGGATCCTGGCAGGAAACCCATGCTCTGTTTCAGTGCTGTCAACACTAAGCAGCCAAAAAAACTGGGAAGCAGGTTAAAAATCATGAGAGAATGATTAAACCAATGAAAAAAAGTGTGGTTTATCCTTGTCCCTCACCCTGGGTGGTTTGTCCATAACATCTGCCCATCTTCAAGGGTACCTCTGTCACCACAAAACTCAGGTGAGAAAACCCACATGTGCAAGGTGAACTGCTCCCAAGGTTTTGAGTGAAACGTTAAAAACTTGCAAAAATCCAGTGAAGCAATGAGATTAGGTGACCAGAGGAGTCTGCCCAGCAGGGCAATGGGCAGCCCTAAAGGCTTAAGTCCTAGAGGACTGTTTAGAGGGAGACATCAGCATCAAGGACATTTTGGTCCCTGCCCACCACTGGCACCATTCACCAGCCCAAAAGTTGCATGCGTATGACTGAGACAGAAACGCATCCCAGCGAGCCGGCAGGGAGACGGCAGGCAGCCTTCTGCAATTAAAATGAAGTATTTCAAGCAAATCTGGATCTTTCCTCACTCCTATCACATAGCAAAAGCCTCAGGAAGTCCCTCCAGAGGCTTCCTCCCCAGCCTGGCAGGGTTGGTGCCCCCCACAGTGCCATCAAGCCTTTCACATCACCCCCACAGCGCTGGGGGGTTTAACGTGTTTCAAAGACCCATTCTCCCTCCCCCCTGCACCTCCTCATTCTCTCTCGTAGTCACGTTCCCAGGTACCTCTCAGCAGATGTTTATGATGCTTTAGTAAAACATTTCCACTTTCTGGAGCTTACTCCGTCTCGCAGGTGCTCTTGTCTGGGGAATGCAATGTCATGAAATGACTGCTCTGACAGCAGACATCTCCTCCCCCAGCTTCTCTCCCTATCCGACAGGCAGGGTGCCACATCCAGAGAGACCAAGAAAAACCTTGAGGAGGCTGAGGACACTTGTCCTTACACTTCTGCTATAAGCATTATCATTCCCAAGGCATGGTAATTTCATAGCAGGGCCCAAAAGTCCCTTGGATGTTTCATCTGCATCCAAATTCCTTGGATGTTTCATTTTACATCTGCAAAGCCCTCCTGGGCCTGGGAATGTGGGGTACACAAAGGCACCAAAACCTGGGTGGGCAAAGGAACAAACCCAGAGCATTGCAGCACATGATGGGGCCAGGCTGAGGATAGTCTCTCATCTCTGCAGCGCTGCCTTGGGTGCTGCCAGTGGATGCTCTCCACCTTTGTTCAATGCGCTGATGTCCAGATTAGGTCTATCCCAAGAGAGTAAGTGTGAGCCTCAAGCTCCTGGTCTGCTTTGCCCTGACTCCTCAGCAAACTGGAGATTTTGGCCGACTGGGATGAGCTCCCTGCCCCACTGTTTCTGTTTCATCCCTGCAGCCCCAGTAGCCAACCCTTCACATTCATAGCCGCCTTCCCTCATATATCAGCCAACCCTATGCACCAGCCAGGCATCTTCCTCCAATTCATCCCAGTGGCCCAACATCTTCCCCAGGCATTTGCCCAACCAGGGACACCACAGACCTCCCCACTGCCCACCACAACATGAATGTCATTCTCTCTATGAGGTGCATCTTGGTTTTCCTTGGTCTTCTCCACTGACTGCTCAGTCCTGAATAATTCACGTCTCCCACAGTCAGGTCTGTGTTTCCAGGCTGACAGCTTTACCAAGGACTACGGACGTCTGTGCTGTCAGACAGGCTGAGGAGTGGGTGAGCAGGGATTAACTGTGCGTCGCCTCTTCCTGAACAAGTGCGAGCGGACGTGGAGTTATCAGGTGGCAGATTCATAACAAATGAAAGGAAGATCTTATCTGCATAGCTTGTAGATCAGCTGTGAAACTCATTGCCCCAGGATATCGTGGATGCCAAAAGATTATATGGGTTGCACAAGTGGTTAGACACGCTCGTGGAAGAACAATCTATCTGGGGCTATAAAACACAAAGGTATCACATCTAGCTCAGGACTCTCTGAACCACAAACTGCTGGGGGCTGGGAAAGTATCCTGGGGAAGCGTGCCATATACTTGCTAATGTTTGCATTATAATAATATAATGTAATACTACAGTGATAATAATACACTATATAATTGGGTCTTTTGCTCTCTCAGGACATCCATCACCAGCTAGTGGTGGAGCCAGAATACGGGGCTAGGCAGACCTTCGTTAGATCCTATATGGCCTTCCTCAGCCTCTCGTATGCAGTGACAGTATAGATCAACGCCAGGCTGATTGCCATTAGCACTCCTGCAAACACGTAGCGGTCACATCACTGAACTGCCTCATTGCTCTTCAAAGGAGACAGGCAGGGATAAAGCCTCTGATTCTGAGAGGGTTTGTGAACCTAAATCTGCATGTCAAACCCCTGCATATGCCAGGGAGAAGCGTGGTGGTAAGCTGGGTTCTTGACTGAGCTCTGGGTCTAAAACCAAAGCTGTCGATCTCTGAGTCAGTGTTGTCTTGGGTGTGGATGTCTGCGTCTTTCCTGGGAAGTTATCAATTAGGGAAAGACCTTCATCTGAAAACATCTTTTTGTTCCTCAGGAACAGAACCTTTTCCATTGCTCATCTCCTATCACCTGATGCAATAATGTTGACTTTTCACCGCTGTTTTGCATGATCCCCTCACCACCCCCAGAAGCAGCACCATCTCCGGTGCTCCTGGTCCATGGAGAAACAATCCCATTCCTGGCACAGCCCGGTGCCATGACATGTAGGTCTCAGACACTGCCCTGCTCCATCTCCATGAGCAAGTATAGACCCTCTGCCCCCCTCCACATCCTTGTAAAGTAGAATGAGCGCGGCTTACCTCATGCAGGCATTTTTGGGACTGAACCAGCAGCTTTGGTGCAGGAGAGCACCATGGGCTTGACACAAGCTGGCCCTGGTTCTGCAACCGTGACTGCATTCCCATCAGTGTCCTGCCCCCGGCACCTTCACACCTACCTCTGCCAAAACTCCCACCTGGGAAAGAGACCTGGGGGTGGGGGGCAGATTTGACCCTTCCAGGGGAAAGTTTTGGGGAGAAAAAACAAAACTTCTTTTCCATCCAAATATCACTAATAATAAAACCAGGGAAGGACAATGCTGGAAATATGCTAAGTAAGCAGAAATCTGGCT
This sequence comes from Phoebastria nigripes, assembly GCA_035582835.1. NCBI lineage: Eukaryota > Metazoa > Chordata > Aves > Procellariiformes > Diomedeidae > Phoebastria > Phoebastria nigripes. The sequence goes on along the minus strand of JAYKAV010002553.1, from coordinate 2,513,206 downwards.
AAACAGAAGTTTTCCATGAGGCATCGGCAAATCTCTGAATTGCCATGAGTGCCTTATTTAGTGGTGTGTGTGCTTTTTGTCCACACAAGTTCCAGTCACTGCAGCCATCAAACATTTTTTAATAGGAGCATTAACTTAAGAATAGCTAACAGTAATATTCCTAGCTGTGTGGAAACAGCATTTTATTAAATGCTTCACACAGATTTTGTATAATAAAGATGAATATATTATATCCTCTGCCTCCCCCAGAGTGAAACAATAATAGGAAAATAAAAAAAAAAGCCAATAAAGTGAAACATAAATAGAACATAATGGGACTAGTAGCAAACTGAACTGACTATATAACATCTGCTATTGTTTGCCTGGCAAACGCAAACAAGGAGAGAAACCAAGAAAGATTTGAACAGCCCTAACCTCTTCCCCCTCTGCTGCAAGAAAGCACCACTGATATCCCAAGCAGATCTGTTTCAAAGCTGACTGAACAGTACAAGGCACGACTTGCAGATTTGTCCTTAAACAAATGTGTCAGATTCTCTTGGCTTCTGTGCACRGAGTAATTTTCACAAGTCTTTTGATGTGTATGTGTGAAAATATTCCTGGGTCTGGAGAGTTCTGGGTGCAAACAGTCATTCATTTAAAAGCCCAGATTTTGCCGTGTGTTTGCCCCTCGCTATTCTCTGGTTTCTGAAGTCCGGTCACCCCGTYAGCTGAGCCGAAACAAAGCCATGGGAGCAGGGCAACAAATCCTGCCAACTGAAGAGGTACAGAAAGAACCAGCATCTATGGGCAAGGACTCAGCTGGCTCCTGTATACCATAACCGGGGAGCGCTTGCCTGTATCCAGGACCTTTGGAGAAATCGGGATAACTAAGGGATCTCACTATGAGCAGAGGGGAAAAAAAAGGAGGAGGTATTTTTGCCAGGCAACTCCTTTGCAGGTAGCAACCTGGCCAGCTCACAGGTGCTGTGAACCCAGGGCTCCGCATCTGCAAAATCCAGTCTGAGTTTGTGGCCAAACTTAAATCATAGCCGTCCTGACTGATAACAGAACTGGCTGGAAGCTGGGGGAAGGAAAGAAGAGCTAAATGCCTATAAAAGTCATTTTCTCTTTTATTTGTTATCTTGCTTGTAATGATCACACCATGTTTCCTATCTATTTTTACAGTAAGTTGTACACTGGTCTCTAGAGGCCCCTGGATGACTTGTTATTAACGATGTCTTCTTATTATGGATGGTGATTTATTATCAGAATTATTCTATTTGTACTGGGCATGTTGTTCTGCTGCCGGCACAAAGCTCTTACCATCTTCAGAGCAAAAGGTCGTGTTCTTCCAGCACTACGTGCCCAGCTCCGCAACACTGAGCCAGTGGGTCCGCAGATTAYACACGCGCACAGGGCAAAAGGGCAAAGACCAAAGAGAAGGGCAGCCCTGGTGCACCCACAGCATTGCAACTGCTCCATAGCCGTGGGGTGCATGGGTGCTCCTTCTCCTGCTGCTGGACTTCATTCCTCCTTACCCTTTGCCTACATCCCCTGTACGTAATGAGGTCACCATTTAAGGATCTGTATACACCTCAAAAAAATCATATCTTCTGTAATTTCTGCCTTGGATTACCAGTCAACAAGTGCTTAACCTTGGGAAACTGAAATCGCTTTTCTACCCTGTCCTGGAGTCCGTGTACTCCAAGGCTCACGGACACTCTCTAGCTGTAATAAGGGACCATCTGGAGTTTGGCAATAGGTTTGCAGGGCACAGGACACTTTTAACACCCGTTTCTTTGCTGAGACGGAAAGAAGCAGCAGGAGCAGGTACACAGCTTTCCAAGCAGAAAATCACAGGATTTAAAGTGCAGGAGAGGGGCTGCTCCTGGAAAAGTCACCCTGTGGTTTGGGATAGACCTAACTAGCCCCTCCACGGCTGCTTTCCCATCTCCGAAGCGGCACTGAAGCCCCAGGGTCCCCCCCGCGCTCCCCCGCTGAGGGGCGAGGGCGGCGGGAGCCCGGCGCGGGGCGCGGGGCTGCGCACCCTGCGCGTTCGGCGTCCTCCCTCTAGCGGCTGCTGCCCCGCCGGCGCCCGCCGCCGCTCCCTCGGGCAGGGACCCCTTCGGGGCCTGGGCACTGAGGGTTGTTTTTCCCTTTCTGGGTCTTGCTCACCCCCCCTAGCTCTTGCTGAGGAACACTGGTGGGTCCTCGTTAAGTTGTAGCGCTAACGGTGGCAGATGCAGGGAACCTGACTGGTCTTGCCATGCGCGAGCAGAATCCAGACCCACGTGTTGCTGCATATTTGGCATTAGCGAAGACCTGCTTTCCACACCTGTAAAAAGCAGCAGAACTAAATAGACCCCGAGGAGATTTCAAGCAGAAAAATGGGAGAAATCTTGAGGCTGTTCACTACACATGCTTTACTCAGTGCCCAGAAAAAAAGCTCAGGCACTAAATTTCCACCGTTGCAAGCAATCATACATCAGCTGGAAAAGAGCCCTGGGTGCCAGGCAGGAGGGTGTGGGAATTCAGTGCCACAGGATGTCACAAACCAAACAAAACAGAGAAGGGAGATGGACTGGACCACAGGATGCTCAGAGATGGAATCACTAAAGATGAGGCATTTTTGTAGTGATATTAAACCTCAGAGTTCAGCRTCTGAATCATTTTCCGAAGAGCGAGAATTAGGGAAATGCCTAACAGGAGGGAGATTTTTTTTCACCCCAGCCTCCTGCAGGAAGCTCTTTTCTCTCTCCATCGTACTGGCATGCATCACTGGAGACAGGGAGACAGCCTGATCGGACAGCGATCGGTACAGAAACGCTGTAAGCTGACAGCAGCTATTACGCAGGATGGGAAATGCCAGCCACCATTACAGGATGCTAAAAGTACCCATAGAAAGAGCCATACCTGATTCAAGCCCRTCTGAGGAATGTGTCTAAGGTTCCTGGGGCAGAAAGCAGAATAAAATAAACAGAGGTATAAAGTGTCCTGTCAGAGGTGTCTGCTGGCTGTGGCCAAGCTGTTGGGGAAAGGTCACTTTTCGAGGCAGGGCTGAGACGGGCCCCAGGCAGGATGCAGAGAGCAGCTTGGCACAGGAGAGCTGTGCAGCGGAGCCCTGCGTCCAGCAGCAATGGCTTGAAGAGGCTTGAGAACTGGCTTGTGAACCCCGGCCATGGATGGAGGCCACAAGAGTGCAAGGCTATAGCCTGGCCTTTGATGAGAGAAACAGAGGAATAGAGAAGAGGAAAGCTGGAATACCCTGGCTGGGTCTGGGGGCACGTGTCTGCTGCTAAACGGTGCTGCGGTTTGGAAGGAAAAGAACAAGGGTCATCTGAAGCCTTGCAAACTCACCTCACATGTGAGTTCAAAGACAAGTGAACTGMTGTTTGACCCTGCCTCTAGCTGCTACCCCTTCATAACAGGACCTGAGAGGGACAAGGGGAGCAAACACAGCAAGCCTAACATGAAGGGATGGATTTCAGGGACATTTTTCTTTCCAGCAGCACTTGTCTGAGCTTGGAGAGGTCCCGCGAGGTCAGACAGGGTAGGATGCAAAAAAGGAGGGATGGAAAAATGGGAGCACTGAAAGAAAGAAGTGGAAGTAGGGAGGAGCAGCCTCACAGCACTCAAAGTTGGAAGAGATCACAGCCAAACTCTGGCTTTGCATCTCAGTGCTGCTTTTGCAAAGGGTGGAAATATTAGTTTTTAATTAATTTTCTTACTGCAGTTGTTGGAAGGGGAGGAGGGAGGGGGATCGCCTTCAAAAAAGAAATACAAATAACTGCTTTAACAGGAAACTTTTGCTGCTGTAATTTATTGGAAGGCGAAATGAGCTCCGATTACATTATCCACCCGCACTGTGCCGGCAACACGTACTTCGGATATTGCGCTATAATCCAATGACTGCTCCTGAATTATTAACACCAAGTTGTTATTAGAAGAAGTTGCCTGGCTTATTTCCGCCATTCTCCCCCCCACTCCCTTTATTAAGTTTCAATTGATTCCCCACACCTCCTCCTGCCCCCCAAAAATGAGCCCTCGCCTCCCCGGCTCCTTCATAGCTGCCACAAATGTTACTTGCATTTGGCAGCCTGGTGAATTATTCACGCGTGCCGGGAGCAGCGGAGATATTACAGGTCTCGGTGGAGCCAGCGCGGCTCGGCAGTCACAGCCCCGGGTGGCTGTGTCGTCGTCCCACCCCCCCATCCAACAAAGTTTTGTCGGGCCCCGAGCCCAGAGCCGAGTTGCTGGGCAGGGGGGCATCCTGCGGGCAGCCCCTCCGCTGCTCCTCTCCCGGGTGAAGCGAGGGAGCCCCCGGGCCCGGGACGAGGTGGGCATCACCCTGGGACTCGGCACCCCCAGCCCAGCCCCGCGGGGCCCAGAGGTGACAGTGAAACCCACCGCTGCGCGCTATTTCCAGCCGCCGCCGCCTCCGGGCGCAGCTGCGCGGGCCGGGCTCTGTGCCCATCCCCGCGATCTCAGGGCGAGCTCCGCGGCCGCGGAGGCCCCGGTCCTCCCCCTCCAGTCTGTTCCCTGGAGCCGAGGGGGGCTGGAAAGAAGGCTGTGGCTGTGCCCCGTCCCAAAACGAGAGTGACCCAGCGGACGGCCAGGGTCTGAACAGAGAGTCGGAGCTGCGCTGGTCCCCTCCGGCGGGTCTTCCGCGCTTGCCCCACGGCCCGGCCTTGCCTCTCCCGGGATTGGGACGGGTCAGGGAGGGCCSGAGAGCTGCTAAATCTCTGCCGCCCACGAGCCTGGCCCGGCCGGGAAGCCTGAAATGCCCYCGGCCGGCTCCTTCCCACCTCCCTGCCCTCCCTGGCCTCCCTCCTCCTCCTCCGGAGGGGTCCTGCAAATTGCATTTATCGAAGTATTTAAAACTAAATTAATAATAATAATAAAAATCAAGTTCTCGTCTATCCTGGAGCTGGGACAGGCACGTCCCGGCTGTTCTTCCCGGGGAGCCCACGTCCAACTGTGTTTCTTGGACTAGAAATTAAAATAGTAGAGTTTAAAAGAATAAAAACACGTTCAGGTGCACGTATTTGCGGGAACCCCTGCGGCTGCTGCAGGAGGACCCTGTCCCCGGAGTGAAACCAGGGGCCGCTTCTCGCCGGCTCTGGCTGGGGACCAGGGCTGCTGAGCCCCGGGTCTGGCTCCCGCAGTAGGGCAGACCGGCTCTCCAGACCCCCAAACCCCGGGGCAACCCCGAAAACCCTCCAGGAGTGGTGACTTGGGAGGGTCCCCGGCCGTGCTAAGAGGAGAGGGGACGTCCTGGACCCCGACATTTGGGGTGGGGACATCCCCACGGTTCTCCCCCGCAGTGGGAAACGCTCTCCATGGCCCCACGCAAAGCGACGAGGCGGCCGAAGAGTGGATTCGCCTCGGGAGTTACTTTTAATTTGTGCTTTACAGCGGCTTGAGGGGGGGCGGGCTTCCCTATTTTACTTGCACCCCGCCCGGGAGCATCCCCGCTTACACCGGCCTAGGGGCTCACTCAAATTTAGGCTCATGCCCCACTCCTGGCCCTGCGGCAGGGCGGCGGGGAGCGGTCCGGGCACCGCCGTGCCCAGCTCCACTCCGCGGGGGCTTTTGGGGAAAAAATAAATCGTCCCCGGGGGTGGGCAGGAGGTGCCCGGACCCTGCAGCTCCGCCGGCCCCGGCGCCGCTGGGTCTCCCCGGGCGTTCGTTTGCAAACGAAAAAGCCCCGGGGAAAGGCAGAGAGCCGGGCATTGCGCTGCTTGCCCGCCCAGGGGAGGCTGCTCCCCGCTCCCCCGCTTCTGGCGGGGTTCCTGGGGCGGCGGATTTCGTCCCTGCCCGGCTCCGCACCTCTGCCGGAGCCCCCCGAGGGAACGGCGGCTTCTCCGCTTTTCTCTGCCGGGGAAAGGCCGGGGCTTCGCGGGGAGGGTGCGCGCCAGCGGGGCCGGGCCGGGCGCGCTGCCCCTGGCCCCGGCTCCCCGGCCGGGTGCGGGCACTTGGGTCAGATTTATTTTTGGTGCAGCGAAGTTTTTTCCCCCGCAGGGAGCTGGTTGCGAGGGGAGGAAGGAGCGGGCGATAGCTGTAAAACGACCTCCAGAGGTGGGGTCGGCCGGGGAGTTTCTCCCCAGCTCCGCAGTGCCCCCCGGCCCCCCGACGCCCCCTCCCCAGCAGAGCCGGCAGCCGGCGGGCGCGCAGCTCGGGGCGGTTGTTTTTCAAGGGGAGCAACGCGAGCCGTGCCCTGCGGCGGCGGGGACAGGGGACACCTGTGGGTACATTTACCGGCCGTTTTGCAAGAGCGGGCTGGGACAGGGACCTCGGACCCCGCCGCGGCTCTCCCTCCTCCGGGCTCCACGGCGGCTCCCACCGGGCTCTGTCCGCCTCTCGTCACTCGCAGCCCCAAACTTGGGGGGTGCTTAAAGACAAAAATAACAGTTATTTCCTAGGTTCTCGGCTCGCCACCCCGGCCCCGTGCGGGATGCTGTGCCAGGAGCCGGCGCTCGCTGTCAGCTAGAGGGCACGGAGTTTGCTCCTCTCCGCGCTGCTAACAGGGAGCGGCAACGTGTTTAGACCACTTAAACTAGGCAGACATAACTGGGAGCCATGCACGGCTCAGCTATGCCGGGAAAGGAGGTGTCATTTGTACGCAGTTACTTTGGTGATCAACACTTGAATGATTTATGCCGCCTGCTTTAATTATATTCCTGTGACATTTTCCTGGACAAAAGTGGGCCGCGCAGAGCCAAAGCCGGGCAGCCCCGGCAGCGCCGTGCCGCTGCCTGCCGTGCCCGGGACGGCTCCCGGGGGAGGGCAGCCACTCCGACACCCCGAAATACGGTTCAGGGGACGGCGAGGGGAGACGCCTCCAAAGATGCTACTCGTAGACAGAGGGATATTTTGCTCCCCCCGGAGTAGTTTCCGATTCAGCGGTAGTTTTCTGCTCCGTGGAGGAGGAAAGGCCGCTGCTTTACTGGCTTTTCTTCCCCGGTGAAAGGCAGGGACCCGGAGCGACACTTCCCCGACGGCTCCAGGGGACCCCCTCATYCATCCCCGGGTACAGCGAGGGGCCGCCGTTCCCTCCAGCCCTGCTCCTCACCCTGCCTCTCGGCAGAGGACCCGACCCAAACTTTTCATGCCTGCACCAGGAGGGGATCAGTGCCGGGTCCCCCCTCAGAGGGGCTGGAGTTGGCAGAAGGGGAGGCGGGGGTGTTGAAGCGCTTCGGATGAGGGTGTTTTTCCCCAAACGACCCCAAAGCTGGGAGGCAGGACCCGCAGCTGCCTCCCGGAGGGACGGGCAGGAGAAGAGCCCGGCGGGATGCGAAGTTCCGTGGCGGCGGCCGGAGGAGGCTCCCCGCTGCCGCCGGTGCCCCCTTGCTCCCCGGGGCCCTCCGAGGACGGGGAGATGCGATGGGACCTGCCGCGGGGCACCGAGGGTCCCTAATGCGGGGCTGGGTGCCAAGCGGGCTGCCAAAAAAAAAAAAAAAAATTAAATTTCGAAGGGTGCGGAGGGGGGATGCTGAGCTCTTCCCCTAAGCCGGGGCGGGGGCAACTCAGCCTGCCCCTCCTCTGATTTTTGGCCACCCCCGGAGGGCAGAGAGGAAGTCGTTTGCGGGGAGCGAGTTGCAGCGGTTGCAAAGGCAAAGCGAGCGCAGGGGAAACAAAACCAAACCCACTAAAGGCGCACCGAGCAGCCGAGAGCACAGCGGAGAGGGGTCGGTCGGACCCCGCCGGAACAGCCACAGAGAGCCGGAGGGACTCGGGGGGGGCCGGGACCTGCCCCCTTCCCTCTCAGCCACCCCTTTTCTCAGTGAGGTGCTGTTTGGGGGGGACGTTGGGCGCAAGGGCCGGCGGCAGGCCTGGAGCCACCGCGCTGCGCTACTCATGCAAAGCATGACCCCGGCTATCCCCTGCCGGGCAGCGGCCAAGGCAAACGAAGAAGGGTCCCCCTGTGCCGGGGAGCCTGTCCTGAGGCTGCTGCCCGCCCCCCCGGGCTCTGCCCCTACTAGGGAGCCAAAAAAAAGCGGGGTGCGTTTAAAGCCCTGTCCCCCCGCGCAGGCAGGGAAGGGGAGATGCGGGCTGGGGGACAACAGGGGATCCGGAACGGTTTGCGGGGCTTCGCTGTTTCTGGCGCAGTTTTGCCCCTGTCCTGAGCGGAGCGGAGCGGGCTGCGCTCGGGGTGGGGGCGCAAGTTGCGCCCCGGGTCTCCGCTCCGCGCCGCGGGGAAGGCGGGCCGGGCTGCAGCCTGGAGCCGGCCGTGCCTCGGCGCATCCCAAACGCCCGCCAGCCCGCCCAAACTCTCACACAGGAACGAGACTATTTTTCTTTCCTTTTTTTTTCCCCCCTTTTTTTTCTTTTTTTTTTAATCTTATTTCTGTAATTATAACACCAGCATCCCCGGCTGAGTTCTCAATAAAACCCGGATCCTGACATAAAACGCCACGCTGGAAAATAATGCGAGGGGACACAAGGGAGAGGAGGAAAGTCTCTAATTGGTTAAAATATGTTTAAATCACTTCATAAAACCCAAGCAAAGCGAAGCAAATAATCCACCTAGCAAAGCAAAGAAGCCGGGCGATTTAGAATCAGTGTAATTCGCTCCCCCCCGACCGGCTCCCCCCCAGTTCCTCGCAGTATTTGATATGATGAATAACCCAATATAGGCCTTTAAAAATAGGTCACTGCATAAAGAGACTCCCAGAGAGCTATAAAAAATGGGAAGAGGGCGCTTTAAGGAGAGGAGCCATTTGCTTCTTTTGTGCTTGTTTGGTACCTAGCGGCCTGGGAGCTGCCAGCCGCCCTCGTCCTGCCCGTCAAGGTGAGGAGGGAAAGTTAGGGCCGGATCCGGCCCCGGCCTCTCCTCCTGCCCCGCCGCCCCGCGATGCGCCCCGCGGCCGCCGCCCGCCCCGTCCAGCCCCGGCCCGGCCCGGAGGCCGCGGCCCGGCCGCCCCGCGGGGAACGTGGGGGGTGCCCCCGCGCAGGGTGGGGGCCAGGCAGTTCACCCCCCGGCTCAAGGCTTTGTCTCCGGCCCTGCGGAGCGGCGAGACCGAAGCGGGCTGGTAGCCCAGGTGAAAATAATAAGGAGTGGTTCTGGCCCCCACCGACGGCCACGGCGGGCCGGGCTGGGTTTGCCCCGAGGGTGGGGGGCGCAGCAAGTCCCGCCGCCGCTACCCCCCTCCAGAGCCGCCCGCAGGCTCACAGCAAAAGGCCTCGGGCTGGAAACCGGCCCTCTCCGGCCCCGACACGGCGCTTCGCTGGGCGGCGGAGGCCGGGCGCTGCCTGCCCTTCTCCCCGCGCTGCCCCCGGTCGGGATCACCCGCCACCCCCGGCGCCAACGGAGCCGAAGAAGCCGCCGACATCCCGGGAGCGATCCCGGCCCGCGCCCCGCCGCGCAGCCCCTCCGCGGGCACCCCCGGCACCGGCACCCTCCCGGGGGGGCMCCTGCCCCGCCGCCGAGCTGCGCCCGCCCCGGCCCCCGCAGTCCGCTCCGGCACAGGGCGCTGGGAAAGAGGAGCACGACAAATTCGGCGGAAACCTTCGGATTTTATTGGAAAGGAAAGGTCTGCCTTACCTGGCACCAGGCTCTCCCCTTCTTCCCCTCATTAAAAAATCAAACGGCTCTGGGTAGAGCCGGAGAGAGACTTTTTAAATAAACTAGTAGCTGAAATTAACAGGAGGGAGAAATAGAAGAAAAAAAAATACGGAGGGGAAAAGGAAAAAAAAAATAGATACCGCCGGATATTTTTCGTTTTGTTTTCGCTTATTATTATTTTTCACTATACTGTATTATCCTGATGCAATAAAGGCTGGTTTGTAATGTAATTTAAAAATATATATGTCCAAACAAATAGCAGGGCCAGAATATGACAAGTGCATTCAGCATTATAATTCAACTGGGCTCCACCTCCATACCGCCTCCTAATTAATGGGTCTCTGAACTTGCAAAAGCCTGCATTGGACAGAGAGAGAGAGAGAGCGCGAGAGAGAGAGAGAGAGAGGGCGAAAAGTGTCATTGAAGATAATTGATTACCTCCCAATCAACAATAACTTGTTAGCAATAGTCAATTACCCCGTCTCTTCTCGCCTCTTTCCCCCTGGTCCGAGGTCTCGGTGCAAGGGCTGCTCTCCCCCTCTCCGAAGTCGTCTTTTTATTTTTTTTTTTTWTTTTTTCCTTCTTTTTCTTTTTAATTATTTTGGGGGGGGATTCTCTTTTTTGGGGGGAGGGCAGGGAAAGTGCTGCGATTTGGGGTGTTTCTTAAAATAGCAGCTGGGAAGAGGAAGAGAGAGGCGAGAGCGAGCGAGCGGAGAGTGAGGAGAGAGAGAGGGGGAGGAAAATCCCCGACCCAAAACCCTGGGACAAGAGGTGCGGCAGGACCACCTCTCGGCGAGGGACCGACGGCAGCTCCGCTCCCGGCCGCAGCCCGCCGCCCTGCCCGCCGCCCGACGTGGCTTTCCCCGGGAGGACCCGGGGCTCCTCCGCCGGAGTTGGAGGTGGGCTTCAACTTTTGCTCGCTGTCTCCGCCGCCGTCACCCCGCGGTCCCGCCGGGGGCTTCTCCCCGCGGCAGAGCATCCCCGTCGCGGGTGGGGAAGGCAGCCCCGCGCGGCCCGGCCCCACCATGACTTCCAAAGAAGAACCCAAGCCCTCCTCGGGGGAAGAACGGCGGCGGAGCCCCTTGGATCACCTCCCGCCGCCGGCCAACTCCAACAAGCCCCTCACCCCCTTCAGCATCGAGGACATCCTCAACAAGCCCTCGGTGCGGAGGAGTTACACCCTCTGCGGAACGGCCCACCTCCTCTCCGCCGCCGAGAAGCACCCCCCGGCCGGGCTGCCCCTCTCCGGCCGGGCGCTGCTCTCCCAAACCTCGCCCCTCTGCGCCCTGGAAGAGCTGGCCAGCAAGACCTTCAAGGGGCTGGAAGTCAGCGTGCTGCAGGCAGCCGAAGGTAAGCCCCTCGCAGAGTGGGGGGATCCTCCCGCGGGTGGGTGTCCCGCTCCTCCCCACGGCCTCTTTTTCCTTCCTCCCCCCCATCTCCCGGGGTGTCGTACGGGGCGGGATGGGGGGTCCCCGGGCGGCCGGGACCCGGCGGCGTCCTCCCCCCGCGGCCCTCGGGGTGCGGGAGCGGCGGCTCTGCCCCGCTCCCCCCGATACCGACGGGGCAGGGGCTCGGGTGGGGTCTGGGGGCATCGGGAAAGCGGCGACAATCTGGCGGCTCGTCGGCAGGCAGGGACGGGATGACGATCTTCGGGCAGCGGCAAACGCCGAAGAAGCGTCGAAAGTCGCGGACGGCCTTCACCAACCACCAGATCTACGAGCTGGAGAAGCGGTTCCTCTACCAAAAATACCTGTCACCGGCGGACCGGGACCAGATCGCCCAGCAGCTGGGGCTCACCAACGCCCAGGTCATCACCTGGTTCCAGAACCGCCGCGCCAAGCTCAAGCGAGACCTGGAGGAGATGAAGGCCGACGTGGAATCGGCCAAAAAGCTGGGCCCCAACCCCGCCGTGGACATCGTGGCCTTGGCCGAGCTGGAGCCCAGCGCCGAGGGAAGGGGCAAGGCGCGG
>JAYKAV010002553.1:2496095-2498800 GCA_035582835.1 Phoebastria nigripes | reverse complement strand
AAAAAGGTGGCTGGGTGTATGGAAAATAGGCTGGGAGTTAATTTGGATTTCTGATCTATTGACTTCTGTGTGCAAAGAGAAGAGATGCCGGGCCGCCTTGCACCCGCAGAAGTTTACCACACGTGGCTGGGGCGGGTTAGTAAATAAAACCTCCTCACGAAGATTTGCAGCGTGTTAATTTGGCTCGCCCCCATTTCCAAATAGCCGGGATTTTGGTTATTTAATTTGCATATTGAAAAACAAAAGCTTTTTATTTTTTTAGCTTAAAAATGAAGCGCCGGCTTGTGCCCCTCATTTGTCATGCATTTTTAAACGCGCCGTTTCCTGGGATTACCTAGCTGGGTAGATTTATTGCTTGGGGTTTGCTCTCCCTCGAATTTTAGACACAATCTGGAATTGGCTTTTTTTCACCCTTATTTTTAATTTCTTTTCTCTCTCTCTGTTTTTTCCCCGCAGCAGAAGTAGGGACGCGGTGACAGCGCTGAATCGTGCCCTTTGGGGCTGACCCAGCCGCAGCCCTTCCCAGCCGGCTCGGAGCGCTGCTGCCGGGGCCGCGCTCCGGGCGGCGGGCAGGGCCCGCACGGAACCCCTCCTGCCCACCCCAGACCCCCAAATTACCCTGGCCCGCTAAACCAGCCGGCCCTGCGGGCGGGGGATCTGCCCCGCCGCCGCAGCCGCTCCGCTCCGGTGCCAGCGCTGCCCCGGAGAAGTGGGGAGCTGGGCCGAGACCCCCGGGACTTGCTGGCCGGGGGCACCTGGGTCAGCGGCCCCCTTGCCTAGCCTTCTCCCTGCCCCCGGTGCTTCTTGCGTGGATTCACAGCGGGGGCAGAGCCGGTCCCGTTTTCCCACCTGCGGGCAAACCCAGAGTGTTTCGGAGCTCCTCGCCCCCGGCCCGGTGCTCCGCGCCCAGGGGACCGGCTCCCAGCGATTCCCCCCGTGGGGAGGTGGACAGGGGGCAGAGGGGAGAGACCGGCCTTTCCCAAACGAATCAGACAGAAAAGGGTCAGATTCAAGTGGGGAAGGTGGGATTCCCGACGGGAAAAATAAAGGCATAAACCCGGGCAAGGCGGGCTGCGAAATCCCCCCAGATCCTGGCCCGGGGAGGTGAAAACCCGCAGTTTGGCAAAAGGGTGTGCCGGAGCCGGGGGGGGGGCTTTGCGGGAGCGGGCTGGAGTCCCGGCGGTTCTGGCGCCGCCCTCCCCGTCGGGGCCTGCAGTGCCCCGGGTCTCCCCCCGTCGGGGCGGGCGTGGGCGCTGGGCGCGGGCAGGTGCGGGCAGGCTGCAGCGCCGTGGCTGCACTCCTGCCTCGGGCATGGCGACCCCCAGGGGGGTCTCGGCCCAGCCCGCACCCCGGCCCACGCTGTTCCCTCCCGGCAGAAACCCCATTTCTCAAGCGCAGGAACCGGCGCGCCTCTCCCCCCGCCCCATCCCCATCCTTCATCCCCAAATCTGACACTGCCTTGGATTTCGTGTGGAGGTGGGAGGGAAGCGGGAGGGGAGGGGGCGGCGGGGGGTGTTGTCTGCTTGGAAATGCTACCCTTTGGGTTTGGTTGTTTGTTTTTTTTTTAATGCTTCTATTTTTTTTTTTTTCTCCTGAGGGGGGGTGGAGGAGATCCATATTTGATCTTGTTCACTTCACACAGGGCTCCCAGACGGAGAATAAAGCCCCCTCCTGAATTATCCAACAGGGCTAAAGCAGGTTGAGTCAGTGAAATTCAGTTCCTTATTTTATGAGGTGTCAGGGCTGATGTCGAATATGGCAACGATAACTAATACTACAGTCTGAGGGACCAGAACGTGGTAATTAATCCCAAAGACTTAAGTGTATTTTAGTTCAGGAGAAAAAAAATCACTAATTCAATCGTCCGGAAAATTGAAGTTTGATGCATGAGTCTCTGCTGAAAGGAAAGGCTTTTTCTTCCCGATTCTGGGGTTGGGGCAGGAATCGCAGCCTCTCTCCTCCGCTCCCCGGAAAGGCCCCGGTACTGGGCCGCTGCCCACCCGCCCCCGGCCCGGGCACACCGGGGGACCGGCACGCCGAGGCACCGGGGGGGACACAGGCCGCTCCCCCCTTCCCTCTGCACCCCCTACTGCCCTTCCCCCTGCCCCCCGCAGCGAGCACGACGCATTCGCGGCCATATCACGACCGTGCCCTCATGTCGCGACATGCGGAAAGGCTATCGGGCAGAGCCGCGCGCCCCTGTCGCGTTGGCGGCCGCCCAGCCCTGGTCCTTCCAGCCGCGCTGAGCCGCAGCGGCTCCGCTCCCGGCCTCCCCCTGCCCCCATACCTCCGGCGGCGGGGCCGGGGGGGGCTTCAGCATTTTGCCTGCCGCTCCCCGGCCCCGGGGCAGGGCCCGTATTTGCCCTCTCGGCTCTGCGGCACCCGGGCGAGACCCGAGGGGGTGCAAAGCGCCGGGACCGGACCCCCGTCTATGCAGCGATCGAGTAGCCGGGCACCGCGGGGGCAGCCCGGGCAGGGGCCGGGGGGGCCGGGGAAGGGAAGGCTCCCGGCGCCGCGTTATTGATGGGGCCACGCTCGCTACAGTCAGCCCCATTGGCGTTAGCATCCGTCTCCGCGCCGCCAGGCCCCATACATCCTTCAGCCTTTTTAAGCTCCGGCCTCTCCTCCGAGCCAAAGCGGGGACGCCCCGTCGGGCCCCTCCTGCCCCCGCCTCCTGCCGGCCTCCCCCCCGCCCCGGGGGGCCT
>JAYKAV010002553.1:2406095-2491095 GCA_035582835.1 Phoebastria nigripes | reverse complement strand
TTCTGCTTGTTAAGGATTTTTTTTGGAAGGGGGAGGGGGGCTTTTTCGAATTTGATTTTAAATTAAAACGTCGCCAAGAGATGTTTTATTGGTGATCACCCTTATGATAAATTTATGCTTCAATAATTACTTTTCACGGGATATCGATTTCCTCTGGCAAAAGCCTTTCTCCCTCCTTCTCAACCCCTGTCTCCCATTTCCCGAACAAGGCAGCGCTCCCCCACCGCCCCCGCGACGACGGCTCCGCAGGCAGAAACACGGGCGGGGCTGGGGGAACCGAGCGGCCACGGAGAGGAAGGGAGTGAGGGGGCGGCCGAAGTTCACGCGTGAGCCGCCGCCGTGCAGCAGCGCGACCCGACGGCCGGGGGAGCCCCGTGCCGGGTCCTTCTCTGCCCCCCAGGCCTCCCCAGACCCTCCCCGGGTTCAGCGGGGCTGTAGATGGAGGGGGGAGTCTTCCCCCGACTTGGTGGGGGTCCCTCAGAGGGATGCAGGCAACCTCCGAGGCTGCAGCGAAACCCCCCTGCTCCGAGGTGTCCTGACTGATGGGGAGATGGGCTGCTGCTCCACAGTCCCGCCCCGGCCTCCACCTCCCCCTAAATCCAGAGCAAACCTCCCCATGAGAGAGTACAGTCGGTCCCAGCAGCCTGCAAAGCAGGGGAGTCCCTGTGCCCCCCTCCCCTGGCACAGGTGAAAGCTCGGCAAGTGACTGCCCCATCCCACTGTGACCCCCAGGGCCCATGCTTGCCCCGGCTGGCTGGGAGCTCCCACGTACCCCTCCTGGTGCCCGGCCTAGGAAGGGGAGCAGGCAGGACAGCACATGGCGAAGAGAAGGTCTCGCTGCACCGGAGCCATAAGCCCCAGGATTACAAGTGCTCTGAACAGTGTCCCAATCTGCAAATGCGCCAGAGACTCAGCTGCCCCCTCCACACCACCCACAGCAAGCCCACCCTTCCCAACACCAGTCCCACTTCTCTTTTCTTACAGACCCACTAACCTGCTATTGGAAACACGTTCAGGGCACTCAAGCAGATGCAGAGGGTCCATGACGGGTTCACAGCCCAAAGCAATGCCAAGGCCACGCTGAACCAGGACCAGCTTGTTGCACAAATGCTCCCTACCTTCAAAAACATTATTATTACAGTCAGACTGGAGTTTTCCAAGATGTCAGATTCATCCAAAGAAATCACTTCTGATCTGTCCTTTCCTGACAAAGCCAATATTCCTCTCAGCTCCCCCCCACTCCATTTATTATGGAAATAACTTTCCCCTTGGAAGGGACTCACACCGTGCTCAGAGGACAGAGCGGCGAGAACAGGACAGCACAGGGCAAGTCACCGCAGAAACTTCGAGCCCGTGCCGATTCCCTTGGAGGACCTGTTCACAGGGTTTTCCTCTCTTTACACTATTAGCTGGCTGCTATTCTCCTTTCCCTCAGAAAGGAACTCAGGAGGAGTTTGCCAGTGCTGGCACCTCATGTCTTCGCTCCCACGGTAAAAATTGCAGGTACTGACACGTGTGTGGATGGATCATCTTGTCCCCTATTTGGTTTTTATTTTAAAGCAGAGAATTAGAAGAGTGCACAGCACTGTCCCCATCCCCAAACCCTGAACGCCAAACCCAAGTGCTCTGGCAGCCGGTCAGAGCAGGGTTACCATCGCCCATGCACCAAGAGCGAGGGTAGGGGCCTCTGAGCATGAACAGAAAAGCTTCGGTGGGGACCCAGGGTGTGAGTGGAGCCCAGGGCACCCTGCACACCCCTGCCTTGCCCCGGCCCGGCTTTGCAGCAAGGCTGGAGGAAGCAGTGTGCACCCTGTGGGGGTACAGCCTTGGCCAGGTATGGGGGGGTTCCTTCCAGCTGCTTGTGGTACCCCTGCTTTTAGCTGCCACAGGACATGGGAAGGAATATTCCTTTTTTTTTCCTCTGGAGTGTCCCTGGTAGATATTACCTTTTACTGCAGCCAGAGCCAGTCATTGCTCCCCAAATTCCTGTGCACTGCCAAAGACAGAGCAGCCACAGTACTGACATGGGCACAAGCTGGAGAGGTCCAAATCCACCACAGAGACCAGGGCAAAAACTGGACCCATGAGCAGCTGGGGAGGCGGAATGGGCTGTCCTGTCCCACTCCCTCTCCCCTCAGCTTCTGTTAAACATTGGCCTCTGCTCTTGGCATGACCCAAAGTGCCGCTGTCTCGCACCAGCCCTTGGCCACCTCCTGCTCCAGGTGCCTCCTCGGCAGGGCAGGCCGAGCCGCCAAGACCTCAAATTCAGGCTGCCCACCTAGTTACAGCATTGATTAGCCCAGGCTGCTAATTTCCCTGCCTTACTGGTACTCTGCTTCAAAGCTACCGCTTCTCCAGGCTCACATCACCACATCCCTACGACAAACCCGTGGGCATCCCAGGGCCGCTTTGCTCCGGACAGTAGAGGAGGGAGCTGGGATGGGGGATGCGAGGGGACTCCCTGCCCCCCCGGTGCCGCTTCCCCGCCTCCCCGGCGCGGCGGGGCCGGCTGGGCGCTGCCGCCCTGCCCGGCTCTCAAAGCTTAGGCGAGGGGGACCTCTGCAGGCTGCGCCGCCGCCGCCGCCCCCGGCCCCCCCAAACACGGCTGCCCACCCCACCTTGTGGGACAGGGCAGGGCGTGCTGCCTCCTGCCAGGCGTTTTTAATAAGGGAAAACCCTTTTCTAAAGGTAAAAAGCTAAAAAGTGGAAGGGTTTTATGAGCAAAACGCCCCGAGGCATCCCTTCTTCTGCTAGGTGAGCAGTTGCTTCGTGTCCCACAAAGAAATCAAGTCGTGTTTTCCTAGGGCTTGTGACACTACTAATGGCAGACACCATGCAAAGAAGCATATTGCTCCCCATGCCCCATACCAGGAGCTGAGGAAGCAGGATGGTACCCCAGTAATGCAGGCCAAAGGGTGAAACCCATCCCCTGGTTCACAGTGATTTCCGAGAGGATTGCTGCTAAAAACAAAGTGACACCAGTGCCACAGATCTCGGGGACAGGAGGGAAGGTCAAAGCCAGCCACAGGGTTAGACACGACCTGACCACTCTGAGAAAGAGTGGAGCAGCAGGGGAGCAATAGGCAGCTCCTTCTAGGTGGTCCTGTATGCACGTCATGTGTGCCCCTCAGTCCCTGTCCCCCCAAAATTTAAATGTCTTGTTGAATTTCAGATAAAATATGACTAGAGACATGACAAGTCCAGGAAATTCAGTCCCTGGAAGTTTCAAATCCTGCTGCACTGGGAAGCTGAACTTCGGAGCACTCCCTGGTGCGTGCACACAGCTCCTTTGCAACTGGGGTCACCTCTAGCAGAAACTCTCCTGCCTCCTGCTTCACCCCCAGAGCCGGGAGGGTTGCAGGGTCCCTGGGTCACTGTGTACCAGCTGACAGGACTTCACACCTGGAACGAGCCCTGTGACTCCCCCGTCTATGGCCTGTCCTAAACCTGCCAGCTGCTTAAGTGTTAGGAGCTGCTTTATACTTCCACACAGTTATAGCCATGTGCAGAACTGGGATGAACGCACTGCCCTGCCTGGCTCCCTGGCACAAACCTGCCTTCCTGAATGTCTTTGCCTTCCTTTGGTACTGCCAGTCTGCATTTCCACGCACAGCAAGGGCTTTTTAGGGCACCTGAAGCAGCTCTGAACCCATCACATCACTGCATGATGACGTTGGCCAGCGAGCTTCCTGCTTTCCCAGCAGTAGCAGGGCACGCTTGCTGGGTAGCAGCACTGCTCTCAGTTATCAATGCCAGTGATGCCATTGCATGACTATCCCATCCACAGAGCTGGGGACACAAGCACATCCCAGACTTCAACCTGCTTCTCTGTAACCTATTCTAAAATGCAGCAAAGCACCCAAACCGTCAGTGTTTGGTGTCAACCAAACCATCAGTGTCCCCCCTTCACTGGTCGGGGATCYTCTGCACCCTGCTCTGAGGGTGGCAGAGCTGCCAGCATGAAGTGCTACATATGTGCTGACCATACAGCTGATGGACAGACACACTTTTCTGCACTATTTTCTGCTCTCAGTTACACGGGCACCAGTTACACCCCCAGGTATTGGCCCTGCCTCTGAATCACACAAATGAATATTACAGCCACTTTACTTCCAGTGAGGGAGTTTCAGAAAAAAAATCATTTGAAGGAAAATTTCATGATCTGCAG
Source organism: Phoebastria nigripes (assembly GCA_035582835.1). Classification (NCBI taxonomy): domain Eukaryota; kingdom Metazoa; phylum Chordata; class Aves; order Procellariiformes; family Diomedeidae; genus Phoebastria; species Phoebastria nigripes. The sequence continues at coordinate 2,486,927 of JAYKAV010002553.1, read as the reverse complement.
CATTTGTTTGTGGAAGTATTTAAGCCTTGAGTGTAGGGGGTATCACAAGTCACATTCCTTTATGCTCACGCTGGCAGCTCCCCCAGGCGTCCTGTGCTTGCACATCCCCTTGCACAGGTGCCCTCATTCGTGCCAAGGGTGCTTGGTGGGGTGTTAGAGAAGATGGAGCCAGACGCTTCTTGGAGTACAGGGAAAGGCTAAGGGGCAATGGACACAAGGAGCAATGGACATGGGTAGCATCAAGGAAAACTCCAATTAGATATTAGGAAAAGAAACTTTCCACATGAAGGGTAGTCAAATACTGGACCAGGGATCAGACTTTGGGGTCTCCAACCTTGGAGTCATTGAAAGGTTGACTGAACTGAGCAACCTGACCTAGCAGCAGCGAGCCCTGCTCAGAGAAAGGGCTGGATCAGAGACTTCCTGAGGTTATTTCCAACCTGAATTATACTATGATTCAATGATGATGCAAACAAACCCCTGGCTGCTGCTCCTGTGTCCCCCTCATCCATCAGTGCTTTCCAGCACAGCAAAATAAACTGGAGCAGCCAAGCAACTTCCAAGCCCATCAGCACAAGCAGCAATGTAAAGCTGGTGTCACGCAGCTGGTAATCAGCTGCTATTTCTCATTTCTTAAAATCATATTATTTTATGATCCACTAATGCTTTTCCCAAATAGTACCATTTGTTCTTCACCTAATTCAGCCATAGCCCTTAATTGTTTGGTACTAATATCTTTCATTTCTCTCACTTCCTTCTCTCTTTCTTTGCCCTGCAGGGGGAATCAGCCGCAACACCCATGAGCCGCAACACCCATGAGCAAGTTGCAAAACAACTTCTGTCTTCATTCCTTGTGCCCTGCCCATCCCAGGGTGCAGAAACCATGGCCAAGGGGGGAGGGAATTTGTCCCATTTGATCCACGAACATTTCGAGGGAAAGCAAAAGGATAGTTAGCACTGCCAGATGTAAAGACACAGATAGGATCACCCCAAAGTGAGAAGAAATAATAATTAACAGATAACTTGGGGCTGCCACCAGGACCACCCACCCCATGTAACCAATGCCTGGAGTGAGGCAGGCAGGGCTTGGCTCTGAAGCACCTCACTTTGGAGCGGTGAGAGGTCTCCACCTCAAAACCTTTTTGCTGTGGGTTTGGTGACAAGAAAGTTGAAGGAGTGGTGAAGGAGGACTCCCCGGGGAAAGCTTCCCTGCCCCTCCTGCCTTCCATTCCGCTGTGTTGCAGCCCTTGATTTCGGTGCCTTCTCTAGGCTCCCCTTTATGGCAGGGAGGATGAGGATTATTCTCCAGGGAAGAGGCTGGAAAGAAAGGGGTTGGACAGGAAAACTTTGGGCAAGAGAAATGGGGCAGGTATTCCACTACCTGCAAACATGGCTGGAGCCTGCATGCACAGTGTAGGCTCTGCCTTGCTCCTCTCTCAGCTGGCGTCCCCAAAGCAAGGCACAAGAGCTCAGTGATGCTCCCTGAAAAGTGCCTGATGTCTTGGCAGAGGGTGCTTGCGAGGTCCTCTTGGTGGTCTTGAGAGCCCCCAGGACTCAGTCAGAGGGAGCCCTGGTGCCGCACAACATGCAGGGGGGTTTCCATGCAGTTTCCTACTGACTGTGGGTCTCGCAAATGCTGGGCACAGGAGTCCATCCAGAAGCTCTGGCAAATGACTACCTAGGTCTTTGTTTTTTCCAAGCCTTGGCTCTCACCCAAGGCAGGAATCTCCCTTCAAAGGAACGATGCCCAAGAAAATCCATTTCTTAGACAGTGATCCAGAAGGCAAATGGCTCATTGCAGCCCCAGAGGTGGTGAAGTTCACTCCCTACATCTCATATTCTTTTCCATCTGCAATGAATTAAAAACCAAAACTCTGATGGTCTGATTTTGATGGAGTACTCCACAGGTCTGCTAATTGTTTTCCCATTAATCCTTGCATTTGAAAGCAGAGCTGGATTTTAGTTGGAATAGTTCTGAAAGTCTGTCAGGGCAGAGAAGTGTGGCTTGCTAGCAGCAGAAAGGTGCAGAGGAATAGGTAGATGGGTATCTGCTAACTCTTCAGGTTATGGGAAAATGTCCTGGTGAAGTTATTGCTCACCTGCCTCTCACCCCTGCTGCAGACACAGGCTCTAAATATCACTTCTCCCTGTCTGGCAGCAAAAGAGAGAAGCAGCAGTGTCTGTTGGCAGCAGAGGGGCTGCAACCGGGAAGGATGGGTGCTCTCTGTCCCAGGCACCTTCTCATTCGGTTTTGGTAGAATAACCCTAAAATTAGACAGTTCTAATTGATGGGAAGAGCAGAGTTTTGAAAAGCTGTGTCCTAATGAGAATGTTTCTTCTCCTTTTTCTTAAAGCTAAGAAGCTGCCTGCCCTAACCAGGGCAGATGGAGAAAGGTTTCTAAGAGTAAGAGAGACAAAAAGGTCTGTCAGGAGAGGATTAGCTGGAGCAGAGCCTGCCTCCGAGCAAGGCAGAGGGCGAGGCGACCTTGCAGAGCCTGTCTGGGCTATTTTCTAGAGCTCTGGGAGGAAGATTGTAAAGCCAGTACTGACAGAGGAGAACTGCATTAAGAGAGGAAATTAATTTTGCTCTAATGCCTGCTGTTGCTTACGCAGCAATGAGCAGCGGCTGCCTCTAGCCCTGAAATCCCCCAGCTGTCCCCATCCCCATCGAGCATGAGCAAGTCAAACAGAGGCTTTTTAATAGCAGGAGGGGAGGGCTGCCCTTACTCTGTGGCCTACTGGGAAGTGTAGTTCAGTGCCTGCATGGCCATTTTGGAGCTGCCTCTGCTCCCTCTGGTTTGCAGAGCCTGAGGCTCAGAGCAGGAAAGTTTGGGGGACAGGGTTGGGATGGCTCCTTGGGTCCATTTGCTGCTTGCATCGGTTGACCATCCGTCTCTGGAGTGTGGGACCATGAGATATTCCCTCTTTGCTGGGGGGGCTGAGGGGAAGAGCCCTTACCAGCATGCCGATCTGCAGCCCCAACAGAGAAAGAAAATCTTGGTAGCGAGGGGCTTGCCGAATCCCACCCCCAGCAGAAATAAGGGTGGGCGCAAGCAAACAGGAGGCACGGCTGGAAATAAGGACCCGGCTGTGCCTAACTGCAAGCGTGTGGTTGGAGGCTGTCCCAGGTGGGATGAGTGTCCAGGGCTGCCGCGGTGCAGGGCCACCCCAAGCTTATGCTTGCGTGCCCCACTGAGTCAGGGCCAGTGGCGGGGGGGTTATCTCAGCTTTCCCACGGAAAGGGCTGACACTGACACATCATCCATGGAAACACAAGTGAGCACAGTGCTTCAAACCCTGCACACTGGGCCTTTGAGGGGGAGAGTGAGCAGTGGGCATCTGTGGTTCAAATGCCTTGGAGATGCACAAGAAGCTGCAGGACAAGAGGAGGGTAGGAAGGGCTCAGCCAGCCATCCAGTGGACACTGGATGTGACTACGTGTCTAACCCTGGCAAACCCAGCAAATCCCTAGCACCTAGAAAAAAGATATGGTTTTGCATACTCTGGAGTCTGGGGCACATTTTGAAGAACGTGAGACTGGCTGGGTTTGGGGTGTTTCTTCCCAAATGGAAAATCTGAACTGTCTGCATTGCTTCCCATTTTTTTTTATTTCCACCAAAGTTTTCTTTCTTTCACTAAGGAGATGTAAGTTGCATCCAGACTGCACCTCCCCATTCTCGTCCTCAAAATAATAATAGCCTCATTTGCTAAAGGCACTATTAGGGTATTAAGTGAAAATGAATTAAGTTTAATTCAATTGTTATTTTAGAAGCTTTGCCTCGTCAGGGTTTTGCAAAGCTTCATTCTTCCACTCGCTGGAGACCGGCTTTAACACGCCCCTGCTGAGTTGTTGCTGCAAGCCACAAACCCATCATGCTGGGAGTTTTACTTAATGCTAAGGGTTGGATTTTATTTTGCTTAATGTCAGAGTCTGCCTGCCACGCTGCTGGGGGAGAGGGGAGAGCCAGAGACTGGTTAACTCAAGTCCATCATACTCGGCTTAGAAATACAAGTGACTGTCTGGATGGTGATTTCTTAGGCAAAACCGCAGCACTTATTTGTCCAGAAAGCACCACGTCACTGCTCCCCTGCTTCAGAGAGGCTTCACCTGCTTGTTGCATCGGGTCTCATCTCCTGGATCTTCTCCATCCGCTGCGGTACTGTTTGGACCACCAGTGCCTCAGGGTAGGGACTGCCAGGGGTGGGATGAGCTGGGGAGGGATTTCCCAGTCCCCAGGGCTCATAGTGGGGGTGCAGGCTGGGATGTCCCCACATGTCGAGGGAGCAGGCTGCGTTCACTGATGGCTGCCAACAGCAGAAACTAAAATACCTCCATCACTGCTGGTTTCTCTGGGGCTGGTTTGGAGCTGGCTGCATAGGAGACAACTCAGTGGCTTTCAGGACAAGTTTAAATGACATGGAAAGTACATGCAGAAGTCAGCTGGGCAATGCACAAACAGAAGTGGGGAGTGGGGATGCTCACACAGCCCAAACGCTTCTCTGTGACGTGGGTCTGGCTGTCATCCACAGCCCCTAATTTCTCTAGCTTCAGACGCTTTCTAGACCCATTTCTGCCAATCTGCGGCTGCACCAGGTGCCCTCCTTCAGCTGACAGGGACCTGGGATTAGTCGTCATCTGCAGAGCACTCATYTTACTTGTGCTTTGCTCTTTGGATTGACTTTAAAAGCAATAGAATAGCCCTGGAGAGCATCAGGGTCTGCCCTGCTCAGGAACCGTTCCCCATCCTCAGGGAGGCATCAGCTCCACCCAAGCCAAGGAGAAACTTCGGAAAGCGGGAAAAGAGGATAGAAGAAGGAGAGAAAGCAGTGGCAGAGGGACTTTCTTGGGACTGATGCCCATGCCTTTGCTACGTGGGCAGGCAGGCTCCAGGGTGCCCTTAACCACATGGGGTTTGGTACGGCATTTGGAGAAAAATTCATGTTCCTGCACAGGGCAGGGGGGGTGAGGGAGAACATGACCCAGAGGGGTGAGAAGAGGGGCTCAGACCCCCCCAAATTCCAGCAAAAGGACATTTCAGACGAGCTGTCAGCTCCCCATAGCTGATACAGTTGAGCTGAGAGATCCATCACATCTCTCCTCCCTTCCCCCTCTGGTTCCTATAGCAGGGAAGGAGAAGGGGGGACAAGACCCCAAAGATAAATGCCCACACACGGTGCCGGGACAGCTCGGTGTCGGCGGCAGCAAGCAGGAGGAAGGAGCACTCAGAGCAGGGCTCCCCCAGCCCCTAACCTTGCTGAGAGCCAGCGCCCAGGATTTATGGAACAAAAGCTTGGCAGTGACCTCTGATCCACTCCAGCACTGAGCGCGGACTCGGATGGCATTACAGCGTGATGTACGGCCGGCGGGTCTGCCGGGCAGTCTCTTGTGAGCTATGGCTTGCGATATTTCTGGAGTTTATACCTAGCTCTCCAGCTCGACGGGCTTTCTGGATATGATTTGTGCCGTATGTAGCTCTATAAATATTGAGCTCACAGCATTATATATGGCGACAGCCCTACAGCACTCCTGGTGATATATCCCTGCGTTTGCGGTTGTAGGCGAATAATTTTAGTTTGAGTGGTGTGGCAATGAGAACAAGGAGGAAGTAAAATAAAAGGGTAATTCAAGCCCAAGTGAACGGCAGGGAGCGTGCGTGAGGCTCGGCTGATCATTCAAAGCCTCTCCCACCAAATCACTCAGGGAATTGATGGCCAGAGCCATTTCCCAAATTAGTTACCTTATCCTTCTGTGCTGCTGTCTGCAAAATAAAGAGATGTCACCAAGCCCCCCCTGCCCAGGATTTTGCTGAGCAGAGGTGCTGCAACAGGGCAGGGAAGGAGCAGGGGACAAGGCTGGCACTCYGAAGACAGGGTCAGACCCTCCCTGCCAGGGCATCCCTCAGGTTGGAGCATGGGGAGAACCTTGGCTGTTACCACCAGCCTCTCACCAACCGATCTCCTGGAAAGCTGCGGCAGTATTAGCCTGGGAACCCGGCATGACAAACAGCTCGCAGACCACCATGTAGATGTGGGGACAAGGGCTTTTTCTGCTATAAATGGGCATATTGCTTAACCCACCCAGGATTGCTGTGGCCCAGGTGTCACTTCCCCACCCGTAAATCCCACAGCATTCCCTCCCTCCCTCCAGCCAGGAGATGGGCAAAGGGGGCTCAGATCCACACGGCCACTTATCCTGTTCAGGCAGACATTGGTGGGACCTCAGGACAAACTCCTGAGCAGGATGCTAGAATGACCAAAAGCCCATCTCCAGGGGAAAATTGAGGCCAGGTTTCATGCCATGTCCAATTCGCTGCAATATTTCAAGGCGTTCAGGTGCTTGTGTCCACACAGGGCTGGCCCAGGCTGACAGGTTCAGAGAACCCACCTTAGACCATTAAAATGAATCATTTCCAACTCGGTGTCAGAGCTCAGCGCTTCCACAGGAAGGGCCCATCCTTCAGCTCTGCATCCCACCACTGCGGGTGATAGGGGGATGGCTGGGTGACGCAGTACCATGTCCCTTGGTGAGAAGTCTGAGGTAGAGCCTGTAATTAATCTTTAATTGTGAAATAGGTGAGTGAACAACCACCCAAGGAATGGGATTAAGAGGGAGGGAAAAGGACTGGATGGACACAGGCTGGTAACACGCTTTCCAACAGCAACCAGTCTACACCAATGCGTTTCAGGAGTGCCTCATTCCTGTACAAATGCCATAATGGGCCCATTATACTTACATTTCCATCACTGTACTGCCACAGACCTGAACCCATGGTGCTGTCACTGGCAGTTCCCGAAAAAGCTCCACACTTTCCCCAGCTTCAGCATTGGTGTATTTGCATGAGATCATCTAGGAGGAATTCAGCTCAGTTTGTTAGTCCGTTATCAGTGAATAACCCCAGCAATAGACTAACACAAAGGAGCTGAGGCTGCTTCCCCCTGGGAAACCCACGCCTTCCAGCTCCCTCATAACTACCCAAGGGCACCAGGCAAGTACACGGTCCCATCAGAGCATTGGGTGATGCAGGCAACAGGCCAAGAGCAGGAGAGACCATTTACAAGGAGCTGGAGTGGTTTGCTCTGATTTTGTAAAGAGATGGAAGGTCAACAGAGAGCAATAGTGCTTCTGGGTGGCTTTATGTCAGGACAGGGACTGCAGCTGTTTGCAATCACAGCTATTGCAGGCACAAAGGATGTGAGAATTGATCTGATTTCTTCCTACAGAAAATATTTAAGCTACATGCGAACAAAACCTACTTCCACTGGAAGCTGCTTCTTTAATCTTGAAGAGACACAAAAGGCTCGATGAGTTCAGGATTGGACACAAAGCAATTTGGGGTTAAAGTTGCAACTTTTAACATGGGAGAAGCTTTGTAGGGCTGGGATGGGAGGGCAGGTTCTCTATCACAGGGGCCCTTTAATCAAACATGGATGTCTCTCTAGGAGATTTGCTACAAGTGAAGAGGAAGGAGTGGTCTGAAGCGCAAACTAAGGGGCAAAAATGTTGTGTCTGGGAGATCCAGCAGGTCAGATGAATCGTTAGAAGGATCTGTTCTGGTCACAACACACATTAATCTCACACAGATGAGTCACCAAAACATTTCATATTCCTACCTCCATTTCTGGATTACTACCCACCCTGGAGAGACCCAGCAATGCCAGGCTCCAAGCTGTGTGGTCCCAGGAGAGGAGACCTGCAAACCAAAGCCAGTGCCCTGGCACGGCTGAGTAGCCCAGACTTTCTCAATTGCAGCCCTGGACATTTCTTTGCAATGTGGGCGCCTGCTTCGGTGGAGTGACTTGATCCTACTGCCAGGGTAGCATTCCCTGGGCTCCTTTTGCAGGCACACAAGGAGTCTCTCATGGGCAGCTGCAGCCAGTGGAGCACCAGACAGAGCCAGAGGCCTTTGTGCCAGCATCCCATGGAGSAGTTTGTCCTGCTGCTGCTGCTGGAGCCAGCTCAGCTCCGTGACCCTGTGGCCTGATGAGGGCTGTGGCTGGGTGAAGGCACGCTGTAGACATGCTCGCTCATCCTCCTGCTTCCCCACTTGGTGGTACCCATCTCTTCCCTCATACCAGCAGCTGAGATAGGAGACGTCCTGCTGAGACCATCTCTGTAGCCTGTTAATGCAAGATTTATCCCATGAACAGCCTGATTCTTTAACTGCTGAGCCCTTTCTCTTGCACCTCTCATTGTCTGTGCTGGTCTTTTTTCTCTCCAAGAAATACAGGTTGGTTGCGGCTGAGCTGTCACTGTCCCCCTTGGTCCCCAGACCGCTTTGATGACTTGCATGTGATGCTTCACTTTGCCCTTACCTGAGGCAGCCAAATACACCTGTGAGGAGAAATTAGCTGCTTCAGTGACAGAGCTCCGTTGCTTGGGAGATTCCCTGCGCCGCCAGCACAACAGCTAAATGAAGCAGCTCACCCAGCGAGCGTCTTCCCAGAGGAGTGTGGCTTGGGGCAGACATGCCCATAGCTCAGTGCTCTGCCTCCCCAGCCATCCCACCAGAACTGAGGACTGCACCAAACAGGGCTTACCTGGGATTTATCCAACAGCTTTCCCCTTGCTGTGGGAAGTGATGCACACTGTCAGGTTTGCTGTGCATTCCCCTGCCCTCCTTCCTACCAAACCCAAACAGTTTCTGACTCTTCCCAGCTTTTCTTCCCATTTTGTACATCAGTGAGCAGCCTCAGCATCACCCTGAACACCTGGGGAAACCACTCCTTGGCTGGCCCAGCTATGGCTGGGAGGGGTAGAAATGCAGCCTGGCTCCTGCTGCCCCCCTGCATGCTCACCTAGCCCCCAAAAGAGCCCTTTTCTCCCCAACACTGACCAAAGGTCTTTGTGGGACAAGGACAGCAGGGTCATCCAGAGGACCACCCAGGGCATCTGCCACTCACATGATGAAAGGTGTGGAAACCCACTGTCAGGTCCCCATCCCAGGCTGTCAGGGACTGCTGCCAGCACTCCTCTGCCCCAGGGAAATCCGGTTTTGGGCAGGGCCGTGGGGAGGACACAGGCAGGGAGGGCAGAGCTCAGCCTGGGCTTTAGGAGAGCCAAGGGAGCAGCTCTAAGATCACCAACATTTGGCCAAAATTGAGCCAGAGAGGACAAAAATTATTAGATAAAGATGATAGATACACACACCCACAGACTCATCTGAATGCACCCACATGTGCAAGCACCCTCAAAAKTCTTGCCTTTTTTTGGAAACCAGGCTAAAAACAGGAAACAAAATTTCAGCATATCCTTTTAGATCATATTTTGGCCTCTGCCCTCTGGGCACCATTTCACTACTAAATGCACCGTGGAATAAATGCCAAGTGATGGTGGAACATGAATAATCCCTTCTCGGAGAGAATGACTTTTCTGGCGAATACCAGGGAATAAATGCAGCTTTAAAAAGCAATAACTTGTTAAACAGACACACACACACGAGCAGACCCCATTAAAGTTGTTTGATGTGAGCCAAGGAAAAGTGTCTCTAAATCACATAATTATTTTAAGAGACGAAGACACATTTGCTTAAACTGGTTCAAATCACCTTTGGGGAGGGAGGAGAGAAGGTTTGTGACTGCAACATTAAATGCTTTGATTTCCTGCAGCTCACCCCAGACTCTTGTTTTAATAGCATTAAACATATGAATGTGATAATAAAATACAGGTGGTTTCCTCGAGCTTTATTGACTTCCTACGCCACAAAGAGAAAATCATTGCTTCCTTGTTTATCTGTTTTAGCATTTCTTGGGTTTCTATTTTTTCTCTCCTGGCAGAGTTGATTAATACAAGCAGCTTCTTGGCTGTCCTAGAGAGCTGCTGCAGCCACCTGCTTTGACCAAAGCTCATCCCTCTGTGCTTAAAAAAGTCCCAGCTCCTTGACCCCAGTACTTACTGCACCCCACGAGCCAGGAGGTAGGGGTGGGTGGCCAGGAGAGGGATGGAGCCAGACCCCTTTCTCCATGCCTTGCTGGAACTCAGGGAGTCGGGGGCTTGCAGGGGTCTCAGCTTTGTGTCCTCGGTGTGGCTGCAATCCCTGAGCAGTGGCCCCGCACACATTCACACATGCCATCCTGACACTGCCCAGCTCACCCCAACATCCTTCAGCCCTACTCATTACACAAAGCGTCAGAAGATGGGACATCCCATRGAAAGTCTCACTTCAAAATCCCGGTGGGGAATATTGAATTCAGGGGAATCCATCCCCTGAATTTCTCAGTCCTGGCTTTATCTGAGATACCTTCGGGAACATGCTGTGCCCTGAAGGCCACACTCGGGGCTGGGCTGCGCTTCTTCTTGAGCTGCCTCCCCAGTGCTCCCAGTCTGAGCCACCCCCTGGTTAGCCTGTGGCTCGGCTGCCCGTGAGCATCCCCACCCGTGCAGATGGGGCGGGAGGGAACGACGTGTCGCCGGCGGCAGGCGGGGACCTGTTGAGCGGGCGGCGCCGGGCGCTCTCCGGCCCCTAGATGGAGCTCGGTACCCACCGTTCGCTCCTGCATGCCCCGAAGGGCTGGCAGTGGCTGGGGCAGCGGGGCAGGCAGGGATGCTCGCCGGCAGCTTCCCCCACCCCCCGGCACAGGGGCAGGGTGTCCCCCCCGGTCCTACGTGTCTAACTCACCCACGGGTGCGCACACCTGGCCGGAGAGGTGGCCACCGGGACACTGTTTCACTCCAGCTGGTGTGCACCATCCCGCAGCTCTGGCCAGCTCTATAGGTCACCGTGCACCAGGATCACCTGTGAAGGGGTGGCGGCCACACGTTTTGGGGGCAAGGCCAATAGCTTTGACCCCTATTTATCTAGAGGCACTTGTGTGAGGGGTYGTCTTGCCCTAGACCCCATCCTTTGGGGGAAACCAGGCAGCCAAGCGCCCTCTCTCCATCCGCTGCAGAGGGGCCTGAGGTCCCCTGGCTCCCATCCAGAAAACATCCGTAGGCTCTTAAAATAAAGGCAAATAAGGGAGGGGGTGCTGAGACTGAAAGGGGGGGGGAGGGAGGGGCGGGAAGCACAAGGAAGGAAAGAAGGACCATGGGATCAGAGCCATGGAAGGCAGCATCTGTAGCACTGCCAGGCAGTACCCACACTGTCCCCACCACCCCATCTCTTGTATGAGGGGGGTCTCCATTCCTCCATCCCACCAGGGCCAGTTTGAACCAAGCTATCAGCCACAATCAAGGTTTCCTCCGGGAAGAGGAGCAGGGCTGGAGTCAGGACCTACCTCCTGCGATCCCACTTGTTGGCAGGGAAGGGAGAGAAACCGGCTCCCAAAATGCAGGTAACGTTCAGCAACAAGACACCATTCCTCACTCCTCACCTCTTTTGGCAGCGTCTGTGGCCGCAAGCTCTCTCAGGAAACCCTTTCCACTGGATAACATTACAGGTGTGTCTCTGCCTGTTCCTGGGCTTTCTCTGCCTTGGCTGTGACATGTTTCCCCAGGGGCTGGCACACACGTGTGCACCCTGGGGTCCCAGTGTGGGCTCTGCACTCCCTTGCCTGACTGCTACGAGTCTTGCTTCTGTGCATGGTGTGCAGCATGGCTCTGTTCGAGGGTATATGTACCCCCAGATCCTCAAAGGACCAGGCCTGGAGGGAGACTGTGTGGGAACAGTTGTGGGTCCACCAACACATCCTTCTTGCGCTGCTCCCCGGAGAGCACACTCTGCTCTGCGTCCCATCTCCCGCTTCTGGATGCAATGGTATGAGCCACGGCCAAAGCAGGTATCAGACCTGTCATAACAACCGATAAGGTTTCAACATTTGTTTTCACTCCATCCTGAAATGAAAGCCAGATCTCTTCAAGCGTTTCCGCGAGGATGGGGGGTGGTGGGGAATGCCCCCTCCGCAGATCCCTTGCTTGCCTCTGCGAGCAGCCATGTTGGTGGGCAGGGTGCTGGGGACATGTCCCTCTGTAGTCTCAGGGGTCCCTCCAACTGCAGGAGAGCACAGCCTGGCAGTGGCAGAAACACAACAGTGTCATAAGCGTGTATAAAACTTCCCGGAGATTCATCCTGGTCTGAAGGAGGGCAGTGCCCTGGATACAGCCCAGCAGCTACTGCCGTGCTCCACACCTGTGTCACCAGGCGATGCCATAGCCAGGACCTGCGTTTCAGCAGCGGCCTCGTGATGTGACATGTCCAGACCCTGAGAGCTCCTCCAGCCCATGCCACACGCAGTGGGGCCAGATGGGCTGGGTATAATCCCTGCTGGGGGACAGCCCCCCTCTGCCCAACCCAGGCTCCCACTGGACCAGGACCCCAAGTAGTCCCAGGTGCCCCCCACTGCTCCCACCCCATACCCCATGGGCCTGCAGAAACCTGGTGCCTTTTTTATGCAGCTTTCAAAAGAGCATCCTTCTGGTACCTCATGGCTCCCAGGGACCTGCCGGCATTTGTCCTCTTCTCCCCCAGCCTGGCCTCAAAGGACCCCCCCTTCTCCCCCAGCCTGGCCTGGGAGGACCCTTTCTTCTCCCCCAGGCTCTCAGGGCTCTCCTGTGAAAACAGCCAGATCAGCTGGGGAGGCTCTTACCCCTGGAGAGGGGGAGCTGTGCAGAGGCCTGGCCACAATTCAGTGCACTTGTGCTCACTCCCTCGCAATGACCCTGAGCAAGCCCCTTCCCCACCTATACCTCTTTTTTCCCCTTTGCCACTTTACATGGGGAGATCTTGGGGTTAAGCCCTGCCTCTCTGCACGTTTACATCCAACATACCTGATAGCCCAGGCTTGGTCTTGCACCCGCTAACCACCAGCATCGCAAACCAAATGCTTTCCAGATGAAAACACACAGAGGAAGAGTCTGGCCAGGCCTGACACGTGCCCGAACACTGAGCATCAACAACAGTAAGTACCAATCACTAAACAAAGTGACTTCCCAAAAAATTCCTCTTGCTGAGACATGAAAGTCCCTGGGAAACAGAGCTTTTCTCCATGTTTTCATCTATCCCCATCTTTGTAGTGCTTCCCAACTGTAGTTTAAAAAGTATATATTGATTGATATTTTTTAATCACTGCTTTGTTATTTTTAGGCGGCTGCAGTGGAGGAAAGACAGACAGTTAACCGCAGCTCTCAGACCAGTGGGTTTACATTCTTTGCAGGCAACGAGAAAACGAGTTTTCTCAAGCCTTGCTTGTTCCTGCTCAAAAATTAGAGCAGAGACTCCCCATCTATTTCTGCTCATTTTATTTTTGCTCCAGAAGCAGAAAAGCAAAGGGTGGCTGAGCTGAGGGTACGTACTGGATTTCCAGCCCCGAGGAAGCGCAGGGCAGGGGTTTGCGGCTCTCTGCAACAGGGGATTCGCACACCTTCAGTGCTCAGGGTTTCGGCTGGAGGTTTGGCGTGTAATTAGGAGCTACATAGCTAAAGAGCTGCCAGAGCCAGCCCCATGCTTACCACGACTAGCTGCAAAAAAAAGAAGGAAGCCAAAAATTAATTTCTAGACTTGGAAAATCAAGATTTTTTTCGTGCCTTTGGAAAAAAAAAATCTCTTTGAATACAGTTTTAAGTTTGACTTGAATAAATGTATAGAATCCATTTAAAACTACCAAAATAACAAGGAGTTTCTCATCAATAGAAAGGAATAGGGGCAAAGAACCTCTGTCCTAATCTCAGGCAAGCGCTGACATATCAAACAGAAATTTCCTACTTTAACAAAGGCAAAAATAATAATAACAACAATAATAAAAAAAAAAAAAAAATCGAAGTCCCAGCTAACTTCACAAACAAAAGATCTGCAAAAAGGGAGACAATCTGGAGGGTTTGACTCCAGCAGAAGCTTGTTGTGATAATCTATAGCTTTGTGTGCTTTTCTTCTTCCCTTAATATTTGTTAAAAAACATTAGAAAAAAAAAAAAATCAAATTTTTCTTTACAAATTGAGACCCTTTCATTTAGAAAATTTCAAACCGGGATATTTTGATAATTCCAAATCTTATTTCACAAACATTTTTCAAATAAGCAGCCATCAAAGTTCACCGTTGCACAAAGAAATCAGTGTCACTCAGCCAGTCTGCTTCTGGCAGGGGGAAAAGAAAAAAAAAAAAAAAAAAAAAAAAGGATTAATTCAAAAAGTTCCAGCTGTCCCAGAACCCCAGACAGGGCTGGCTTTTTACTGTAAGCCAGTTTTCAGCAAAGCCATTTTCAGTTTTGTTAGTAAATCGGTTTGTGTTTTCTACCCCATCTAGCCCACGACCGTGTGTAAGCTGTCCTTGGCAGCGAGGAGGGGGCTGCCTGCCGCAGGGCTGGGCTCCCGCTGACGCCATGCCGAGTCAGCAGCCCTGGTTTTAAGCTTTTTTTTTTGGTGGGTTGGTTAATTAGGAGCACATCCAAAAATACTGATCAACAGTCCTGGTGAGGTAATGAAAATAATCCTATACATGGGTGTTTGCAGGRTCAGAGCCTCTCTTTCTTACCAATTATACAAACCACATTAGAGGACACGTACACTTGCCTGGGTCTTCCTCCAGCAAATGCCACATACAGGTGACTCTCACAGATGCTGCTGCAGGAAAAAATATCATTATATGTAAAACAAATCCCCCATAGACAGAATAATGCAGCCCAAGAAAAGCTGCATGTGTCTTTACCAAGTACTCACGTAGAAACTGGAGCATGCACGCACTGCAAGGGGCCAAACGCGCTGGCCCGTGCCCAGGAAAAAGCACAACTGCAGGCTCCATTCAAGGCAGGAGGCTCCAGCAAAGCCCCTTCAGCCTTTCCCTGGGCCCATCCCTCCGCAGAGATAAACCAACTGATCCTCGTTTAGATGACTCATGTGCTTAACTAATTGGCTAAATGGGGGCCAGACCTCTGGTTCCCTCCTGCCCACATAGTTTGCTGAGCTGGGACCAAACCCAGACAACCACAGCACATCCAGCTGGGCTTCGTCTCTTCCAGCTCCGCACAGATGTTTAATACTCCGCTTGCTCGTGCAAAGACGGTGCTTTTTCCCCCTACCAGATTTTGCCTTCAAAAGCTCAGCACATCCATAGCCAACCCAACATGATCGATAGCTCTCGGTCGCTGGCAGCGTTGCGGGCGATAGAGGTGTGCACAACCACGGTGCGCTCTCCTGCGAAGCCCACGTGCCCTCGGCTGCAGGTATCATGCAGGCTTTCACCCTCCAGCCCAAGTTCACTCTACCTTGGTCTGTATTTCCTAGATACAGGCAAACAGTGGAAAAACATTTCTTCCTAACTCCCATTTCACATTTGGGATTTGCTGTATTTTGAGATAGAGGGAAGGGGGAAATGACTTTCAAGGCATCTTAACGCAATTTTATTCCTGTTCCCAAATAGGTACAATACGAAAAATTAAATCAGCCTTCAACGTGGTATGGGCAGCCCCAGGATAAGGCTGAGGTGATGTCAGTCTACAAAACATATCATTATGTGTCATCGTTTCATGTCATTGCTTATTGATTTAATTCCATCTTATTTCAGGCAACTTTTATTGTCTAGGTACAGATCATCATATTAATAACTGGAAGCACATATGCAGATATCAAAACACCTCCTGCCACTAAACCAATTTTTAAAATGAATCCAGGAGAAATATTTTAACAGAAACCCCTTCCAGAAGCAATTGTTCCAGGGAAAAGAAAGACCGGACAACTATTTTTCTGGTTCCAATGTTACACATATTGTCATTTCATATCAAGATTTCTTTTTTTTCTTTTTGGTCTTTTTTTTTTAACAGGAAAGATTGATAAGAAAAGGAGGAAGTAAACAGTTTCGAGAGCAAGGGATAGCCAAATATTGTATCTAAACACATGCCCTCGAATGTGCATTATCATACATTCAACTTTGCTGGGGAACGTTTTGGAATATGAACTGAATAATGTGGATCTTATAAAATGGCTGTCTTGGAATTAAATTTTAAGATATTGATGTGTCATAATAATAAAATAGAAAACACTTCTAATATCAACAGTGAGCTCCATCATCTTTTTTTTTTATTATTTTGTGGTTGGTGCTTTTCCTAGGCAGAAACCTTGAAAACAAAAATGTACACTGCAACAAGCTGTAAACCATTAAAGATTTGTACACAGCAATGCCTCCCGAAGGAGTAAGCCCTAAGCCCAGCATTATCTTTGTAGCCAGAGTTGGGCATGTATTAAATAATTAGCTTAATCAGCTCCTAAAAATCTGTCTGTGGTATGAAACAGAATTCAGACAAAAGACTTCTGTGAAATTTATCTTGGAAAAAAATACAAGGTATTTTATTTTAGCAGTTTTTTGGGGGTAATCAGGTAGCTTTTAAAAATATCTCAAAAAATGGGTGTTCTCTGTATTTACTTATTTTCCTGTGTTTTATCTTTTTTTTCTTTTTTTTTTCTTTTTTGGCTTCTTGTCTCTCCATCGCTGCAGATGTTTCTCTGTGTTCGCTCGCGTGTTGGACTGCAGGATGGGAAAATCCTGCAGCACCATAAATTTTCAGCCCAATCCTGCAGTAATAGATTTTGGATAAAGCAGGCTATTCATATGCTCCCTTAACAAGCTCCCCAGCGATGCTGCATCCAGAGGACCCAGCTTCCAGGAGCGCTATCAAACGCCAGGTCCAGCTGCACCGCAGGCTCGGGGTATTTTGTCACACACATCCCACAGGCAGCCTGGCCCCCAGGGCCACATCAGGGGGTCCCTGCCAGCGGCTCATGGCTGGCCGCCCTTTTCAGTCCTCTCCTCCAACATCCTTTACCTGGTAAGTTGCAGTGCTGGAAGGAAACACCAGGCTGAAGTCAACACAGCTTCCCTGGCCGTAAGGCTGGGAGTCTCTCCCAAGGAAGCCGATGGGAGTTTTCCCACCGGTTTGATTTTCCTCTGAGAAAGGCTTGCCCAGCCAGGGACGATGTCCTTACTAAGGCCCACTAGGAACGGAAAACAGGGTCCCTGGAATAATTCCCTATAAGGTTGTCTGTAAAATGTAGTCTTGCAGATTTCTTGATATCCAAATGCCGCTTTCTATATAAAGTTTGAGACACAAACATCTCTAGATGCCCCCAGCCCAGGCGAGACCCCACTCCAAGGTCTCATTCAAGCAATTATTCAACATGTGTTTAAGGCCAAGCCCCTGCACGATTCCTTCCACCCTCAGCAAGCCCCCAGAAGGGCTTCAATTAAAGCAGATGCTAAATGCACTGCTGGGTCAAAGCCTGAAAATGTTTAGAGGATCGGGGATTAAAATACAGCAAATTACCTCTGGAGCTTCCAAAGCCAAGTGGACCTGAGCAAAGTCAAATGGAAATGCTAACTCTATTTTCATTTTAAACAAATGGCAGAGGCTTCAGCATTAGCTGTGATGTGCTGTCTCCTCTCCGGGAACTAACAGACAGGGAAGAGCAAGGCTTTAAATGATTTATTCAGTACCCTGGAGATTTTTTATTTTCTTTTTCATTTCCACATAAATTACACAAGCACTTTATAAAATGAATACACATAAACCACCTTATAAGTGCATAACTTAAAAAACCCAAACAAACGAATGCCTTTAAAAATCTCACTGAAAATAGGTTTTCTGATTGCTTGTTTGTACTAGCTGCTTAAATTGGCAGTGCTGTTTTAGATTATAAGTAACTGAAAAATATATACTGTGTATATATATATATATATATTCCTGGCATTTGCTATAAGAAGTGCTTTGTTTAATGGTGTCTCATTCCCTCAGTACAATTAAAGAAACAACTAAGTTAAACTGTCGAGAATGAAATCGATTTTTTGCCATCACGAACTGCCTTCTAAAGGGAAACAGGTAAAATAAAACATTGGACAACATTTTGCAAATGATATGGAAATAATCCATGGAAAGAAACTGCATTACCCCCGCAAACTGCCACCAAGGTCTTCTTGTTATTAAAACACACGCTGATGGGCACGGAGTCCGTGGCAGCCGGGGACAGTTTGGGCTCTTCATACAATTGAGATATCATATTTACCGTCCTCAGGAGTCTGTCAGATCCTTCTCTTATTCCCCCTCGCAAGAAAAAATTAATGAGAAAGGGGAGGAGATATGGCGAGGTGAAATCCGAAGGGTTCCCATCTGGTGCAAGCAGAAATTGCTGCTGTTTCCTCCATTTGTTGCATTGCCGAACGTCTCCAGCGTGGACGACCTGAGGAGGCTTGCGGCAGAGATGTGCTTTCCAGGGAGCCTCCTCCTTTTGTTTCAAGCCATCAGTCCAAGGTGTGTATATATATATGCACTTTATATATATATATATATACACGGATATATATGGGTGACCCCAGGCTTTGCACCGCCACCAGCAGAATCTGAAGGAAGTTTTCTCTCCCGCGGCTGGGTGAACGCCGGCAGCCGTGTCTGTCAGGGCTGGGCTTTTTGTCTGGCAGCATGTCAGCAAGTTCACGGTCGGCACTGGAGACTTTCAAGAGAACAAAAGGGTTGGGGGGAGGTGAGACACCACCGCTGCTCCAGCAACCCCATGGGTGGGGAGAGTTTTTGGGGTCGTTTCCCTTCCTTTCGGTCCTCTTGGAGGGTTTCCCTGGCTGGACGCGAGGTATGCACGTGTGGCCGGAGGACTGTGGGGTACCAGCCTTCCCCAGGGAGAAACAGGAATGCCACGTGTCCCACTGGGGATGCCACGTGTCCCACCAGCGACAGCCCCGCCGGCAGAAGGTGCACGTGCCACCGGCGGGTGCCAGCCTTATTCGCAAGCGGAGGCGACGGTGGTGACGCTGGTGATCTTGGTGGAGTCGTCAGACCAAGGCTGGAGGTTCTGGAGGGCGAAGAGAGAGGAGTTGTGGACACAGATGGGGTCGGCTTGGATGGGCTGGTTGATGGTTTTTTGGAAGGCCTCCTGCTGCAGCTGCATGAGGATGCGGTTTGCTTGCTGCCGCTCGGCCTCCCGCTCCTCCGCCGTCTGCCTCCTAGGAGAGAGGGAGTGGTTAGGGGGGCCTGGGGGAGCCAAGGAGGGGTATCTCCAGAGAGAAAGGGTTGCGCTGGGTGCTTAGGGCTGGGGAGGTAGGAAAAGAGGGTGCCTAGCCACGGCACCCATATCCCCTGCACAAACTGCCAGTAATGCCATAAACTGGAGACGGGGGCCATCTATCTTACTGGCGCCGGCAAAAATTGCTCCAATCAAAGCGAGCAGGGAGCAGCCCACAGCTCTGGTTTATTTTCTGCCCATGGGAAAAATCCAAGCAGAGCCAGAACACCCAAAGGGGCACACAATGGGGTTGCAAAAGGTGTGATTTCCTGCAAACATGCCCTGTGCCCAGCAGCGAGAACCAAGCGCGCAACGTCCCAGCGAGGAGCACAGGGCAGGAGTGGGGTGAGACATCACCGACTGGCAGTGCCACACGGCTGCACCCAAGCCTGCCATCTCCTCCGCTGGGCTGCAGTGGCCAGCTGACAAGAGTCTGGATGAAGGCGACAACACGCCCATGGCAGGCAAGACAAAAATCAGCAAAATGTCAGCTAAACACCAGAAACACATTTTTAGCAGTGAGAAGAATCAAAGTCCAGAATAAACTGTCTGGGCAGGGTGAAGGAGGATATTTTTAAGAACAGGTTGGACACGCATCTGTCTGGAATGACACCAGCAGAGCTGATCCTGCCGAGGGGGGGATTAGGGGGCCTGCAGGGGTCCTTTCCAGCACCGGTAGGGTCTCAGCTCTGGACTGTCTGGGAGGAGGGGATGGGATAGGTAGAAATGGCCTGAACACACTTAAAAGCACAATGAAAATCTCACCACCGCCTTGCTGAGATGGCGGGTCAGTCTGGAGGCTGCAGCCTATGGTCACCTCTGCTTTTACTGGTGAACATCACCTGGCACCTCCAGTGATGCTGCTGGGAAAGCCCGGGGCCAGCCCACTGGGCCAGCTCACAGTGCCAGTCCCAGGATGATCCCCAAAGGACCTTCTCCCTCGCTCACATCCCCGGGCCCAGCCGACGCTCTCCTGGCAGCTTCAGTGGATCAGTGACAGGGGAAACGGCAGCTTTTTAATTTAGCAACTCAGGGGGATGTGAGATGTCTCATCTTCTTTGGCTGCGGGGATTGGAAGTGGCAGCTCTGAGCTCTGTGGTGACATCTCAGAGCACGGGGTGGGGGGTCCCTGGCTCCCCACCAAGGAAGCGGGCGAGGGCTGGATGTGGGCGATGGGCCTCTGGGGCACCCAAGCCTCCAGGCGTGGGGCCAGGGCTCCTGCCCGGGAGCAGGTAGCTCGGGGCTCAGTCCCTGCTCTAATCACTGTGTCAACATTTCACGTCAGACACCCCGGGGAGAGGGGGCTCGGAGCAGAACCGGCCCTCCCCACGCAGCCCGGGAGCGGCTCCATCTCTGCTTCGATGAATATTTAATGACTCCGTGCACAATGAAGAGATGCTCTGGGAGGAGGGAGGGAGCCCCATGTCCAGGGCGGTCAGGAGCACAGTGGCTGTGAGCACCCGGCTCCCAAATATCTCCCTGTTCCAAGCAGCTGGCCCATTCACGCATTCATGTCAGGCTGCGATTTGGAGGTTCAAATCTGCCTGGAAAGAACTAAACCTCGATGCCCGTGTCTCAAGCAAGAGCCCAAATCTGGGGAGGGGATCACACAGCCACCTCATTCCAGCAGAGACACTCAGGCAAGGGGCAGAGGCCAGACTCTTCCCCCAACTTGCCTTTATTTAAGCAGTTAAGTGCCTTAAAGGGCTTAAAGTAACTCTCTCTCCCTGGATATTCCCCACTGCCTAGCTCACACTGCGCCTGCGAGAGGCTCCTTCCAGCACCCAGTGCTCCAGGCACTGTTTGCAGCCCACCACCGCTGCACAGGGACCCAGGGCAGCCAGCCAGGCATGCTATCGGCCAGGGGCACCCGCATCTCCACCGCAACGCCCAACGTGCACAGATGCAAACAAGCAGAGCTTACAAGCCTGAGTCCCTCTGGCTCAGGCTGGTGGGGATTCTCCCATGTCTAATACTACGGCTGAGGTCAGGCTGCAGCCTTTCCCTTAGGCAGAACCAGCATTTTGTTTCTCTTTACCCAGCTATTTTTTGTGAAACATATGAATAGGTTTGTATCCTCTGCGCCTCTGCCAAAGGGGGCTGAACTTAGCCAACAGACGCAAAGAGTATTGACAGACAGACAGAGAGCCAGCCAAGCCGCATTTGCCTCACTTCCTTAGGAAACCAGGTTAGAAGACATAGCTGACCCTGTTTTGCAGGCCACGGCAGGACTGTTCCTCCTCCAGGACTCTGCTCCTGGCTAACAGAGATCACTCCAGCTGCAGACTTCCTGGCACTTGGGCAGCTGCTCTTCCATGGGCTCTTTAGGGAAGGATTTGCCGAGAGGGGGATTCACCCACACCCTTGGTTTCGAGTTCCTTGTCCCCCATTTCTTATCCAACCTCTGCATCCCCAGGCACTGTCCCATTCACCTTTGGGGAGACCCTGGGGAAGCCCTTTTCCCCGGCCTTGAAGAAGCTACTGCCTGCCTGCGCCCAAGCGCCCAGTGCTCAGCACCCAGCACACCTCCCTCCTCTGACCTGCCAGGGGAGCTGCCCCTTGCCCAGGTCCCCCCTGCAGGGTGCCTGTCCCCAGCCCAGGGCAGGGCAGGGCAGGGCAGGGGATGCTCCCAGGACCGGGGTGCCTCCCCCGGGGACACCCCGGGAAGCTGCACCTTGGGAAGGGCAGGGTCATGGCGATGGAGCCCGGGAGCCTCCATCTGAGCCCGGCCTCCTCTTCCTCTCCTGCCCGGCTTTACTGGCACGCCCGGCAGGAGGGGAAAAAAAAAAAAAAAAAAAGGCATTTTGGCAAGGAGGTGCCRTAAACCCCGCGGGGGTGAAAATTTTCGCGTTATGCAGGGCCCGATATCCCGGCAGCCCCGGGTGCAGGATCCGGCCCGAGCCGCGCTCCCACGCCGGGGTGCGGCCCCGGCCCGGCGCCGGAGGGTCCCGCTGCCCCTGCGGCCGCGCACCGACGGGTCCGGCTCCTGCCGCCGCTCCCCTCCGCCCCCCGAGCGCCGGCCCCGCCGGGTCTCGCTGCCGCCCCGGGCACACCCCGCCGGGCCGGGCCAGGCCGGGGGCTCCCGCACGCCGCTGCCGGGGAAAGAGGCGCTGGAGCCGCTGCACCCACTGGGCCCCCAGTGGTAGCGCCTGCACCCACTGCACGTCCCCCCCGCACAGCGCACCGTGCACGTACGTATGCACACACGCATTCATCCACATTGCATACGCGCACACCTACTTGCACGTACACCCAGTGTGCTCACACAGGATGCACACACACACAGAACGCACACTGCCTGCACGCGCGGTGCACACACATCCATATGCACGTCTGGCTTGCACGCGCACCCACACGTATGCTCACATGCAGGCACAGAGGCATACATGCTG
Source organism: Phoebastria nigripes (assembly GCA_035582835.1). Lineage (NCBI taxonomy): Eukaryota > Metazoa > Chordata > Aves > Procellariiformes > Diomedeidae > Phoebastria > Phoebastria nigripes. The sequence continues at coordinate 2,464,607 of JAYKAV010002553.1, read as the reverse complement.
CATGTGTGCACACCCATGYGCACAGGGCCTTCACACAAAAGCATTCACACGCAACTGTGCAGAGTTATACGCACATGTTCTGCTTGCACACACACACCCACAGGTGTGCACATACACTTCATGCACGCACAAGTATGTGCACACACGGCCTACACACACACCACGTGCACATTCATATCCACAGGCACTGCAGGCACATACACAGCTGTGCATGCACACATGCACTCCCACACATGTATACACACACATTCACATGCACACACACATGTGACCCCCCCCATGCATGCACTAGCAGGGTTCGCACCCCTACACACAGCCACCAATGGCCCTGGCAGAGCTGGTGGCAGCCGGGTCTGCTCCCCCAGGGCTGCCCCAGCACCTGCCCCCCGGGTCCGCCGAGCCCCCCAGCCCCTCACCTCCACTTGGTGCGCCGGTTCTGGAACCAGGTCTTCACCTGGGCATCCGTCATCTTGAGGGCCTTGGCCAGGGCAGCGCGCTCGGCCGAGGCCAGGTACTTCTGCCGGTGGAAGCGCTTCTCCAGCTCGCAGATCTGCAGGCGGGTGAAGGAGGTGCGCGGCTTCTTCTTCTTGGGGGGCGTGCGGTTCTGGTAGGGGTGACCTATACGGCGTGTTACAGTGAAGGGTGAGAGGGCCACTGGGGGGGACACGGGAGGGGGGGGATGAGAGGCAAAGAAGCAAGCAGCGACACATCAGCAGAGGGGCTCCGGCTCCCGGGCGCTGGGCTGGGGACCCCCCCGCTGCGAAGCCACCGCTTCCCCGCCGACACCCGCGCACGGGCTGCAAAAACGCGGCGGCAGCCCCGGCGCTTTCCGCGGGTGCTGAGGGCACCCGCCGGGCACCGCTCGGCTTTGGCGGCGGGGAAGGCGGCCGCTTGCCCGGCGAAGTGCCTGGGGGGCGCCGGTAGCGGCAGCCGGTCCCGGCGCCGGGCCGGGGCTCCGCGCTTCGTGCAAACGGGACTCAGTTTAATTTCATTTGGGCGCGGCGGTAACCGCCGCCGTCCTCGGCCCCGGCGTTTCGTAGCCGGGAAATAACTTCCCGGGCTGGAAACGGGAGTTGGGATTCAGTTTTGTGGGGTTTTAAATTTTTTTTTGTTTTTTCTTTTCTTTTTCCCCCCACTAAAAAATAATTGGGGAAAACTCGCRGCGTGTCTCAGCCGGGCCGGGCCGGGAAGAGGCTCCGTGAAAATCAGCCCGGTGCCTGCCAGGGGAACGGCCCGTTTGTTCGCCCGCAGCCGTGCCCGAGCCAAGCGCCATCGGGTCGAAATTAAACGTGAACTTGCAAAAATCGGGCCTCGGTTTCCGCCGCCGGGAAGAGGGGCCGGTGCGGGCGCCGCGAGAGCGGGGGCTGATTTTTCCCCGTTGCAATTTCGTTGCTTTTTTTGTTTGTTTTTTTCTTTTCGTTGTTTGAGTTTTTGCTTTGTTAACGCCGAAAGACGTGCCCAGATACACCTGGAAACGGCGGCGGGTCCGGAAAGCGGCTCCAGCCCGAGCCCGGCTCGGCTCGGGGCTGCAAAAAGTCCCTTTTGGCGGGGGAAAGGCTGAGCCGAAACCCGCAGCCGGGGAAAAACAGCCCAGTTACGGTAGGCACGGGAAAAACAGCCGTACGAGCGGCCGACAACGGGCCGGCCTTCCTGGGCGGGCGAGGGCCGGGGCCGCTGGGCTCCCTTCCCGCCGGGCCGGGCTGTGCCTCCGAAATAACCCTCTGTTTTAAAGGAAACTTTCCCCGGGTGTTGGGTCGGATGGTGGGGCGGTGGGGAGCGGGCAGCCGTGCCCGGGGCTTGCGGGAGGTGTGCGGAGTTTGCCGTCCCGTTTTGTCCCTGCCCGCCTTTCCCGGGCCGCATCCCGGGAAAAAAAAAAAACAAAAACAAAAACAAAAACCAACAAACCAAACGAAACCAAAAAAAGAAAAAAACCACAAAAACCAAAATACAACAAAAAAAGGCAAACAAAAAACCCAAACCCAACGCATTTAGAGGGGACTGAATGCGCCTGATTTTCCACCCCTTCTTGCTTCTGGCCTCCTCCGGGACCGACTTCCCAGGGCGATCCGGGGCGCTCTCTCCACCCGGGGCCGGATCCTGCTTTCCCCGGCGGGCACCGGATGCCGCACCGAGGCCGGGCGGCGGGGAAGGGAGCGCGGCGGCGGGAGCAGGGAGGGAAGAAGGGGGTTCCGGTGGCCCGACTCACCTGTGAACCTGTCTTTTGTGTACCGCCTGTTGCTCTCCATCCAGGGGAAGGTGAGCCCCGTGAGACTGTTCATGCCGTTCACCGCCGGCACGGCGGCGGAGAGGGGCTGGTGCACGCCGCCGGCCACCGGGCGATGGGCCGGGACGCGGATCACCCCCCCGGCCGAGCTCAAGGTGTTGCCGTTCATGCTCACCGCCATGTTCACGTTGTAGGAGCCGGGCAGGCCGCCCATGCTGCAGGAGGTGCCGGTGTAGGCGCCGGCCGCGCCGCCGCTAGCCCCGTAGCCACCCGTGACCGTGTTGTAGGCGCTGCCCACGATGCAGCCCAGCCCGTAGTCTGCCGAGTCCTGCAGCCGCGGGTGCGACACCATGCAGCTGCCCGGCTCCGACGTGTTGAGGATCTGGTCGATGCCGAAGCTGATGGGCTCGGCTTGGCCTTGGTGCAGGTGGTGAGCCCCGAGGTGCTCCATGCCGCCGCCCGGGAGCCGCCGCCGCCGCCCGGCCCCGGCAGCGGAGCCGCGCACAACGCCCCGGGGCACCGGGGCCGGACCTCCGCCCCAGGCAGGGCAGCACAGCCCCACACCGCCCCGACACACGGCAACGGGCACGCAACGGAGCCGCGCACAGCCGGGACACGCCGGCTACACGCTCAGTCCCATAGCACGGCAGACGCGCACCCCAAGACACACCAGCAGAGCCACGCACAGCCGGGACACGCCAGCTACACGCTCAGCCCGAAGACACAACAGCAGAGCCATGCGCAACCGAGGCACGGGAGCTAAACAACCCCGCAGCCCAGGACACGACAGCCGTGCCCAGCCGAGGCACAGGAGCAGCACACTCGAGACACAACCGCGCCACACGCACCCCCTGGACCCAACAGCCTCCAGGAGCAGAGACGCGACACCCCCACCCACGCACACTGGTCCCACTCCGATGAGACCCAGCACCCCCACGCCACCAAGACACAACCACCCCAAGCCAGGAGCCACTCACCCAAGACACACACACACACAGGTGCCCCGGGGACCCCTCGCCGCCGCGGGCGGTGGGGAGCCGAGAGCCCCGCGGAGCGGCGCGGAGCGGAGCGCGGCCGCGGCGGAGTGCGAGCGCCCCGCCGCCCCGCTTGCCCATCAATCACGCTAGCCAAGGCCTGCTGCTCCCGGGCCCTCACTCTCCATTGGCTGGATGCTGAAAGGAGCCGAGTGAATGACAGCAGAGAAGAGCACACGAGAAAAGGAGTTTCTTCTTCCCCAGCTCCCCCCACCCCCCCAAAAAAAAAATCACCACCCGGCTCGGCCTTATAAAGTCAGCGCAGGGTGCGCGCAGGGCATTGGGGTGGGTAAAGAGTGGCAGCTACTGGGCGGCGGAGGGGGGCGTTTTGTCCCGGAGTTTGTGGCCGTGAGCTGCTGGGGAGGGGGGTCCTGGCTGCCAGCCCCCGCGGGGCGGGTGTCAGGCCCTGGGGATGGCGCGAGGCCGCAATCCCCGTGGGCCGCCAGCTGATCCCGTGCGGGGGCTGAAGCCGGGGGATCCCCTCCTGGAGGGGTCCCAGACTCGCCGTGCCCCTTTTCTCCGGAGGGGTTTTCTCAATTTCAAAAGTCAGCACCTCTGAAAGAGCCGCGGAGGAAGAGGAGGGGGCTCCCCCATCTCCAGACCCCATAACGGGGACATGGGTGTGGTCTGGAGGGCCCTCACGGGTGCCCAGGCCCGCGGAGGGGGTATCATGGGAGGAGGCGATGGACGCCTGGGGCACACTTCCTCGCGGAGAACCGGGGGGGCTCATTCCCCCGGGACGGGGGCCAGCCCCAGCTGCTCCCCCCGGGGCAGCAGCGCAGACCGCGGCGGGGCGAGGGCTGAACGGGGCAACTGCTGCTGCCGGCCCCGCCGTCTGCCGCGGCTGCGCCTCCGCCACCGCCCCCTCCCGCGCCTGCCCGCGGGGAGATGAGTGTTTTCGTTAAAAAAAAAAAAAAATTAAAATAAATGATAAAAAAAAAATTAAAAATTGAAAGCCGCTGCCATAATTTGCTGCAAAACTTGTTTTGGCCCTGGCCCGTCGCTACTCCCGCTCCGCGCAGCCGGGCGGGAGGCAGAGCCGCCGGTGGGGCGGGGGTACGGCCGGCTCCTACCCGCTCCGCTGCTGCCGACCGGCTCTGCCCAGTGCGGCCCGACGCTCCCAGCCGCGGCGTCGAGGGTTTCCCCACTGGTTTGTGATCTGCCAGCACCGGGCAGCCCGCTCCATCCTCCTCTCTTCCGGCTGGGGCCGGCCCGGCAGGCCACCTCCTCCCCGGCTGGGGCGAACGCTGCCCTCTATGTCTTCAATGTGCCAGTGGTTTAGTGCCCACGGCGGACGGTGGCGGTCCCACAAGACAGCTCACTCTGGGTCATCCCCCATGCAATACAAATGCACCGGCACAGAAACTTGTGCCCATGGACTCAGGTACACCTCCTCAATCACCGCCATACATATCATCCCATCCACATCCTCACACACACACCCACTCACATGGCCTCACCCTCGCAAAGATGCACACACACTCACAAACACCCTCATGAGCTCACAGGCACCCATGCTGCCACGCAGTCCCACACATTCGCTTGCACACGCACCTACGTTTGTGCACATTCACACACCCCCCTCATTCTCACAGACACTTACAACCCTCCCTTCACCCACATAAATTTCCCCCCACACACACACACACACGTGTTCTCACTCACACCTTCACAACTGTATGCATTCACACATGCACATTCACTCCTACAACATGCACTAACGCACCCCTATGTCTGTGCATTCAGACACCCCCAGACACACACACACTGACGCACCAGTGCTTGTGGGTTCCTGCCACCCTCACCCCAGACACAACCCTGCTGTGACACCCCAAGACCCACCACTATCACCGCACCCACCACCATGGCCCCACACTGGACAGGCTGTGGAGGCACATCAGGCAGCAGCAGCTCACAGCCGCCCCTCGGCCCCATGCCCTGCTGGTGCCCAGTGCCCCGCCAGCCTGCTCCCCTCCTGCCGCCCAGCCCTGCCTGCCTGCCGGGGTCAGGTTTCCCCCCTCCCCGTACCTGCCTCAGTTCTTGACTTCTGAACTCTTCAGGGAACTCGCTGGCGCCAGCTCCATCAACCAAAGTCCTTGTGGTTAGGAGGAGCTGGGAGGGGAGGGAGGGAGGTAGCGAGGGCTGGGGCCAGCCAGGGCCGGGGGCTGCCCTCGAGCAGGGGGCCTTCTCGTCTCCCAGTGCCGCAGCTGCCTTCGCCCTTCTCTGGAGACCAGGCCGGGCTTCTTCTCTAGCCCCTTCCCATATGGGGGACATGGGACAGAGCCTGTTCACCAGCCCTGAGCAGGTCAGGTTGCCTCTGCAGGGAAGTGACAGAGAAAGACATGCCAGCCCCACACAGCGCCAGAGGGTCCCCTGCCAGCGAGCTGTGACATCCAGAGGGACTCCATCTCTGCTGCCACGACCTGGGAGGTGCACTCTCTCCAGCAAATAACGCAGCCATCTCATGCTGCTTGCGCATCCCGAAGGCCCCAGTCGATGCTGGGCAAAGCCTTTGGCCTTCCCTGCGCCAGAGATCCCACAGGCTGAGCAGATGCCGAGGGCCCCAGAGGGACTGGCCCCAAGAAATCACAAGGTCACCACCAGTGAGCCAGGCTGGCTAATGAGGGTCATAGMCCCCAGCTGCTGTGCCCAAGGTAAGGGCTTTGAGGATTTCGGGCAATAAAACCTGCCAGGAGAGAGACTACAGGTAAACCAGTTCTTTCTCTGCCCAGCGTCCAGTGAGGACAAAGGAGAAAGGCAGGCAGGGCTAGGGCCTGACTGGGATTCAAGACTCCTGGAAGTCAATGGGAATTATTGATGGGGTTTGGGATGATGCAAAGCCCCAGGATTTAATCCCTGCGCAAGCCGCAGACCTCACCTGCAGCCTTGGGAAAGCCTCGCAGCTCCTGGCATTGGAAGTTTGGGCACTGCATGTCTAAGCTCTAGGACAACACCCAATTCAGATGCCCCAGTTCAAATTGCTCCTGGCCTCAGTTTCCCCTTGGGCTCTCCAGGACTGGGGCTTGAGCAGCACTATAGAGCACGGGGCTCTGGAAATACCCTGTCTCATGAGAGCTGGCAATTAATTTACAGCCTTTGCATCCAACTTCCTAATTCTGGGGCTAAAGAGGTCTTGCACACAGTGCTGCAAGTTCACACACCAGGACATGTCAGGGCCAGTTTTGGTGCTTTCAGGTTCACATCCCAATGGGAAATTTTACAAGGGTCAGCACCTGCTTCAAGGTGAATCCAGTGATCCTACAAATGGATCCCTGGGGTGGGGGGCAGAGGCGCCCCAGGCCAGCCGGCTCTGCCTGGCTGGTGCTTGGAGGCAGATCCCCAGCCAGCATCATGGCACCTGCCGAGGGCTGGATTTGTCCATCTTTGATAGGGCTCTGGATGTCAGGCCTTGCAAAAAATAATTCAGAGATCATACCCTAAGCAGAGCCTGGGGAGACAGGCATTCTCAGATGTTTGCCCAAAGAGCTATTTAGGGCAGTGGGGTTTCTGTTCTGGCTGGAGAAATCCTTTTCTGCAGGAAGCATCAACAAGCTGGATCAGCCCTCTTCAGAGGTGGAAGAAAGCCTCTGAGGCAGGAGCTGACACACGCACTAAATTGCTGCAAAATCAGTGCGTTGAGGCTTGCTCAACTTGGCTCTACTTTTCCGGAGTGTCTCACCCCCTTCAAGCACCCGTGGCCACTTACATATTCCTGCCAGCCTTGAAAATTTTGTCCCCCCCTCAACTGCCCTGAGCAGCAGGACAGGCTCATTTCCAAAGTGGTAGTCCAATCCTGCCCCAGCTGAGGGTTGGGGGCTTAGTATATCTGTGCAAGGAGACAGCAATGGAGACAAGGGCCCTTCCCATGCTGCATAAGGCTCCCCTCTTCTTCCCCACAAAGGTCTGGGGATCCTTTCTCAGGTTCTGTCATTGATCCAGTGCATCTGCCTCCTGCTAGCAGAGAGGGGCAGCTCAGCCAGTGCCTGACCTCCACCCTCYGCTCCCATTTTCTTCTGCCTTGCTGGCTTTCCAGGGCTCTCCTTAGCCACTGAGCTCCTCTACAGCTCTGGGCTCCCAGGGGCTCAGCATCATAAGCTGCCTCGCAGCTGCTGGCCGGGAGACTGCTGCGAAATACAAGCCCTCCTGCAGGGACCAGGCACAAAAGTGGCGTGCCTGGGACCTTGGCAGGGTCCCAGAAAAACGCACCGGGCTCGCTCTGAACCCTGCGCTTCGAGCAGCGCTTTCTAGAACCTGTAAAATCCTCCCATTTTCCTAAAAGGAGAGTGAGTGCCTCTGCCGCAGGCAGGTGCACGGTGACAAACACACCCGCACCCCATCAGCAGAAGGGTGCACCCCGGCTCCTTCCCTTCCTCGCTTCTTAATTTGTTTAATTCGTTGGGCTGGGGGCTCCCCCAGCCCCGGGTGATTGTTCACCCCTCCGCACATCCATCACCTCCCGCAGCTCTTTCTCTCCCGCCCCGACCCCTGTGAAATCAATTACGGCGGAGGAGCCGCTGCCCGTGCGGGGCCATGTGGGCCCGGGCTGCGCACCGGAGCTCGCCGGAGGGGCCCCCGGGCAGCTCCCACCCCTCCCCGGAGCCGGGGGACGCGGTCCCCGCTGCCGTCGGGACTCTGCCTCTCCGCGCTGCCGCCCCCACTGAGTTATGTCGCAAACGTCGCGACAGCCGCTGATAGCGAAGCAGGGCGACCCTCGCACCAACCAGCCGGCCTCCCGCGGCGGTGCGGACTTCCCAGCGCGGAATCTCGTTTCCCGCATATCCCACCGAGACCCACCCCACACGGACGATCCCCAGAGCCCCCACCCCTCCAGCGGCGGCTTTTCCCATGCTCCGCGTCCGCGAGAAGGGCGGGCCACGCTTCCTGCGCATTAAAAGCAATTAACACCATTCGGGGAATTTTTAATTGCTCTATAAAGCACGCTGTAAATAATTACTCCCAGCTCTGTTGATCCCTCGAATACGCACTGACAGTTGTAATTTATGGCTTTGGAAACGTGGCCCCTTGTATTCAGCATAACTCCTTATTACAGTAATGACTTAGCACCGCTGCACTTAATGAGTATAAAGTGCCCGGCGCAGCGGGAGCGGGCGAGAGCCGCAGCATCGCACGAACTTCGCCCGCAACAATATTTCTCCCCTTTATGGTTACAAACGACCGAGGGGCTACGAGTTAATGCGGCGGGGAAGAAGCGGAGGGCCGGGGGAGCGCAGCAGGACCCGGGYGGGGAGCGCGGCCGGCTCCACGCTCTGTCAACGACATCTCCCGGGGACAGTTGTTATCTACCAAAAATAAGTATTTAGAGCAGTCCGCAAACTCCCCCCTCGCCTCCTTGTAGCCGCTGGCTGCCTGGAGAAAATGTGTTCAGCAGAGGGAAGAGAACGGTCACAACTCATCGCACCTACAGGCGCACGCAACGCGGGTGCCGCTGAGCCCCGAAGGGCACGGTCGGCCTGCACCCACCACCCACCCGGCTGCCTCCCTGCCTCCCGCTGCCCCGGGACTGACTGCCTCCGTGCAACAGGCCGGGGGGCTCTCATCCCTACCGGGCCCCCCGGCCGGGGGTACCCGCGGGAGGGGAGGGAGCGGGGTGGTGGCCGGTGGGGGCTGAAGTGCCCGGCGGCGCTTCATGAATATTCAATGTTGCCGGTTGCCGGAGGAGCATCTGCCAATAAGTTATTGGTCCTGCGGCACCAGCCCCTCTCTCCACCGTGCAGAAATGCGTGTAATCCCATTAGCCCCGTCCCCTTGGCCACCCGCCCCGCACCAGCCCCGCTAATGAACGGCGTCTGGCCGCCACCCCCGAGGGCACCGACGGCAGCGGGGGACACCGGGGGCTCTGCCCCGTTATTAACTCCCAGCTTAATTACACCTCCCGTGCCAGTTAATACAGCCGTGCGGTAAGGGAGCAGACGTGGGCTGGACACCCGCGTCCCTCCGCCGCCTCTCCTTGGGTCTCCCCCGCTCCGAGGAGCGCTGGCCCCTGCGACAGCCAGGCCTGTCGCGACACAGAGGGTGGCAGTCGTGATATTGCCCCGATCCTGCGGCTCCCCCGCGCCCACGGGGGCTGCTTGCCGCCCCCGGCCCCGGCTGCCGGCAGCTGCCGTGTTCGTTCGCTCGCCGGGGAGCGGCGGCTGCTTTTGTCTCCTACCCGCTCCGAGCCCTGGGCCTTTCCCCATCAGACAAAGTCCTGTTTTGCCAACAGATTTGTGTCTCTCTCCCCCCGTCCTCCCCCCTCTTAAAAGCAGCCCTCGGGGGCAGGGGCGCAGGCAGCTCCGCAAACCCCGTGCACGCCCTACCGGCTCGGCTAACAAAATAGCTTTCACTAATGAACAAGAAGATCCAATAATAATGGTCTTAATTATTGCAAACATTGTTACGGGCTTAGCTATAAAAACCTCAAAACCCTCCTCAGTAAATCCTCGCGTTTAATTTTTTTTTTTTTCCCTTCTCCTCCCCGAGGTTAATTAGCACGCGAAAAGCAAATACAAATTATGGCAGAACCAATGGGTAAACTTAAATCTAATTTGCTGCTGTTTGCATTAGCCTTCGGAGAGGAGGGCCGGGCAGGAGGGGCAACCCCCCCCCCCGCCGCAGGCAGGTGCCGTACAGGTGGGCGGCTGCGGGGACGAGTCCTTGCCCTGCCCGGGGGTCTCCTCGGTCCCCGAAGTTAGGGGACTCCGGCGGGTTCAGACGCTTTTCCTTCGCCGGCAGAAATTCATCCAAGTTCTGGCAAGGCACTTGTAAAACTCGCCACACGTCGTTTGCAGCGCAGAGGGTGCGCAGGAGCCGAGGGTGTTTGGGATTAACCGTGACAAAAAAAGATCTAGAAATAGCAAATCATCGGGGTTTCCAAACCCTAATCCCCGTCCCGTGGCACAACCCGCCCACCCCACCGCACCCCACTCCAAACACCAAGCAAGCTCCGCCCCGAGGACCGATGCCCCGGGGATGGGGTGTGCAAGGGATTATCCGGGTTTAAACACGATATGCCATTTATGCAAATAGCATTCTCCACACTTGTAAGTTTAATTAATTAATTGCATTTTCCGCTATTGTATTAATTGTATTTTCCACCTGTACTTAGTTGTAATTTCCAGTGCTACAGCCTCCCGGACTTCACCGAGCAAGCACGGGGAGAATGCAGAGCCGTCTCCATCCCAAAGGCTTTGCGGATGCTGTTTCTAACCACCCGGGTGGGATCCCGAAAACCAGCTTAAGGAGAGAGCACGACAGAAAACAAACAAATTAAACAGGGTGTGTAAACAAAAGTCGGAGGGAAGAGTAGGTGACGCCGGTTTTTCAGTCCCATGCACATCACCAGCGGCTTTGAGTTGCCAGTTCCAGTACCGAGAGGGTCGGGGGTTTGTGTAAAGTCGGTGTTTCATGCTACTGCTCCCTCCGCGACTTTGCGGAGCGGGAGCTTGCGGGACGCCAGCAGAGCCCGCAGTGCCTCGCTGGCCCGTGGGGGTCACCCATGGACACCGGGGGCACGAAGAGACGTGGGTCATTGCAGGTGGGGAAATGAGCTTTAATTTCTGGGGACAAATACTTGAAGGCTCTGAGGGAATAGCGCTTTCCGAGGCACTAAAATAATCTTCCAAGACATTTCTCTCCGTACCGCTGCTGTAGCTGAGCTCTGAGCACTCCCTGAGAAACACGGACAACTTCCAGCAGCTCGTACCCTGCTGTAAACCTCCCCCAAAACTGGAAGTGGCAGGAGCCGGGGCTTCAGAGGTGGGGGGAAATGTGCACACCCAGATCTGAGCTCCCAGGGTGGGGGATGCTGTATCCAGGATAAAACTCTGCTCTTCAGACCCTGCTATCGGTCTGTGAGGTCCTACAGAGAAACGCAGGGCTGGTTGGGTGGAGTTCAGTCCTAGGAGAAATCCTAATCAATCACCGTGCTTAGCGGGCAGCATCCTCGGAACTGAGCCCCGAGTGCAGCCCCACCAGAGAGCCTTGCAGGTGCAATTAGGAGTAAGAGCTAACGCAAAGCAGCGAGTGAGCTCGCAGCAATATTTGCAGAGAGGTGCCAGGGGAGCRCTGGGGTCCGACACAGCCTAGTGCAGGAAGAAGAGCCCTTGCAAAACCCGGATCCATATCCCAGCCTCACTCAGTTCCAGGAGCGGCTCAGTGGCAAAGTTCAAGCTTAGACAGAGTCCCATCAAACACCGAACTCACTGTGGGAGAAGCAGCAGCTCTGACATCCCCTTCCCAGGCTCCCACAATCCGCCCAGCATATTTCTTTTTTTTTTTTTCCCCAGGACTTTTACTGCTCAGAGGAGATGAGCCAAGACATTTCCTTCTCCCCTTTCATAAATATTGCATCTCCCAAATGCAATTACCAAGGGCGAAGCGACACAAGTGTTTGCTAAATAAGATTATGTGATAATGTTAATGTATTTTATGCCTGTGCTGTGACACCAGACAATCCCCCTATTAATAACAGCTCAATGAGATGTGGAAGTTCTTAACAGGGTGCTTTGGGGGATTGGGGATTTTTTTCGCACCAGGGGGAAGGCAAGCGCAGTACCATGGCATSGGTTGGAAGGGAGGAACAGCCATTCCCAGGCATCAATTGAAATGGCAAGTGGAGCCGTAAGTAGCCCAGAGGGTCTGGTTGTGCTGCAGGTAACACACAGATCGGTTAGCTGCTAACAGGGTGTAAATCACTCACAGCACTTCATAATGCAACAGGCCTAGAGAGGTTTGTGCACATTATCATGTTCCTGTGACTGAATTACTGCCTGGCTATCAGCCGTGCATTACCCAGCATTTGGGGGCCCTGTGGGCTCATCAGAAGTGCTCTGTGTCAGCCCACGTGTCCCCAGCTATTAGTAACGAGCAGAGCTCCACCTCTCTCCCTAGCGAAAGACGAAAGACCAAGAAAAGCGACAACAAAAACCATCCCTTGGTCCAACTTCCCTCAGTCAGAACAAAATACCCCCATCAAATCTTAGCTCTCCTCCGCTGATCTCCAGCTCCCGAAGCTTTATCCATTTGCCTTTCCTTCTCTCCAGTGGCCGTGTCCATCTGCCACTTCCTATTGACCCATCCATCCCTCGTGGTCTTCTGCCTCTATTGTATGACTGTCAGCCATGTGCCCATTTGTGTATGGCCAAAAGTAACTGGGCATGTTGGTTGTCCAGCCTGAGACATTTAGATGTGGCCCCTTTTTAGAAAGTCCTTTGAAAACTCTACTGCATGGCCCAAGCTTTTCCAGCGGTCCCCGCTCCCGGTACACACAAGGGTAATATAAAAGCACCAGCTCCCAGGTCCTTCCATCTGCACAGCACACAGCAGCCCCACGATGACTTTGCAGGACACTGTGGGAAACGCAGCATCTTGCTTGTGCTGAGCCGCCCACGGGGCACCACGCTGAAAGTGTGAGCAGCCCCAGGCCTCCAAGTCAGGGATTTCCCCGTAGCCCTTTCCTGCTTCAGCCCTTGAGCCAACAGTGTCCCTCCCAGAGCTGCTGGCCAGAGCTTGGTCCTCTGGGTGGCAGGGCCATCACCCCCGTGTTGATGCAAACAGGGTGATACACGAGTCTTTTGCCTTCTTTGATGCTTCCAGGGCAAATTCCTCCAGAGCCTGCAAAGTTTGCCTCTCTATTTCACATTAGCACTAGTTTGTAGCTGCCCTCTGGCCCCCGGGGTGGAAGGTCAATCCTTTATTTACTTAGTCCCTCACTTAGTTCATCTGCAGCCCTTTCAGTGCTTTGGATAACAGACACAAAGCGGGCTGCTAACCTGCTCCCTGGCCAGGAACCTGTGCTCCCCAGCTCCTGTGCCGGGGAGAAGAGCATCGTGTTCTCCGGGCAATACCAGTGCAGCACAGTGAAGCAGGCTGGGCGGGCAGCAGCTCTTTCCTACCCAGGGCCCAAGGTCTGATTCAGCATGGAGCAAAATGAGGGATGCAGAGGCTTCCAAGCACTGACATGCTTAGGTTAAAAGTTGTGAATGGTAGGGGAAATTATATCCCTGACATCACCTGGCAGGACCTGCTGGCTGGTGCCTCTGGAGCTGGTTGCATCAAGTCCTTCACTGCCCTGTGGAACATCAACGTCCCTGGACATTGCAGCGTCCTTGTGCCATTGCCCTCCCGGAGTGACCCAGGGCCTGTCCTGGGCCCATCGGTTGCTGCTGCATCTGCAAGAGGCTCAGCAGGCAAAGCCAGAGCCCTGTGCTGAGCTGGGRAACATGCCAGCTCCAGGCTCTGTGCCCAGCGCAAGCAGCCGACTCCCCCCTGCCCAGTGCCTTCTCTGCTGTTAGAGCATCCCCAGGACGTGAGAGCCTGGTGGGTTCCAGCCGAGCCCTGGACCCCCCAGGGTAGCTGATAGGTGGCTCAGAGACAGAAAGTCTCCCAAAAGCAGAGAGGTGCAGCTCCGTAGGGCAGCCACAGCCCCTCAGCTGGGGCTGTCCACAAAACCAGCAGGTTTCAAACCTTGTCTGCTTGCGTGAGCCCAGGGAGTGGCATTTTCCCAGTCCTGTCCTACCTGGGGACAGCCACTGCTGAGCCTCTCTCCCCTCGTTCGGGATGCTGCAGCTTGCTGTGGGGCGGCTGAGCCTGCCCTCAGCCCCCCGTTGTCTGCAAGTAACATCAAACCAAAGCACTCAATAGTAGCAAACAAGCAGTATTAATAACTGAATAGTTATCAAATCATTACTATTGAATAATATTCCTATTAAAAGGGTAAATTAAAGTACTTCTCAAGCACACCCACACTTGTGCAGGGTTTGGGCTCTGAAGAAGCAGATGAGGGATCCTGACTCTCGGAGACCAGGTACCAGATGTCTGTGCAGGAGCCGGAGGACAGCCCCGTCCCACCCTCTCCCAATAGCAAGGGACCCGCAGTGCTGCTCAGGCACTGCTGGCTGCAAGGTGGATTCCGAGAGTCAGCCGAAGGCACAGACAAAAGGGGTTTCCTTGAAGGCTCCAGGCACTGGGAGGGAAATGTGCCCTTCGCCTGGGTGCCCCAGGCCGGGTGTTTATTCAAGCCCCACAGAACAATGCTGCAGGCAGAAAAACCAGCCTCTTCCCTCCACAGGCCTGGCCAGAGGGGCCATGTGTCCCCTGCCCCCCCAAGCTTGATCCCAGGGTGGGTGAGTGGTGCCTTGGCTCAGAGCCATGCTGCTCATGTTTGTCACCACAGGCGCTTTTTTTTTTTTTTTTTTTTTTTAACATCTTTTTGTTTCTGTGCTCTCCCATTTCTTCAGAGGACAGGAAGTGGCAGCTCCTTGGAGAGGTGGTTGGGGATTTGGGAGTTTCAGGCTGGGAGGGAGCATGAGCTCATCTGTCCTGACCCCCCACCGCAGCCCTGTCCCACAGCATCCTCTGGCTGTGGCAGTGCCGGCTGTAACCCAGCACTCACTCTGGGGAACCTGGCTGCCCCCCGCGTACATCTGACCCAGGGAGATYGCTCCTGCCAAACAACCGAGCCCCTGCTCCAGGCAAGCCCCAAACCTGGCTGCAGCCGAGCTCAGGGGAGGGAAGGCTGTGGTCCATGCTTGAGGGCAGAGGCTTCCCAGGAGGCCTGCACCCCAGGGATGATGGGGTTTCAAGGCAGCACGAAGCTGAGCTCTAGCATCCCCTGCACAGCCACCTTTCCCTTGGCAGTCTGGAGGAATCAGCCAAACAGGAGCAGTGCCCCTACTGAGGGTTATAGGGCCAAGGCTGAGCTGTGCCCCAGGTGCTCAGCATTTAGCAGGATTAAACTCTCACAGTGGTGGGGAGTTTTTATCAGCTGGAGGATGTTGCAAGGCAGTGCTCTGCCTGCTGGTTGAGTGCTTGCTGTGTTCCCTGAGTGAGACGTGCTTCCACTTCGATTGCATTATAGGATGTGACAAGCCAATCCCTGCCAGGAAATTAATGAGCCCCAAACACCTTGCCCATCCATCACCACCCCAATCAGCTACCTAACGCACTACCCACCCTGGCCACACACCCAGCGCTGCCGGGCATTGAAGGTCAATGACAGCCTGGAAATTTCACTTTCCAAGGACGTAATGCTGCTGCCAGGCTGGCAAGGGGCTCAGATCACCAGTGGTCCAGCACATCCCAGCCCTGCCCACACAGCAGCAGTGGCTGTTTCTCCTGCTGATGCCTCCCTCCAGGCTGCTGTGTCTGACCAGTGCCTGTTTTCCCTGCCTGTTGCACATAGGAGCCTCTGGGGCCACCATGGTCCCGAGTGCTGGGGCCGTGGGGAAATGCCCCATGACTACGAGCAAACTCAAACCTCATGTTCAGCGATGGTCGGGGCAGGTTAACACGGAGCTGAAAATGACAGCAGAAAACCTGGGAGGCTGGAGAAGTGTCTCATGATTGAAACAGAGCAGGGATTTTAGGGAAAAAATTGAAGGAAAATGAATAAAAGTGGTCTAGGATACATCAGTGGGGAGAGCATCATCCCAGGGCTGCATTTCCCAGACCAAGGGTGCAAAGGGGCACTTGCAAAACGCTAGCAAGTGGCAACAGTTTTCAGAAACCATGATAAAAGGAGCTGGAAGGTCAAATGGATGAAGGGACTTCCAGCTCCTGAGCGCTGGCTGAGCTCCCCATGGTCTGGTCCCTGCGTGCTGCCGTACCAACTGGTACTTAATGTGCTTCCAGCCTTGCAGAAGTTTTTATGAGACAGTCGTGCAGCGCAACACATTTCCTCATGCTTGCAGCTTGCAAGGTGGATCCCCTGAAGCTGCTGATGGGTTTTGGGGCACTGATGCTGAACGCCTGATGCTTAGCAGCACGGCAGCAGCGAGACGACAGCTCCCTGGGCTTGTGCCAGGCRAGCAGCCACCCTGCCTGGCACCGCAGCGTCCCGCTCACGTGCCCCACTGCGTGCACATCTGGGGCTGGCGAGGGGCAGAGGGGTGCTGGAAGGTGAGGGAGATGGGAGTCCCCACGCCCCCAGGAAGAGATGCCCTGGAGGGGAGGTTCCTACTGAGAGCCCTGGTGCCTGGATGCGGCCCTGGGGAAGAGTACCAGGCTGGTCACCACTTCTCTCCTGCAGCAATGGGTCTGGGGGAGCTGGGGGGCACTGAAACCCCAAAACCAGCCCAGCAAGGACTGGTGACAGCAGACGCAGGGAGTGAAGCAGTTTGCATGGCAGGCGAGGCCAAGCAAAGCCCCCACGGGTCTTCATGAGGTGAGGGCATTCGCAATGTCCTTTTGCACCTCCCCAGCATGTGCAAAGAGTCTGGGCTGGAGGCAGGGGGTTGGCTCCCGGGGATGGGGTTGGCTCCCGGGGATGGGGATGTCTGCAAATGCTTTCCGACAAACTGCTTCTTTCCCTGAAAAATGGAATTTCATTAAATCAGCTTTGAAGTAGTAGGGGAAATTCCCACGTTGTGCTTGTGCTTCGCTTTGTCTCCATTGGATAATTATGAAAAATACAGCTTTCCAAGCGTGTCACTTGTTCTTCTTCAACTTAAAAATTTCTCTTCCACCTCGTTCTCCAGGCAGTATTTTTTACTTCATCTCAATTGTGGAAAAAAAAATATTAAAATCGTCTATTTCTGGTACTAAAAGAAAACAGAGACAAAACCTTTCCAATTTAAAACTTTCTTACCAACAAAATAAAAGGACCAAGTGAAACATTTTTTCCCCAACCATCTTTGTTCCTCTTGAAAAATTTCAAAAGGAAAAAAGCCACCAAAACACAAAAATTCAGTAGTTTCCTCCCTGAGCTGATGGAGATCTCTCTGGAGGAAATGTGTCCGATAAGCTAAAGTAAAGCCGCCTCCCCTGCTTTATCTCAAGCAGTGTCAGATGGGTATTTCTAGCACGATCTCTTCTGGACACTCAGAGCATCGAATTACTCTCCCATCCTGTATTCTTCCGCTGAACTGTTTCGGAGCTCCCGGATCGGCGCTCACTGGAGACGCCGGGCAGCCACGCTACAGCAGGATGTGATCTGTGGCCGGAGGGAAGGGCCTTTGCCGAGGGCAGGCAAATGTGCATCTCCATCCTTCAACCCAGCTGCTCCACTGGAGAGGGCTGGGGATACCCCAGGAGCTGCCCCCCAGGCCACGCGGTGTGGCTGGGAGAGCCCCGTTTCATCAGGGGTTTTCAGTCTTAGGAAGACTGCTTCAGTGCCTCAGTTTCCCCACTAAGTGTTGCAAGCAGACACCTCACTGCTGCCTTTCCTAAAGCAAGCGTGGACCAGAAATAGTCTGGCATTAGAGGGACCTCAATTCACCCCTAAACCCAAAGCCAGCAGCCCTTGCTTCTGCCCCCACACAGGGCCATGCAGGGACCTAAGCCCCTGAAAGCATCCAGCGCCAAAACGCCCCATGGCTCTGGCTGGACACCTGCTTGCCAGCCTGGCTGGGGCACAGACGGTGGTGATGAGTGCAGGGCTGGTCACATCCTCACCCTGGCTGGGTCCATTTTCCCCATCTTGGGGTTTGCTGCTAATATCCCCGCTTGCCCAGGGAAATAATCCCCTCGGCTGCCATCACTGGGGGATCAACCCGCACCTCCACCGACCAGCTCCCTCAGGGCTTTGCATCCAGGTGCTGCGTTGGGGATGCCCATCCCTGCAGCAGAGAGGGCCAAAAGGAGTCCAGCCCGGAAATCCTGACCTAAAATGAGGCCAGTTACCCCTTAATTGATGCTGCCCGCTCCCCAGTGATTAATTGTCAAGAGAAACCATGTCACATTTGGCAAGCCCAGACTCCAGCGCAGCGACACCGCGGGTCCTTTATCAGCCCTGGGGCCAGCAGCGGCACCAGCCTGTCTGAGCCAGCCAGGTACCTCCACGTCCCAGGGCTTGTTTGTTTTGGTGTAAGCCTGAGCATAATTGGGGCTAAAGAAAAATACCCACAGCAAAACAAATGCGGCGCCAATGATGGACACAGCCCTGCAGCCAGCACGAAGACAGATGGGACGAGAGCCTGTCCTGAGAAGCCCAAGTGGAGATGCTCGGAGAGTTCAACACATGGCTGTTGGCCGTGCAATTAATTTCCAGTGGCCCCTGTGAGAGCGAAGACCCCAGCCAAGCACCTCCTGCAGCCTGGATGTGCCCAGGGCTGGAAGGAGAGCCCCACTGCATCCCACTCTGCCCTTCCAGCCAGGGGAGCGGGGCTGCCTGTGCCAGCCACGGGACTTTCTCGTGGCTTTCCTTGCCCCAGCTTCCCCCAGCACCACCCTGAATAATTCATGTACGAGACAGAGAAGAGGATAAATCACAAGCAATGATTAACATGAGTTATTTTACGTGCTGGGAAGATCTATCCGCTGGGCTCCACCAGGTTGCAGTGATTAACACAGTGCCACTCCCCTGAACAGAAGCCCTTACATTCAATTACAGATGCTGGGGGGCTCCCGGACAGCAAGAAATCAGAGACGAGACTGACTGGGGAGACCCCGGGCCACTGTAAGAGACTTTGAGTGGATCCGCCCCATATTAGCCTTAGTCAGGTTTAATGGGGTTCAGACAGGTTAAGAAACCAAACACACAGGAAAATCAGGCACGCTCTGACATTCCCATGCGTTTGCGATTTAGTGCAAAGCCATCAAAGCTGGTTCTTAGGTCACGTCCATCACGTGAGTCCACAGGTTTATCAGGCCAGCCCTCCGATGCCCTGAGAGCAGACTAGCCTGGGGTGCAGAGACTATTTTAAAAATAATTTAAAAAAGCAACATCCTGGCTTGATTAAAATTAATTAATTAGCTAACTAATAATTCATTAACATTAATTAATTAACAAACTGAATGTTATTTTAATTCCTTGGTAACAGCTGACTCTAAATACCCTTTTTTGCCTCATCCAGGGTTGCCTTTTGTGATGCACTCATTTCCAGGCTAGCCTGGGAGCTTTGCTTTTTTGGGGCAGGATCCCTCCTGCGCCCCACGGGTACCAACTGATTTGTTTCTGATGACCAGCAGCCTTACAGAGATGCTTCTGCATCTGCTGGAGAACCCAGAGAGGGGAAGCTCTGGGGGTTTTTATAGCCAAGCCCTCACCATGCTCACAAGCGTCAGATGCAATGTGATGCGGTTTGAATCCAGTTCCTGGGCTGGCTCTGCGTAGTGACTATTTTTTGCTGTTTGATCTCTCTGCTGTAGTTATACCTCACTCCTTCCTCTCATATTGTTAGCCTCAATAACAAAATGCCTGTTTATTCAGATTTAGACCTTGCTAACCAACGCAACACCAAATTTAGGACCAAGAAAGCCACCGCTGAGCCATCTCAGTGCCGTTAGGCTATAACTACGTATTCCAGAGCCTCGATCACGTCAGACCTGCAGCACCCATTGAAAAGAAGAGGAAAGGCTGTGGTCGCAGATCTCTTGGTGGCAAACCCCTCTGCCCCGCTCTGTGGCACATGCGGCTCCAGCTGCCCCTGCAGCCTGGCCGGGCCCTTGTTCCCCACCACGCGGCACAGCGATCTGCCAGGGAGGAGTTGTATTAGCCCAAGCCATTAACTCAGAAAGTTATTAGTAGGCTCTTGGGCAGAGTCTATTTTCATATTCATTTGGCTAATTAAATGTAAATCATTGCTCGGGATTACCACGAAGGATCCCAAGCCCCATTAGCTAGCCTGTATTCACAGGGCAGAAAGGGTGTCACCCCCATGCAGAAGTGATTCACAGTCTCACAGGACATGCCCGGTCTGCTGTGGCAATGAGTGGCTCCATCACCCACGGGTGACGACAGACACAGGGAATGATTGGGGTTATTTGGGCTCCGAGGAGCAGGTACCACTTCTTTCCACCCGCAGGGTGTTTAAAGCGGTGACATCTGGCAGTGGCTCTCCACAACGGCAGGGCTTGGAAGATGCTCTGTGAGCATCCCAGCCATGATCAATATTTGGAGCCTGCTGGCCCTGGCTGCCCTCCCCAGGGCCTGGTAGAGCATATGGGTGTTCCCAARCCACCAGCTAGTGTTGCAGCAGCTTTTAAGATGTCACCAACCTCCTCACGGGGACCCTCTGCCAGTCACATTGGCTGAAGTGTTGGGAGAGTCCAGGGACCTCTCCAGGGTCACATCACCAACCTGATCCCCATGCCCATGTTGGTAGCTGGCACATCACATGGCAATGCTACAAAATCACCAGCAGATGGGATTTTCTGCTCCAGACAGGACACAGAAGGGCTGCAAGTGGGGCTAGGAGGGGCAGAGATGGATGCCCTGGGAAGCAGTGTGGGGGATGCTTCCCAGTGGCCAAGGCACTTGCAGGAGGGACACAGTCTCTCCAGTGAGCGCTGGCCTCCCGCCTCTGTTTACCATGTCTCCCATGTTTGGGTCAGGGCCTCGCTGCAAACAGCAGCATGTTGGATCTGATTTCACTCCTTTTCTCAAAGCAAACAAACACAGACAGCATCGCCCGCTGCGTCAGCTTGGGGGGCACCGGGGCAGGCGGGCAGGCTTCGTCCTCTCATGGACACTGCATGCAGCCGGTCCTGGGCTGGGTTGGGTGCTCCAGGCTGCACCCACCACGTCCCCCTCCTTGGCCAAGGCTCCTCCTTGCATCCCACTCATGGGAGAAGCTAGCCCATCTCTCCCCATGGCAGGGGGTCTCAGCGCTGCCGTGCCGCTTGCACGATGACAAAGCCACCCTTTGTGTGGCACAGGCAGGACAGAAGTCCATGCCACGCGTGGGTTTGGTTAGCAGGGCTGCCCCGAGACCCACAGACATGGCGCTGCATCTGCAGGGTGCTCGAGGGATGGGCAGAGAGGGTCAGAGCTGAGCTGTAAAGCCAAGGGGAGGGGTCCGGGCTGGGGGAGAGCGTCGGGCAGGGCCGGTCCAGCCCCACTGCTTGGTGTCTGCATTTCAGTGCCCACGGCAAAATCCACCTGCCACTCAAAGCAACCCTGCATCCACCTGCCCTGCAGCCCAGCTCCGGCTGCATGTCCTGGCTGGTTGCAGATGGATGGGCTGGGAGCCGGCCAGGAGCAGGCAGAGAGCCTGGGAGCCGGGGGGGGCTTTGCCCCTCTTTGGGGCAGCTCGCAGGCAGAGCGAGCCCGGGCTGCCTGCGTGCCGCTGCCGGGGCAGAGCCGCAGGGGAAGGCAGGTCCCTACTTTCTGCCTCCAGCCCCATCTCAAGGCTGGGCAGGCAGCTGGGGCCAGCGCTGCTGAGGGTCCCCAGGTACTCTCACTGCCTGGCAGCTGGGACATGGCTATTTGCTGCAGACGGACCTGCAACATTGCACTCATCCTCTGAATTCCTTGTTTATTTGGCATATGCCGCCCAGCTCCCTGGAATCCAGCTCAGTGCTGGTAGCTGGCAGCATTGACCAAGGCGGGCACGCACCTACAATGAGCCCTGCGAGGTGGGGAAAGTAGGGGATAGTGTCTCTGGGAGTTCAGGGAGGGCATGTCATGGGCAGCCTGTGCCATGCTGCCTGCAGTCCCATGGGCAGGGAAGGAGCGTGAGGCTTTACTCGCCATTGCCCCCAGGTACCCGGCAGCCTCTTGCCCCACAGCCAGGCTGGTCCTGCCTCTGCCGGCTTACAGCCCCGCTGCACGCCTGTCCCCACTGCCTCCTGTTACCAGCCACTGAAATCCCACCTGTTTTCCCTGCCGTTTGTAGTAGTAGCCCTGTCCATATTAACCCCTGACCCCGCTGAGCTGCTCTTTTCTTCTTTTGACAATTGTGTTTACCAAGTGCTTGGAGGTTGGCTTTTTTCTCCATGCCAGAGCTCAGCCATCCTGTCTCCAGCTCGGGATGCTTCCTCACCCTTTCCAGCTTGGAGGGTCCACGGTGGCCGCAGCCCAGCACAGGGATGCTGCTCCTGCCAAGCCAGCCGGTGAGCCGGAGCAGCCCCGGCATCCCTGAAAAGCCCAGCAAAAACTGGTGCTCACCTTTTGCTGGGAGATCTTTGGAAGAAGACCCCCATCCTCTCCGGTTCCCGTCCCTCACGACTTCCCAGCCTTCCTCACAGGACCCCAGCCTTGCCTGGATATCGACAGGGAGGACTCCAGCCTCACCCCTCCCAGGTCCAGAGTGACCTGTGCTCCTGGCTGCCCCAGTCCCAGCTGGAGAAGTTGGACCTGCCTGGGACCTCAGGAGCAGGGACAGGAGAGGGTTTGGGGGTGAAGGCCAAGGACAGAGGGTGTGGGGTGGAAGGGCTTCTGCAAACCCCCACCAAGCCAGCCAGCCCCAGCCTCGGGGGACTTCCCTTCACTCTCCTCCCCTCACTCACCCTTCCTTAATTACTCTTAATGGGCAAGCTCATAAAAGCTTCTATTAACTTTATTACCAGATCAATTAGTGTTTTCTTTCCCCCCTCCTCCTCCCCCCGTGCTAATAATCCCATCAAATATGAAGACAGCATCCGCGCTGGTACCCGGCAACCTGGAGAAGGTGCCGGGAAATGCAGCCTAGCCTGAGCTCCAGATGCTCTGTTGGGCACTTCTGAGATCGATGGATCCTCCCCAAGACGTGGCCCAGTGAGGAGGGGAGGGAGCCAGGGCGGGGGAAGATTAATTGGAGAAGACTTTGGCACCGAACAGCTCCAAAATCCGCTGGCGTGAGCTGAGCGGGAGCGGCTTGGCACCGGGATGCGGCCCTCTTGCCTGCAGCCCTGCGAGCTGGTGGGGTCGGTGCAGCCGGCAGAGGATACAGGTGTTTGTTCGCAGGTCCAGGGGAAGGAGCCACGGCATCAATCAGAGCTCTGCAGGACGGCAGGAATGGGACCATGGGGACAGGAGATGGGGGAATGGCTGTGGCCACATGCTCTGAGTGGAGAGGAGAGGACACCTGCCCAGCATGGGGGATGAGAGCAGTCCCAGCACCTCTGCTCTGCTCTATGGTGGACACGAGGGAGGATGGGGACACCCCTGGGGCACACACCAGCCATCGCAAGGAGGCTCCGGGGAGCCCTGCATCCCCTTTGGAGAGGGAGGGATGTGGAGGGTGAGTGCTAGCACTGAGCATGTCATCCAGCAATCCTTCCCCAACCTCTGCCCCCTTTGGGGACCCACCCCAAGCACCCCAAAGGTGGCTGCCCCCCCTCAGCCCTCGGCACAGCCCTTGCATGCACGTGAGCGCTGGATGCACAGATACGGGAGCTGGCTGCGAGCTGCAGCCGTGCTGGATGCCCTGGCTCGCAGCGGGGCCATCGTGGCCTGACTGACAGCCCCTGAAGGGGACATGCAGGGAAACTGTGGGAGCGAAAGGATTTTGAAATGTTTGACCGGGGGACCTTGCTTGGAAAGCAACTCCTCTCGCAGGGATGCCAGCTCCCACCCCAGAGCATTTCTCAGAGACCCCTCGGCCGCCCACGCAGTTTGTTCCAGCCTGGAAGGACCCACTTGAGCATCCCAGAAAGGCCACAGCATTCCCAGCAGCCCAAGCCATGCGTCCTGCTTGTGTCATGCTGACGGCTTGCAGCTTTGGCACTGGAAAGGACCCCAGGGCCACTGCAAAACTCCAGCCTGCCCGGGCCATAGAGCAGCACGGCTCTGAGCCCAGGGGCTCAGCGTGGGCTCCCAGCCTCTCAGCCAGCTGGGACAACCAGAAGAGCTGTGGTACAAGGAGGACTCATGCCAGCGAAGCACCTACAGCCTTTTAATTAAACCAGCATTCACACTCAGATGGGGTCTGCATGGCCGCCAGCCACCAGGATTAGGACCCTGCAGAGCCAGCCCCCAGTCCCCAGGCATTTGGGCCATGCTCAGCCCTTGGGTTCAAAGCTAGGACCAGTATGAGCTAGTTCACCTGGCCAGGTCCCCTCCCAGCTCCTGGAGGATGCCAGATGGGGCACTGTGCATTTGGCCTGGCAAAAAAAACCCAACAGCTTTTGGTGGTTGCTTGCAGTGACCTCTGCATGGAAACATTGCTCCTTGACTACATCCCCTGAGAAGATGTCCCCAGCCAGAGAGGAGTTAGCAGGGGACGGTATCCCACACTTCTCATGTAAGGAGGTCCCACTGCCTCCTAATGTTATGGGTGATTTGCTATGAACAGCCAGCAGCTGGCTGCACGTTTATAGCCGACAATTCCACAGGGCACTGGGGGTTTCCCAGACCCACCACAGTGCTGGCTGCTGGCTGAGCACCCCAAACTCCTGCTCTTTCTGTTGTCTTTCCAAGTGGCCCAAGTTCAGCTCCCTCCTGAGACAGCCCATTCCTGGGTCCCTGGCTGGACTTGCCCCTGCTCTCGCCTGCAAGTCTTCTTCTCTCTGTGGAGTTGATCTGAGATTCTTTAGACTCTCAACCCTGAGCCTGTAGGACCTGCCCCGTCCACCTCTGAGGCTGGACCAGACAAGGTCTCTGCACAGCACCAGCCAGCACAGGGGTCTCCAGCCCGTGCAGGTAGAGCCCTCCTCTGCTGCCTGCGGGGTTGTCACTCCCAAGGCAGAGCAAAGAGGGAGCTGACCAGCTCTCACCACTTCTAAGCTGCTTCGTTTGCACCCCATTTCTGAGGAAGACCTCCAAAGAGAGCTCCTGGCCTTCATCCACTATGGGCTCTGCAGACTCAGCTCCAAGAAGCTCCAGTTTGCAGCTGACCCGGAGTGGCTCAGTGGCTCTGCAACCCTCCAGGGACACGTGGGGACTGTGCCTGCCCCGGGCATGCCCTGGGCTGAGCACCAGAAGCCTGGGGCCAGTCCTAGCCTGGGGGCTGGCAGGGAAAAGCAATGCCACTACCATGGGTCTGGGAAGAGGAGGAAACCCAGCCTGAGTCTTCTCAGTATCAGGCAGAAAATCCGGTATTTTCCCTTGGAAAACTGACCCTAAAGGCTTCCAACTTCACGGCCAAGGGCTTCCCCTTCACACGTGGAGGTGGTGGGCGCATGAGGGGGAGAACGATGCTCCGCTTGGATGGGGCTATCACTGCCGGGGGCAGAGGAGGAGAGAGCAAAGCACCGCAGCCCCCTGCCTGCCCCCAGCCCTTCCAAAAYAAACAGGCCTGGGAAAGAATAGTCAATGTGAAAGGAATTAAAAAGGCTTCTGCATGTGTGCGTGTGTATGTGTGTGTGAGTCCTGCCAGGTTAATACTGCTGCCGATTCGCCTGACAGCTCCAAGATTGATTACCCGCCTCAGCGCTCTTTATAACTTGATCAGTCGAATTAATCTCTGGCTGCGGGCCCATCTGATGCCAGGCATCACAAATTTAATTTGGAGGTGTACGGGATCTTTTATTCCTCCCTCCCTCTGCCCCCCCATCCCTGCCAGCACGCGTGATGCTCCCACTGCCATAGGGATGACCTGGGCTGTGAAAGCTTCCTTGGGGCTGCAGGGAATAACATCATCAGGTAAACTCATGGTACCCACAGCAAAAAAAAAAAGAGGAAAAAACCAACAACAAAAAAAACCAAACAGAGGCCAAAGCAGACACTACGTAACACATATTAATGTACTAAAGACTTAATGAAGTTTGGGGGGGGGGGGGGGGGGGGGGGGGGGGGGGGGGGGGGGGGGGGATGGAGGGGAAAGTGCTTACTTTATTAGTTTATGGCCGATTAATGGGAACGGTCATTACAATGATGGAGATGGATTGCTCCCATCAAACACAACCACCAGCCCCTTTCAGAAGGTAGAGGGTGCCGGTGTTAGCGCCTCGCTGCTCGGCTGGGGTCTGGGAAGCAGGGTGCTGGGGAGGGAGGAGAGAGGGGCTTGGGGAGGGCAGGGGGCTGAGAGGATGCCAGGGAGCATTTGGAGGATGCCATGAGCTGGAGACTGAATGAATGAGGGGTTCAGGTGGTGGGACTGAGGGGTCAGTGCTTTGGAGGAGGGATCCTGCAGAGGAGAGGAAAGAAAAGGGGGAAAGTGGGGAGGCAAAGGAGACCCCATGCCAGCAGGCAGCCTGGAAGCGATTTCAGGGCCCCAAAGGTGTGTTCAGCTTCCAGGTCCAGGGGAAGGGCATCTCGGATGCGTTAGTACCCAGCTCCCAGCCAAGGAGGGCACAGGACGGACAGGAGCACAGGAGCTCCGCTCCATGGATGGCAAACAGCTCTTACCCCTCACCCCTCCTGGGCTCTGCACTGGGACCCCCAAGTGGGGGTGCAGATGCAGGACCAGCCCTGGCCAGGATGTAGAAATCACTCTGGTTCACTCCAGAAGACGGTTAAATACCTGCTCACAGCCCAGGTGCCCTGTGGCGATGACCCGGAGTTCCCCAGACACCTCACGATAATCAGAATTATCCAATAACTCTCCAGCCGCTAATTGGTAGTTACCCTTTAGCTCTCTGGGGCAGAGTAGTAATTCTCATCCCCATGAGCCACACTACCGACTGCCATTTACTAGGGCTGGGGGAATAAATGCAGAAGGGAAACACTTGCATCCACTCAACAGCCTTTGATTCCTCCTGTACCATGGTTGCAGCCCCTTTTATTCACCTCACACCAAAAATTACATCAACCATGGAGGGTAATTTACTTTTTTTTTGCCTTTAATGGTCAGAATATTTGCACTGGAGACAGGAGTTGGGAGTGAGCATCTCAGACATTTGTGCAAACTTTGTTGTTTGTCTGGAAATCTAAGGTCTGTTGAGCTCCAGATATGGGGAAAGGGATGTCTCTTGTCTTTTTTTCAGATGCCAGGGTCCCAGGGCACAGCCAGGACCTGCTCTGGCAGCCTCCTGACCCGTCTGCCCAGGCACTGGGTGGCAGAGGTAGGAGTGCATCTGCCAAACCCTCGGAAGAAGCAAACATGCACCCAAAGCAGCTGCCTTCCCCGTGCAGCCTCACTCATGGCTGTTCCAGCTGATGGTATATCTGAGCTCTGCCCCAGCCTGGGGCATCGGCCATCCCTTCACCCACCTACCCACAGCTCTGCGCTCACGGACTGTGGCCTTTTTACGTAGGGTTGGGTCCAGCTTGTTGAACACAGTGGTTTGTGGGCTCACGGAACAGTGGGAGATTGGCTTTGCCCAGTAACCAACCCTCAGGAGCAATGCAACGGTCTGATGGAGCAGAGCGGGACCACGGGTTTCCATCCCTTCAGGTCCTCTCCCAACCCAGCAGCTCTCGGTCTGCGTGCGTTACCTGGTGGTTCAGCCAGTTTCCCATCCGATTGCTGGACAAGCCTAAGATGACTTGGTCTCCAGAGCTCAGTGGAGCAACCCTAGCTTGTGATTTGGTATTGTGAAGGGGTTGGGATCATCCACCAGCTCACTTGCCATCCCCACTGGTGGTCTGACACTGCGGCGAGGGAAGGGCTCATGCACGCCGGCATCGAGCAGTGCCGCCGCTCTCCAGCTTCCACACRGACTCGCAGCCTTTCATCATTCCCAAGTGATGAATAACCACCCTAATGAATGGAGGGAAATTGGATTAGTGCTGAACACCCATGTGCTTAAACTGTGCCTGATTAAACCCCCATCTGTGCAAGGAAAGGCCAAGTCTTGCTGCTGCTCAAAAGCCAGGGAGCTGGCAGCACTTGTGCATGGCCTCGTCTGCAGCCTGTTCGGACATTTCAGGTGTTCAGGAGCTTTTTCCCCCTCTACCCCTGGCAAACTACCCCTTGAAGGCTGGAAACTGAACAGAAACTGGGAAGTTTGGACCTGGATTTCTTCAGTCTGCTGACCTGTTCCCAGTGGATGCTTTTGCAGCTAGAAGAGGGAAGCTGTATGAGACTTCGAGTCATCTCAGGGCTTGCTACCAGGTCCCTGCCTCAGCTGGGAAAAATCAGTCACATCCTCCGTGCCTCAGTTTCTCCATCTCCAACTGCTATGAGCAACAGCTTCTTACATGCAGAGACTGTGTTTTCTTTAAAGCAGTGACTGTCTCCCACAAGGAATTTGCCCCAAATTCTGGCCTGTGCAGAAGCCACCCCTGCTTTTCTTGGTGGCTTTTCATAGACCCCTTAGAAACAGCCTGGGGACACAGATGGGGCTGACAGTTCATAAGACATGGGTGCCAGGACATGGAGTAAGAAACCTGCCAGGACCGAGGCTGCAACTAGAGAATTCAAGGCTAGGAGAGGTGCTGAGATCCTCTGCAGTTGCCTCTGAAACTACCCAGGCCAGGTTATATCAGCCTGCTTCCAAACACCAACAGCTGTAACTCGGGTTTGCTTAAAGCATCTTTATGACAAAAACACATGGAAAGGGATCCCATTTTGCTCTGCAGAAAACAAGAGCAGGCTAAGCTACCTCTGATCTTGGTGGATGGTCTTATTTCAGCCCCCCTCACTGCTAAAACAGCTGGAAAACAAAATGGATCTTAATTTTAATTGGTTTTTTTTCTTGGTTTGAACTCAGGTCCAGACTCATGTTTTCCCTTTCTTAGTTTCATGAGCCAGTCCTTCAGCACTTGGTGATTCCTCCTCACAAAGTGACCAGGGGCCCTCACACTCATTGTGATAAGCTCAATCCACCAGACCCTACAAGGCATTTTCTCCAGGCCTGAAATCCCACCATGGCTCTTCCCTGTGCCAGCTCCAGTGGCACTTCCATCCTCCCGCCCAGGAGATGGCACTGACCCACCGACCCTCCATCCCGGGAAGCTCACAGCCCTTGGATGGCCACCCCTTGCTGGGGTCAACAGTGGGACCTGATGCCGGGCTCCTGCCCACTCACGGTCCTGGTTGCTTGGGACCATTTTTGGGGAGGAACAGCCACTGCAACCCATGTCATGGGCAAAAACAACATGCTGGTGCTATCCCAAAGACACATCCCAAGGACCCCTTTCCACTCTCCTCCCCAGATGCAGGACCTTCCATGTCCAGGGCACTGCAAGACACTGCACAACAGCACATCCCGCACCAGGATCTGACCCTACACCTGGTCCCCAGCTCTGGCCAGTACTGCCCCATCCTTCCCCAGCCTCCACACACACGCACGGAGGACCAGGAGYTTGATACATCACCAGCCTGACTGTGAGCCGCTTTGGATCAGCATGACCCAGGGTTTGGCTGCCAAGCGCTTTTGGCATTGATTTTCTCTCATGCTCATACAAGATGAGGCTGCAACACCTGTCGAATGGGCATTGGTATGTAATGAAATGCAGTCGCTGCTCTGATTGACAGCCCAGCAATCCTGCAGAAGAACCGAGGAGCAGACAACCAAGCCAGACACCAACCCCTGGACAGCTTTTCCTGGTTTCCATGCAGGGTCAGGCTGTGTTTGTCCCTGGGCTCCACTGGGTTCAGAAGAACAACTGTTGTCTTTGCATCTCACGGAGCTTGGCCACTAACGCTGCTTTAATTGCTGGGTTCCTTTGCTACCAGGTCCTGAGCAGGCAGGTGCGTAGCTGACTTTGTCAGCTGTGCAGTGTCACTGCCGTCCCAGCATCACTGAGAGGTGGCTGTGGGGCCACCCCACCCCAAGGGTGCCAGCGCAGGGACCCACAGGCACCTGGGGCAGGGAGCTGCAGGGACCCAAGGGGCTGTTCAGCACTGTCCCTTCCCAAGGTGGCATTACAGTCCGGCACAGCATCACGAGAGAGCCCAAAAGCCCCCAGCCCCTCTTCCTACTTCATGTCCCCATGGAGGAAACTTTCCAGTACAGGTCAAGGTTGCCACTAAGGATCCATCGCAGGTAATGGGAGCTCAGGCTCCGTAACACCCGGGGTCCTGCCCTAGACCTCAGGCACATCCCAGCCCTGGGGCTGTGCTCCCTGGCAGCTCACCCTGGGGCTGGGACTGCCCATCCCAGACCACCCTGCCAGCTCTGCTCCTGCAGACCCGTATTCCACCCACACCAGAGACAACTTGAAGCCCTAAATCTAACCCCCCCTGAGGACAGCGCCATGAAAACCCTGACCCAGCCTGCCTGCAAACACCCCAAACAAGCTTTGTCCCCCAGCCCCGCAAGCAAGGGAGGTGGGGAGCCCTCGCTAACGCACCCAGCGGGGAAGGGCTGCGGGTGCCAGCGGCTTTTCAACTGTAATGAAAGTCTCAGGTATCCCAGCCTGGCCAAATCACCTCCTACAGACGCAGCACGGCGCTGGAGTAGCAATAAAAGTGTCAGGGACGTCTCCTCGTGCATCACCAGACTGCAGCATTTCGGGAGCGGCCTGCGCAGAGGTTAATTATTGCTTCCCTCTCTTCCCCTCTCGCTCCCAGTTTAAGATGGATCTGACTGTCAGGAGGGGTGACAGATGAAGACAAAGCACAGGTACCGCTCCCATGAACTCTGCGCCCGCCTGTATCATCCTAGAGCAGCTGGGAGCGCGTGGAGCGGAGCCGGGGGGAGGCAGAGGAGGGGGCAAGGCAGGGGGAGAGTTGAGAAAGCAGCAACCCTACCAGCGCTGGAACGGATCTGCTGCAGAGGACGTGGGGTTGCTGGACTGGGAGAAGAGAAATTACAGCTCCTTTCGCCCCACTCTTATAGGAGAGATATTTTTTTTCCTCCTTGCCTCTTCATGCAGCTTCAAGACTTCACGTAAGATTGGCAGAGACCTTTCCCCAAACATCAAGGGTTTAGGTTGAGCATGAGAAAGATCACATGGTCAGATGCCTTCTGCTCCATGGACCTCCCATCACTGCAAGCACAGACACATATTTGAGCATCTCTCCCTTGAGATTTAATGCAAGAAAACCTGGGATCAGAGTCCCAGTGCTGCCACCATCACAGGTCTCTGAAGTCTCATTCTGTAAAGCAGCCTCTGGTTGTAACAACACTCAAGTCTTTTGGGTGGAAGAAGGAGGTGCTGTTACGAGCAGTCCCTTGCAGGCAGACAGCTCTGAGCATCCCACCTCCATGTGCAGTGCCAGATGACTTGTCCTTCGCTTTCCTCCCTGGCAAGTGGCTTTAGCGCTAGTGTAATTACTGCCATTAAAAGCTTTCTTTCACTGCTGGAAGTGGAAGAGATGACCATGACCTTTCTCTGTTTCCCAGGACATGTCCCTCTCTCCAGAGGAGCTTTCAGATTTGCTGGCCTGTTTTGACCACCTTTGTCCTCCCAGTGACCAGACCCACTGCCCAGGAGGCACCCAGCCCCACTGTCCCCAGCAGGGACAGGACACAGCTGCCTTCAAAGTGACTTCTCTCCATTTTCCAGCCAGATGGGGAAAATCAGTTCCTATGTAGCAGACAGGAACATGCCAGGCTCTCCCAGGAAACGCCAGCTGCTTTGCCTCCCAGGCGGTTTTTTGGTAGTTAAGGGATGCTGTGACAGGGGAGCACGTGCCCCGCTGTTGCTGGTTTTCCCCACTGCCCCCGTGCAGGAATTCCCCAGGCAGCGGGAGCAGGGGCCGGCCTTTTCCGCTCCAGGAGGGTTTGGAGGGGTTCATCAGGAAGATGGATTTGCGCCCCTTCCCCTGGCGCTCCCTGCAATCTGGTTTAGCTCTCGACCCTGCAGAGGGGCTGCCAAAGCAGTGCTCAGCATCCGGCTTCAGGGAGGCTGCAGGCTGGGAACCACAAGCCTGGGAGATATGCTGGCTCCTCGGGGCAGAGCAGCACCTGGGTCTCCATCTCCTGCCTTCCCCTTGCTTGTGAGCACTGCCACGGCAGCAGGTTTGGAGGGGTAGAGCCACCCCCAGGATGGAAAATTACCCCCCTTCCCACTCCCAAAAGGGTTTGGATTTTATCCCATGCCATGAGCCGAGGGATGAGAAATGCCAGCATTGGCAGTTTTCATCCCCGTGGAAAGGTTTTCACAGACGACCCTGATGGGAAGGTCTGCCTCAAGCCGTTCCCAAACGGTGCCTTTCCTTTCCAGGCTTTCCGGCCGTTTCAGCCTCGTTTGATGCCATTTAGCTGCAGTTGCTGAAGGAAACATCACTTCAAATTAAACCAAAGGGGAGCACTTCATCTGGACAACTTTGAAGTAGGAGGTTTTGATAAAAGCCTGTATTTCCTCCCCCTCTTGATCTTTTTTTCTTCCCCCTCTCCAAATGGTGAGCTTTGGCATGGCTGCTTCCGCACAGCCAAGGGAAAGGCTGTGACTCCCCCCCAGGGGCATCTCCCCTCACTCAGCCAAACAGCCTCTCCCCCAGGATGATGGGCTCGGTACCAGCAGCTGAACCCAAGTTCAATCCCTTCGTATCACCCAGCAGCAAGACAGCAGATTTAAAGCAAAGCCACCCACAAGTCCTTTCTCCCTCCATGTGCACTCTGAACAGGCCAGCTCCCAATGCAGGGGCAGTGCAGAGCCCAGAAGATATTTCCAAGGACTTAAGTTCCTAGAGGAGAGGAGTAATTATCCTAACCTGCTGCCAGCCTGCCCCATGGCTTATACACTGAGGTTGTCACATTGCAACCAGGATAGGATGGCCTCTTCAGAGCCAGAAATGTTCTGCCTCATTTATACCATGGGAATAAATGAGAAGACACTTTTAAGCTGCCATTTAGTTATCCCCTGCCTTCCAGATGGCTCCCACGACCCCAGGAGGCTCCCATCTCCCCAGCTGCTTTCCCAAGCCCTTTCAAACCCCAGTGCTCAGCCCTGGGCAGACTGGGCCATCAGTGCACCGAGCAAGCCAGGGCTCTGCCCAGCCCCTGGCAAGCCCCCAGTGCTGTCCTTGGATGGAGGCTCATTTCCCACCTCCTCCTCACCAGCCCTCCTGGAGGGCAGCAGGAGCACCCAGGATGCAGGCGAGCATGTGTACCTGCTGGGGAGGACGTATAGGGAAGGCTGAAGAGCTCAGAGCACATCCCTCCCTGCGCAACAGCTAAACGAGCAGAGACAATTAAATGTGCCATTTGATGGCTGCCTGGCAGAGCCAGAGTGTCTCTCTCTCTCTCTTTTAATAAAAGTCCTCTTTCCCGAAGTCGCTCAGGCTGCAGTGAGGGCTGCAGCTTGTGAAGTGCGAGAGCCCTTCACATTTAATTAAACAGCCCATCCAAGCCTGCCTTGTGTAGGCAGAGCTCACCATGCAGCCAGAGATGCCCTGGCACCTCGCTCACGCCACAGCCCTTGCTGGGTGAAACACCCCTACCTGGCCTATTTGGACCCCCCCACCTGTACCCCCAGCACAGGTAGAGCTGAGACCCAGCTTGCCTGGGCTGCACGATGCCACCCTGAACCGGGCTGCCATGTCCTCAGATATCGGTGCCCAGAGGGTACTTAGACCTTGCAGAGCTGCTATCCCCTGCGATGTGAGCCCTGCTCTCCAGAGGAGCTAAGACCCATCAGCTCATTACATGCATACTACAGAAATGAGGTTCCTCTGGAGGTCTCTGGGGTATGAGAGAGCCTGTATGGGACAGCCAGGGACAGGGGACCCCCTCAGTGGGTCCAGCCCCATGGTGGACCATACCGCCACTCTACATCTCTGACCTGCAGCTACAGAGGCCACCCTGCAGCCGGGACGCCACGGCCTCCCCGAGCCCTGCGCGCAGTCAGCACCAGCTTTCGCCTGTTGCCAGCTCTGGTCCTCGTCAGCCCGAGAAGGGGGAATGCCCTGCTCTTGCCCAGGGCAGATAAGAGAGATGGATAAGGGTGGGGGCAGAGGGGAGGCCAGCATTTGGGTAKCTTGGCTGGCTTTTTCGGAGAGCACTTGCTTTGCCAAGACCTGCAGCTTAACCCTTCCTTCCCCAAGACAGGGGCAAGCTGGCAGTGGGAAAGAGCTGGAGTTTGGGACAACTCCTGAGGACACCATCCTAATGTGCTCGGTGCTTTCGGCCTTCTCCCCATGTTTAAAGTGAGCCCTGTTGAGCTGGAATCAGCAGCACTCTTCTGGCTCCTCCATCCTTGGGCAGGACAGGCAGTACCCTCGCTCCCAAAATGCTTGCAGGGGGACTGCTGCTCCCATTCTGCAACCGCAGCAGCCCACTGGCTGATGGTTTGTTATCTACAGACACAGGGGCTTCAATCCACTGGCTGCAGCTGTACCTGCAGGAAACCCCAGACCAGGGATCCCAAGACCCTCTTGGTCTCACTGACCTCAGCCAAGATGCAATAACAGATATTTTTTTTTTTTCCTGTTTTTTTCCTCCCTACCTGAGCTCTCCTGGCAGGGAAGGACGGGCTCCAGCAGATGCCCTGGAGAGATGCTGAACAGGCACCCCAGCCTTCCACCACATATAGCAACACACAGCTGCAAAGCAAGAAGGACGGGAACGGGAGATGCTGCTTCTGCCTCTCCTCCCAGCCATGGCTGGGAGAGGGAGGTTATTAAAGGGGAGGGCTCAGGCTGTGCTTTGGATGTGGGCATCCAGACAAGTGAATTTTTGGGGTGTTCACTAGTAGCCCAAAGTTGCTGTCCCATGCTCCCCTCCCTCATTCCCAAACCAGCTGAGCCCAGGCAGCCAGAGGGTCTGCTGATGGGTCCAAGTACTCCCCAACCCACCGGGGCTCAGGGGCTGCTCTGCAGAGACCCCATCACTCACACTTTCAGGCCTGCCAAGCCAAAGGCACAGTAATTGCAAGCCAGATACCCCCCCACTTCCGAAACAGTGCGCTCCAGCAGGGACCAGGCACAGGGGCTCCCATTTCCGCCTGCCTCCGGCTGTTACGGAGCAGAGAAGTGACAGAGAGCAGCCCTGGGGCAGAAAGGGCTGCGAGGAGAGACAGCAACCAGCGCTCCGATAAGGCAGGTCCCTGCTGAGCACCTCCTTGCTTCCGAGATAACCCATCCCAGGCGCTCTCCAAAGGGTACCTGTGCTCTCTGCAGGTTGTGCCCAGGCATGGGTTATTTCCCTGCTCCAGTTCATCCCCCTTTCTCCATGGGGTCAAACCCTGGTCCCACACTCCAGCCCCACACAGAGGGGAAAGCCTAGATCAAGGGGAGTGGTACTGGGCACGGGGAGCAGCCCCGGGACATCAGACAAGCACACAAGCTGAGATACAACCAGGACCATCTCCACATACCACCAAGGGCAGGTCCTTCCCCCAGCTGAACATGGATGAAGGCCAAAAATCATCTGTGTTACAAGGACACCCCCCCATTCCAGCCACTCCTTGGGCTGATGCCACTCCTGATGGCCCTGCCCAGGGATAGTAATCTCAAGGGGACAGGCAAGACACCATGTCCCTTCCCTGGATCCAGGTTCAACATCTCACTCACAGCCTCGGTAGTGGACACGCATACGGTCACATGAGCAGCCCTTGGGCTTTTAAAGCCAGAGGTAGTGGAGCTTTCAGCAAACACAGCTGAGAAAAAAAAGCAGTATCAAGTTAAAGCCTTTTACAGGCTCCACCAGGCACCGGTGCTGGCAGAAGCCGGAGGGTGTTACCCAGCATCAATCCCAGCATGAACCCTCTGCTGTCAACACCAGCTAAAGAGCCCACAAAAGCTGCCCCACACACAGCCCTGCCAGCACTTCAGCCAAGCTGGAGGAAGGAGGCTGCCTGTGTGGCTTTATCTGGCTGGAAAGCCCTCCTTGAGATTGGAGGCTGGTTGCTGTGCTGGAAGGAGCTGCGGGTGCCCTGGAGCCCCTGGCTCAGCCCCAGGCTGTCGCTTGGCTGGACTGGGACAAAGCCCCCCATCTCTCACTGCCTTGGTGGGGAAGGGACTGTCTGTTGTCTAATATAGCAAGAGCAAAGCTTGCATCCAGGGAACTGCCTCTCCTTGAGACCATTCCCCCAAGCTAGAGTGCAGGACAGTCATACAAACCCCATTTCCATAGGGGACCAGCATAGGCAGTCCTGGCACCACCTCTCACCCCTCTTTCAGCTGCTGTGCTGGTCTCTGCGGGATTAGGTACTGGGGTTTGCCAGGACCCTTCCCAAACAGAAAGGGTGCTGCTAGGATGCAAGACCAAGGAGAGGAGGCAAAAAAGCCACATCCCTGGAGGAAGTGTCAGCATTCAAGTGCCCAGGGAAGCCCACAGCAGGGACAGCAAGAAAGCAGTACCAGGCTCCTGCTAGGTGATGAAAATGGGATGCTGCCACCTCCTTCACCCCTCATCTGTGCACAGAGGTGCCTCCAGATGTAGCTGGACCAGCTACCTCACATCCAGCTCCATCCTTCAGCTGAGCCACCTCCTCACAGAGCAACTACTTGTTACCAGCCCTTGAGCAGACCCAGGGCCTGAAGRAAGGTCCATGCAGCCCAGCAGGCAGCACACACCCTTGCTGCAGCACCAGACACCAGCTCCTGTCCCACATGCCTTGCAGCACCTCACCTTGCACAGGCACACTGTCCCCAGAAGCTCAGCTACCCCCTCTGCCTGCTTTTAAAGGCAGCCCCAGGGGCAGCAAGGGTGGAGCAGGGCAGGGCTGCCCAGGTGGAGCTGAGTTAGGAATAGATGTGGGTAAGAAAGTCTTGGGGGAGAGGGACTAAAACCGAGGCTTTAATCTGCCTCACAAGCATGCAGCGATGCTAGGGCAGAGCTCTGCCAAGGTGCCCTGGGTGGCCTAGCAGCTGTGAGGGCTGCAGCAGGCAGGGTGCAGGCAGCAGCCTGGAGCAGGCAGCGTTTCACGTCTTACCCCTGTCCATGCAATAATCCCCATTTTCCCCTGGTCTGGCTCACATCTCCGTGCCCTCCCCAGGGTCCCTGCGGTCCCAGCTCAGGGAACGCGTGGCAAAGCGAACCCCGCTCTGCATGCCCCTGCAGCCAGCTTGGCCAGCCTCCCCCTGCAGCCAGCATCCCCCCGCTTGCTGTGACTGATATGGGGAACCTGGTGCTTTTATTAAACTCTTTGCCTCCTGTTTTAAGCTTAATAATAAATTGCATGTCACATTACGGCTGTGTTTATTAAAACCCATTGGCGTGGGCTCTGCTCTGCAATGGCATTTGAATTATTGAAAGCAACCCCCCGTGGAGACCTATTTGCTGCAAACGCAGGAGGATTTATTTCCATTTTGTTTATCAGATGGTGTAAGTGCTGGGTGGAGGCAGGGAAGCAGTCTCGCTCTTTTTATTTTCTCCCTGAACCAGCACAGCAGGGCGAAGAAGTGCCGTGCAGAGGGCACAAGGGAAAATGCCACCCTCCCAGGGATGGGGACAGACTTGGGACAGAAGTCCTGGGTGTAGCTGGCTGCTCTGCCCTGCTTGTCTCTCTGGCTCTGGTTGAGTTCCCCACACCTGGTTTCTCTGTGCCTCAGTTTACCTGTTAGCAGAGCGAGGTTACAGCACTGCCAGTTTCCATCCAGGCATGACCAGCCTTCAGCTCAGGCTTGCCGAGACCCCTGCCAGAAGCCATCTATCTCCCATGGGAGATACCCATGGCGCAGGGGGACCGGCAGGGCAGCCAAGAGGYGTTTTGACGCTTTTGCAGCCCCGGTTTAAAGCGCACACCCCAGGACAGCGGCTGAACATCCCCAGGCTCTGCCCCATTCCAGCTGTGCCTGCCGCAGCCACCCAAAACAGGTGTCAAGAGGAYGCTCTGGCTCCCGCGAGCATCCCAAGGTACAGTTTAGCACCCACATCCTTCAGGATGGCATCACCCCTCCCAGCAAGGCAGAGCTGCTGCCAGGGGCAGGGGGAGGGCATGGAGCAGGCAGGGCTGGATTTGGGGGATCGGGGTGCTCCAGGGGTGCCCAAGGCCCCCTGTGCTGGCTGCCCAGCACGGTGGCCGGGCTCGGCGTGGCCGGTGGCTTTGCCAGGAGATGGCACTGTTTAGCGGCTAATCGCGCCGCTGGTCCGAATCTGGACTCTGGGATGGAGGCGCAGATGTGCCTCCTGCCCGGGCCCAGGCCAAGGGCAGGTGCCGGCACTCCCGAGGGCAGGGAAGGACAGGGACAGCGTGTTTTCGCTGGTGGTTCATCTCTATCTTCCAAACCTGGTGGGGTTTCCCTGCAGACCACAAAACCCTGTGGCTTGGCAGCTGCTTGGGGTGCCTGCTGCCAGGAGAGCTCTGGGCAGCGCTGGGGGGGTGCAAGGATGGGGGAGGCACCGGGGGTGTCAAATCAGCTTCGGGAGCAGGGCACCCTGGTGTTACCACTGGGTCGGCTACCGACCATCACGGTGGCCTCCTGGCCTGCGGTGGTCCCTGGAGCAGGCTGGGGACCTGGATGGTGTCCCCGCACTGGAGGCTGGAGTGGTGGGAAGAGCCGAGGTCCAGCCAGCAGCCTGCAGCAGGGGCTGGGTGCGACATGAACCGCAGGTTTGGGGCAGAAAGCAGCTGCTTTGGAGGCTGAGGGGGCTGTTTTACCTGAATTTCCCCCCTAGCACCCAGATCTGTGAGTACATGATGGGGGTGGCTGAAACACTTGATGGCGGCAGGGCAGTGCCAGCCCTGTGCATGTCCCTGCAGGGGCTGGGGTCCAGTGGGCTTTTAACCACATGGTTTTGGCTCCGTTAGCATGTGTCTTCAGGGTCTTTCAGGAGCTGGCAGGATGAGTCCCCCCTTTCTTTGTCCCCAGACTCACAGTGACCTCTGGTGCCCGGGGAGGTGCCTGCACCCCACTCACCCTGGGCAGCCAGGAAGTGCTGGGGCCGGTGCGTGCCCAGGGCCGGCGGCCACGTTAGCGGTTCCCAGTCCAGCTGACCCCATCCCTGACGTCAGCCCGACATCTGGGCCAAGCTGCTGCTCTGAGCACAGGCAGCTGGGCTAGCAGGAGCCGCTGGGGCCCTTCTGCCCCCGCTGCCCCCAGAAAGCAACCGCCCCAAAAATCAGTCAGTGAAGAGATTCGGCGCTGCACACTGTTGTGGCACGATCTCTGTCCCCACACTGACACCAGGCGAGGTTTGGCTGGGTCCCCAGGACCCTCCAGGTGCCCGGAGCCGAGCAGAGCATCTGCTGCCGGCAAAGCCTGGGGACACCGCCTCTGCGGGGCAGGGGCTGCGGGAAGCATCCGAGCAGCCGGCGGCAGAGCTGACAAAACGTTTTTAGAGCCAACAAATAACCTCAATTAAGCTCTGTGGCAGTGACCGATTCCAGCCGTGCAGCGATATTGGCTCCTTTAATTTTTAAGTGGCTGGAAATGGCAAGGCCAGGAGCCGGGGCGGAGGGACACCAACCCCCTCCATGCCCCTGGGGCTGCTCTGCTGCCCCTCGTCCTGGGGGGAGTGGAGCCCCAATACTGGCCGAGCTGCCAGCCTGCAACTCAGACAGCCCTCTCCCACACTGGGATCTGGGGAAACTGGGAGACAGCCCCCAGTTTGGTTAATTTTGGCAAAGGGCTCTTGCTTAAGCTCCCCCTTCTCTCAGCCGCCACGTCCCCACTGCCCTCCCTACAGGGTAGGAGCGGGAGCCGACAGCATCCCCTGCCAGGTACCTGGGGGGTACCACAGGGACTGGGTGCAGAGCTGAGCAGGGCAAGGGCTGAGACCAAAATGCGGATGCCTGCCCATGCCCAGGCAGGGCATCACCCCACAGAGCACATGGAGAGCCAGGGACAAGGGTCCAACCTATCCGACCCCCCCCCAGCCAGGCCAGCGCTGCACCCACACCCGGCACGACCTGGATTTGTGCCAGCGCGGGCAGGGGGAGCCTGGCCCTGGGGAGGGTTGGCATGGCAGCCCTGGCTGGGGACCAGCCCCAGGCACCGGCGGGGAGCCCAGGAGCAGCTCTCGACTGCTGAAGGGCCTGGACGCTCTCAGGTTTCCCCACGGCAGCCTCAGCCTGAGCATGGCCCAGTTACACCAGCCGATTTGTGTGCGAAACGAGGAGGGGATCGGGACGGGTGAAAACACCCCAACTTCTCCAAAAGCAGGTTTTGCACCCAAAAAAAGCAAAATAAAAGCCAACAGCACATTTCTGTCCCTGGTCTCTCCTGAGCACCCTCCTACTCTGATGTAGCAGCCCCAGGAGGATGCTATTACACTGTTAGATGGAAGGAGAAACTAAGGTACAGGTGGCTTTTGCATTTCCCCAGCCGAGAAGGGGTTTGCTGCCAGAGAGGACAGGCAGCCCAGCAGGCAGGCAGGCAGGCAGGGCGGCAGCGCTGCCGGCTGTGCCCCATCAGGCTGCGGCGCAGGGGCCGGGGCTGGCCCAGCCTCACCGGCTGCAGGAATTTTGCTCTGCTGCCAACTCCAGACAAATCCCTTTTATTTGCTTGTTCAGGTTTCGATGCCATAATTGCATCATCTGAGCCAGCTCTCGAGAGAAAGAGGAAGAAAAGAAAAGAAAAAACAAGGGAAGGAGAGCAGCGTGGCACCCAAGCCGCCAGCCTCTCTGCATCCTGCCTGCTCCTGCCTGGGGACAGGCCAACTCCTTCCTCCCGGGGTCTGGCTCCCCGCCACAGCTCCAGACCTCCCTGGAGCTGAGACTGAGTAACCAGGAGTGGTTTGGTCCTTGGGGAGGTTTTGAGACTCAAAAGTCCTTTAAATGCTGCTGGTTTGGGGGGACAAAGCCCGCCTTGAGTGGGAGCTCAGCCCCAGGATGCCCGCGGGAAGGGGTCCTGCCAGCCCTCTCTGAGCATGGAGCAGCACAGCGCAGCTCTGGACTTCTTTCCCACCCTCCCCCAAAATGACAATTTACTCTAAATCACCAGCTCTGGGAGGCAGGTGGGTTTTCTTTAAAAATGGAGCATTTCCAGTGGAAATGGGAGCCTCCCTGTCCTTCGCCAGCCAGGCACAGAGCTGCTCTGCCCACTCTGCGCTGGCAGGGCTGTGGTCACCTGGGTGGAAACCCCAGTGCCATGGGGCACGGAACCCTGGGATGAGGATGGGCAGAGGTGGGATGGGATCCAAACTGATGGGAGTGCAAAGAGCCAGCCTGATGGATCCCCACTGCACAGGGGATGGTCTGCTGGGGACCCCCATCCCCATGTGGGGTTAGAGGGGTAGGACCCACGCCAGGACCAGCTGTGAGCACCAGGATGGGCAGGAGGGCTCCTCAACCCAAGCACCCCCACAAAAGACAAGGTAGCATCCACAGTGTTTGTACCCTCCCTCACCCCCAGAATAATCCTTGTGGATACAGGACAGTTGCCTGGTCTGTGTCGGCTTTGACCTACGCATATATTTTAACTAACATTAACTGAAATGGCAAAGTAAAGAGCTGCTTGGAAGGGAAAACACAAAGTCAGTAGAAAAAGGCCAAAGTGTTTCTGACCACATGGGTGGTTGGGCCAACGTTGTCCAGGGGAGCAAAGAGCACTGAAAACCACAAGTGTCTGGTTTCCTCGAATCACTACTTTTCTGGTTAAAAACAAACTGGGAAAGAAGGATGTTTTGGCAGCAAGTTCCCCAGGTCCTGGGGAGAAGCCTGGCTGTCCCTGCCATGGGGGACACAGATCAGCCCTGGGGGTGACACACTGGGTGTCACAGCCAGGTCCCAGCCCTCCACTCCAGTTTCCCCAAAATGCTTTGCATAGGGCTGAGGTGCCCCTGCCCTGGCCTCCCTCTCCCGGGGGGGGCTGCCTCCACCCCCAGCACCAAGTCCTTGTCACACACAGCATGGCTGTCCCTGCAGCATCCCACCTGCCACCACATCCCTGCTCGGTCCCAAACCTGTGCCACCAACCAGCCAGTGTCCCCTCCCTGAGCACCCCCAGCAAAGGGATATGTCACCATGTCCCCCACCCCCAAAAAAGAGGCTGCTGTGCCAGGGCTGTCCAGAGAAGGAGTTTTGGGCTGGGGGGTGCTTGCTCTGGAGATGTCCCCAACCCCCGGGAATGGCCACTGTGGGCAAGGTGATCTCTGCAGCCAGACATCCCGTCTCCGGGCTAGTAATAGTCCTCATCACTCTCCCCGTAGTCCTCGGGCGTCGTGCGGGGCTTCGGCAGGGAAAAGCCCGTCAGGTTGAGCTGGTCTGAAACAGCAGCGCGGGGACAATGTCACATTGCCCCCCCCAGTGCCTGTCCCCTTCCCACCAGGACCAAAGCCAAACCGTGCAAGGCAGCTTGCTGGGGCATCCCCAGCACAGCCCTATGCACCGGCAGCTCCCACCATACCAGTGCACCCTGCCCAAACATTCCCTCCCTCATCCCCGTGAGAGCGTGGGGACAAGGACGTGGTGCTCACCCGGTGTGAAGACGGTCAGGCTGGCCAACGCCAYCACCTCCCCAACCCTGTTCCTGGCGAAGCAGCGGTAGGTGCCTTCGTCCGTCACCCGCACGCCCTGGATCTGGAGCCATCCTGTCACTTCGTATTTCTGGGGGCCGCCTCTGAACTGCAAGAGGGGGGGATTTCTGTTAGCCCTGGGGTGAGGAAAGCCCCGTGTGGGGCTGGGACGGATGGGAAGGGGGAAACAAGCTCAGGGAGACTCTTTGTCCCCCCACCTAAGTACCACTCTGGGGGCAGGCGCAGACCCCCTGGATGCAGGTCCCCCCTTTTCCCACTACCCAGGGGAGGTGGGGGGAACGGGCATCTTCTTGCCCCCAGGAGGGCCTGGGAGCCCTGTTTTGGGCAGAACCCCGCAGACATGCCCCGGACTCCCAGCTGTGCCCCCAGTGCCACTGTGGTCCCCGAATGGTGGGCGGATGCCAGGGTCAGTGCTCTGCAGGGTGGCTGAAGCAAGGGGGCATCTGTGCTGCGGGCACACAGCTGGGATGGTCTGGGGGTTCGGGGTCACACTGGGGAGCAGCACAGCCAGGGATGGGACGAGGCAGGGTGGGAGAAGCAGCCGAGCTGCACAGGCAGACACAGCATGGGAGGACTGGGACCCTGCAAACTCTGCCGGGGGCTTCACGAGGGGCACAGCCAGCCCAGGACGGCTCAGAGGAGCCCCAAGTCTGTTTCAGCAGGCAGCGAGGTCCCAGGACTGCTCTGGCACCAACCATACTATTTTCTGTTTGTCCCCAGCAAGAAATAACCTTTTCCTGACCCAGCTGGGCTGCAGCTGTGTTTGCAGGCTGCTATTATGGTGCGGTGGCTGGGGGCGGAGGACAGCCGAAGTCTCCTCCAGCCAGGCAGGGTAGCCCTGCTTGGGGTGAAGGTCCTCGGCTGGACCCTGCGACAGGCTATGGGGCAACGTGAAAGTCAGAAAGGTGGAGGGGGACCAGCAAGTCACACCGCAACAGTGCTGGGTCCCAGCTGCTCCCCTGGCTCCTCCCATCCATCCCACCACAGTTTCCTCTATGCCGGTGCCTGGCTGCGGCGCACGGCCCCTGTGCCTCTGCTCACACCCTCTAATAGCTGGGCACGCCCAGCTGGGCACTATATTTGGGACCAGCTGCGGGCAGGATGCTGACCCCTGGGTGTGCCAGCTCTGGGAGGGGAACCCTGCTCAGAGCGATGGGCAGAAAAAGGCAAGGACTGCCTGCGTCTGTTGGTGGGAGCAGAGGATAAGCCAGGCTGGAAGGGGCCTCGGGAGGTCCTCTCCTCCAGCCCTGCCAGTGGGGCTGTGAGTGAAGCCAGCAGGCAGAGCAAACTAAAGGCAGGGAAAGGTGGGGAACTGCCTGCTGCAGGACTCTGCAGGTCCTAAAAAATATTCTTAAGTTCAAAAACTACTAGAGAAAATTGCAGAAGAGAGCTATGCTGATGGCTCCTACCACTGAGACACCAGCCCTGGCTCAGTCAGTCCTCACAGTGTGCAGGCTCCAGTCACCCCTTCTCATCCCCAAGCATCCAGGCTTGGCCACCACCAGAGGATGACCACCCTCAGGTCTGGGTGCACACGAGCTCTGGGAAGGGCTGGGTCACCCGGCGGCCGTGTCCAATGTCCAATGCACACCGCTCACCTGGACAGAGATGTGGGGGTCATCTCCGGGCAGCAGCATCTCTGTGCCGTCCTTCCTCCACTCGATGGACGCCATGGGGTAGGCAAAGACCTCGCAGCCGAAGATGACATCCTGCCCGGTGATGTTCCATGTGTCGTAGGGAGGAGAGGTGATCTGGGGCTCTGGGGAGAGGGGACAGGAGAGCAGGGTGGTCTTAGAAGAGGACCCTCGGCAGGTCCCATGGGCTCTCCTGGGCTGGTCCCCTCCRGGGTGGCAGCATTTGGCTCACATAGAGATGCTGGGACCCTTCCCATGCCCCTCTCCTCTTCCACCCATAGCAGACCCTCACCTTGCCCCAGGACACAGTCCCTCCTCACAGCTGGGACTGGGGGCTCCCTCCCCAGCCCCCCCTGGCCCATGGGGGGTTGCCATCCCTCCTGGCCTCGCTTTCCCTGCCTGCGCAGTGATGCTCAGGGACACAGGCGCAGCAGGAACAGTTCAATAACAGCAACGCTACAAAGCAAAGCTCTCCTGCACAATCAGAGCACGCTCCTCCTGCGGGGGGAAAGGCTGAGGGGCACTCATCCAGCCCAAGGCTGGTGGGGATGGATGAGGTGGATGAGCTTTCAGCCGAACGAGGCCTCTGCTCTGGCACCAGGCTCGTGCCAGAGATTAAGGGAGCCAGCAGGTCCCCAGCTGCTGTACAGAGCCAATACCTCCAGGTCCCACATCCCTTCCCTGGAGGGATGGAGTGAGGACCACCCTTCCTACCACACCTGCTCCAGGATCTGGACCGTAGCATGAGCCAGAGGTCAAGGGAAGGCCTCCACCTCCAAATATACCTGGGGGAAAAACTCAAGGACATGATGATCTACAGAAAATAGTCAATCTTGATGCCCCTCAGGCTGTGGTGACGGCACTGGGCGACCTGTGTGGACTGGGAAGGCTGGGGCACGGCCTCCCCACCACTGCCTGGCCTCCCCAGCTTCCTGCTGGGTTTTAAACGGGAGATGGAAACCGCRCAGCCAAGTCAAACCGACCCAGGTTTCCATTTGCAGGAGGCAGCCGCATTTCTCGGGAGTGCCGGGCCAGCGTGAACCCAGCACTGCCGCCAAGAATTTGCTAACAATTCCCTGGAACTTCCCCATCTGCTCCGGCAGGATTTGCTGCTTCCCATAAACCCCGCTCCCACTTGGCAAAGCTGCTCCCAGACCTCTCCAGGCACCAGATCTGCAGGGGCTGCCCCGGAGCAGCAGAGCTGGGGGGACTGAGGAAGAGGGACCCCGGAGGGCGGGTGCCCTGTACCCAGCCTCTGGTGCTGCCATGTCCCTGTGGATGCTGTGGGTTTGCTGCC
Source organism: Phoebastria nigripes (assembly GCA_035582835.1). Classification (NCBI taxonomy): domain Eukaryota; kingdom Metazoa; phylum Chordata; class Aves; order Procellariiformes; family Diomedeidae; genus Phoebastria; species Phoebastria nigripes. Next base: position 2,419,703 of record JAYKAV010002553.1, on the reverse strand, counting down.
AGGTGAAATATTTAAACCAGACTCCCTTGCTTGTCCCTTCCCGAGAGGTACAAGCCTCCACCCCGCTGCCCGCACAGCCATTCCTGGGGCACTACCTGACTCACAGGGACCCTCATGGGCCACGGTGAGGTTGGTGTCAGGGTGGGCACGGGCGACCTCCAGGAACCTGCAGATCTGGGCGTAGGTTTTGCCATCGGAGCCGCAGAGGGCCAGGCGGGAGAGGCAGGCACACTGGGGCTCGGGCACCTCTCCGCGCCGCAGGTCCCCAGCATCCAGCCGGCACTCCAGGTGCTCCCCGCACTTGCCATAGAAGTGGTTGGTGTTGTCCAGGTCGCAGATCTGTCCCTCCAGGTTGGCACACTCCCAGCAGCAGTCGCAGGCATCCCGCACYGTGCCAGCCAGGCACCCGCGTGGCGCCGGGCACTCCTCTGGCCGGCACTCGGCGCAGCCCTCCCCTTCCTCCAGCAGCCGCTGCCAGCCCCGCTGGAGGTAGTCAGAGGTGCTGGGAAAAGCCTGGCCCAGCTGGAGCAAAGCCCAGTGCAAGGAGAGCAAGGAAAGCACGAGGCAAGAGGAGCTCAGGGTCTTGGCTTCAGACATCCTCGTGGCAGCTCCTCTATCCTGGTCCCACCATCACTTGGACAGGGATCTCCAGCACTGCTCTGGACTCCCTGGCTAGATCTTAGGAGCCATCCTGGCCTGCAAGGAGGGAGGACGGGTGTTACCAGTGCAGGGAGCGTCTCCCACCCCTCCAGCTCCTGGCTGGCTTGCCCTGAGCGGCAGCGCTGCATGATGTGCAGGGGACGGTCAGTCCCAGCCCCTCTCACCCACAGCCSCTCACCCCCAGCCCCACAGCCACGTCCTTCCCACTCTGGGGCTCCCCAACCAGCTCCTGCCCTGAGACGCTGAGCATCCTCCAGTGGGACGAGGCTGCTGACCCCAGACCCACCAGGTTACATCCTTCTTCCCTGGCAGCCTGGCAGGCAGAGCCCAGCCTGCTCTGATCCCACCATGGCCTGGGGAGCCACAGGGCTGGTGGGGGGCTGGACAGGCTGCTCTACACCGTCATGGCTCAGCCGGTTTGTACACTGCTGCTCATCCCCTCTCATGAAGCTGCTCTCGTGCCAGGCACCCCTTTCCTTTCCCCATTGCTTTGCAAGAGTCACAAGCCCTTTTTTCCTCCCTCACCATCCAGACAAGCGCAGTGGAGTGGCTGATCCTGCAGACAAGGGGCTCTTTCCACGCTGGAGGCAGCTAGCCGAGAGGAGCCGAGCCAGGAGGATGCGCCGGATCAYGCCTGGCTTTTGTCCTCCTCCCCTCCCTGCGCCATAACCCCTCTTTTTAGGCACCACCCACCTGAGCAGGGRAAGAAACATGCCCCTAAGAAAGCTTTGTGACCCCCTCAGTTATCACACAAGCAACTGAGGCTGAGCACGGGCAAACTCAGTGCGCAAGTGGGCAGTCAGTGGACTGGCAGCAGGCCCAGCATGGTCAGCCTGTACCGGCACAGCGGGGTCCCTGTCCCCAAACCCCCCAAGCCTGCATTACCCCCCCACCCCGGGTAAGCAGAGAGGCTGATCTGCCCCGGGCTTCCCATCTCTGCTGGGGGGACACGTGGGGTCTCAGAGCCTGTTCCCAGGGGGGGTGATGGTGAACTGAACCCCTTTGTGAACACCCCCCGGCCCCTGGTTACACCCTGGCTGCCTTCCCTGAGATGGAGAGAAATTACGGTCTCCTGCCCCAGGGCCACCCAGCATGAGTGAGCGGGGCTGGGGAGAGGACCCAGGCGGCCGGGCTGCTCCCTCCCCTCCTGCTGGGAACAGCACCGAAGGGCAGGCTGCAGCCCCCCCAGCTGCACCCCGCAAACCCCGCCACCCTCCGGGGCTAACGCAGCTCAGAGCTGGGGTGGTGTAATGGGGGTGGCCAGGTCGGTGGGTTACGCACCCCCCGGATAACAAACTGAGAAGCTTTGACCCGTTTACCGGAGACCACCGAGCCCCCCAGGGGTGGAAAGAGGCAGGGGGTCCCGGTGCCGGAGCCCCCCAGCCCTCCATACCCCGGGCTGTATGGAGCAAGGCYCCAGCCCCCGATGGATGTGGGGGTCCAGGGAAGGGGGGGATAACTACAAAGTTGGTCTCTGGCTCCCCAAGTCCGGGGTGCAGGCGCTGGGGGTCCTGGCTGAGTCCTGGGAAGGGGCACGGCGTCCCCTGGGGTCCCCCGGGAGCCACCCCGCCGTAAGCCACCACTTACCGGAGGTGCCGGGGGCCGCGGGCGGGCAGGCGCGGGTGCGCAGTGGCCGTGGCGGCGGGGCTGCTGGCCCCCGGCTGCTTCGGCACCCGCCGTGATGTCAGCGAAACGTGAGTCCCCCCGCCCCTCTCCGGGCCCGCGGCCCATCCCTGGACCGGGACCCGGGCTGGCGGGCACCCCTTCCCTGCCGGGGTCCTGTCACCCTCTGCACCCCTGCACCCTGGCCCCAAGGCTCTGCCACTCCGGCCCCCCGACACCAGCACCTCCCCGCGGACCCCGACACTGGGGTCACCACAAGCCGTGTGTCGGGACCTGGGCTGATGCTCAGCTCCATCCATGGGGCAGGAGGGGACCAGGGTGGGGAGTAGAGACCAGCTTTGCAGGGGTCCGTGGTGACAAGTGAATGGGAGGGAAAAAGCCAGGGGTGGACATGGCTGGGGAAGCAGGCAAAAGCATCTCTCAACTTGCAATTTGGGTGGGAAACACAGGCTGAAACACTGAACAGCTGCTGTAATTAAATGGGGGGATGATTCCTGGGAGTTGTCTGAGCTTATCCCACCCCGGGAGCCAGGTACAAAGGGGGTATTGGGGTGCAAGCAATGGCATTACCTTGGCTGGAGTGGAGCCGTTGGGAGCAGTGGTGTGGCTGCTCCACGCCAYGGCAGTGCAAAACCTGCGTGCACGGGGCTGGGGCTCCAGAGCCCCCCAGCAAGCTGCCTTGCTGATCTCTGCCTCAGTTTCCCTGGCTCCAAGGAGCAGGGGACCCGGCGTGCCTTTGCAGCACAAACACACCATGCATTTGCATCTTGYTCCCGCCGCTGTGCCGGGGGGATCCCACAGCCTGCTCCCCTCCTYCAGGCAAGGAATTTGTGCGATTTGCTTCCCCGGTGAAGCTCAGGCAAAGCAAAACCGTTGCAGGACCCCTCAGAGGATCTGGTTTCCTTCACCACGCTGCAAAAATCTGCTTTTGCTTTCCAACACCCTCCTGCAAATTCGTTCCGGGCTGTGGGGTTTTYGCTCGGTCACGTTGCGAATCCGGCCGTGGCTAACGATGGAAAATGCGCCAGACTTCGGCCCCCCTGAATCTGCCTTTGCCGGCCAAACCCCCTGCTCCAGCCGCCTGCCGCGGAGGGGGGTTTCCTGCCAGCTCTGCCTTCGGCCTCGCCTCCCACTCCCCCTCTGCGGCCCCCAGCCCCTTGGCTCAGGGCTGTCTCCCTCCCCGGCTCCCCTCGCCTGGCCCATCGAGCGCAGTCCCGGCGTGCCGCAGGTTTTCGGGCCCCGCATCCACAAATCCCCGAGCAGCTGGGGCTGCAGCTGCTTTGGGAGCAGGGAAAAAGTCGGGGGGGGCTGMGGTTTTCCTACATGCACCCCCAGAGCTCATTCACAGCCTGAGCAGAGAGGAGACAGGCTGTAGGTGACCCAGCCGGGGTTGCTGAGCCCCCTGGGCTGCCCCCACCATGCCCCGCTTCCCTGCCTTGGGATGAGGCATCGCCTGTGCGTTTGGGCATCCCTGCGCTAAGCGCACTCTCGCCTGCCCCTGCCCTACGCAGGGGGCAAAGCAATGGGGTGAGCCTGGCCCCAGATGCCACCTTCAGCCCACACAGCTCCTGGCTGGCACAGAAATAGAGCCAGTGCTTAAATCCCAGGCACCGCTGAAAAGTAGGGCCAGCAATGGTCCATGGTTACTTGCTTCTCTTGCCCTTGGCAGGGGGATAAGGGGGAACAGGCCCCGATGCTGCTGTCCTTCCCACACATGAGGACCCCAGCCCTGGCTCCTTCTCCCATATGCCATGGCCTGGGCGCCTGGTGTGTCCCTGTCCCCATGGGGTTACCATGGCCTCTGGGTGGCTGGATTCATCCAAGCAACACTGCAGCATCTGCCACTCGCAAGGTGGGGAGAGGCCACACCTCTGGATGGAGATGATCCCCTGGCCAGAGGTGAAATCCAACCACATATCTGAGCAGGGAAAGCTCCAGCCATGGTGTAACGCAACGCAACCCAGCACCTGGAAGCCATGGGCAGCACAGCATGGCAGGCATGGCATGGCATGGCACGGCACGGCACGGCACGGCACGGCACGGCTCAACAAGATGGAGCTCAAACCTGGCAGGTAATTAAACCTCCTGCTTAATGAGACTATTGAATGTGCTAATAAATAGTAGCAGCTATGAATGAGGGGTGGAAGATCTAACCTGTGCTTAACAAGGAGTTGTGCTCAATCACACCTCGATTCAATCAGTGCGGCCTCTGGCTGCGCGCGGGGCTTGCAGCTCCTGTTGCTGGGAGCAGATCTGGGGGGAAAAGGGTGGTCACAGCCCTGCATGGCCTGGCACTGGGGTAAATCACATTCCCGGCTCCCCGCCTGTGCTGGCCAGTTATCCTTCCTTTCTCCTCACTTGCCTCGAGCCCAGTGAAGCTCCTGAAATTGGGCTTTGAAGGTATAGCGAGCCTCAAGCACCAAAGCCCCCTCCTCCTTCCCTGGCGGGTTGCTCCCCATCACCATTTTCCCCCCGTGATGGTCCCACTGAAGCCAGGAGTCTGTGGATGCTCCCAGCAGACCCACAGCCGTGGCATCCCTCCAGAGCTCTGTCATCAGGATGTGCCCCTGATGGCAGAGCCATCACAGCTGGTCCGGGGTGCCCCACTGCTCCTGGMCCCACTGACCCCCCTGCCCTGGCCCCGGGCTGATCTCCTGGACCACCCCACAGGGATCTGGGGCTTCCAGCAATTGAGGCCAAGGAAAAAACCCACCCTGGAAAAAAAGCCCTGGGCCAAGTGACTCAACACACGTCATGTCAGGGAGGGTTGGCGAGCGKCATCAGGGCTGGCGGGGACAGGAATACGCGTTATGTCACAGCAGAAGCAAATGTCACCAGGAGATGCTGGCGCAGGGGGTGCTGCCGGCACACTGCCTGGGGCCATGGGGGTCTCATTTTGATAATAAACCAAATCTCCCTTGTTTCAGCTCAAACCCACCGCTCCTCTCCATTTCCTGCTGTTCGGAGCACCCTGACACAGCCAGGACCAGCGAGCCCACCCCAAGGCCATGCAGCTCTCGGGGGTCCCAGCCATGTCCCGGGGGTCCACCGCGGGGATAAGGGATGGGCAGCAGGCAGGTGCCTCCTGCCTGCATCCCAGGCAGGACCCGCGCTGGGAAGCAGCCAGGCTCAGGTTTCTCCAGGCTTTTCCAGAGCAAATTCCTCCCAAGAACAAACCCGTCAGCAAATTCTTGGGGAAATGGTTGCAGCTGTGAGCAGGAGGGTCAGGGGGCTCTCAGGCTGGCCCCGAGGAGCGGTGGCTGGGTGGCGAGGGATGCTCCGGTCCCCAGGCTACCACGGTGTCCCCGGCTGGAGGCTGCTGGGCCCCTTCTCCCACAGAGGCCGGAGCCGCRGCTTGGCAGGGCTGGATGCGGCTCAGCTCCTTCCCTGCAGGAATCCCCCCATTTTCACTGGGGTTTTTCCACCAGCCCCACCCAAGAGCAGGTCGTATAACCGGGGCCAGGAACCAAATGGGTGGCGGGGGCTGCATTCCGGGGGCTGCACCCCCCTGGCTGACACGGCCATGCCAACTTTGACACCTCGGGGCCAGGTTAGCGCGGTTCCCACCGCCCCGCGACATGCCAGGCTCGCCCCGCACCCCTGACTCCGCAGCAAACAGGAGCACCCCCTAAACGTCCCTGCCCCCCCGCAGTCCCTGCCTGCCCCCCGCACCGCCTGAGGGGCTGACCCGACAAAGAGGGGCAGAGAGGCGCAGGCAGGCGGTGCAGGCAGGCGGTGCAGGCAGGCGGTGCAGGCAGGCGGTGCAGGCAGCAGGCTGCGGGGTCTCTGCTGCCACCTCCAGGGCACTGCTGGCCTCGTCCCCGTCCCCTTGCCGTGACACTCTGTCCCTGAACCTGGGGCCTGCAGATCCTGGAGCAATGCATGGACACCTCAGTCCCCCCCCATCTCCCTGCACCCCAAAACAACCCCCCTCCATGAGACGACCACAACGTAATGTCCTGAGGGGCTTCGGGACCCTCCTGGGGTGCGGGGACCCTCTGCTCAGCCTGTCCTGGGTGCACGGGGCTGCACAGCCCCCCAGCCGGGGTGGGTGCTCCAGAGGGTGCTGCCAGCTCGGTGGAACGGTGCCCTGTGCCCGCTGTCCCCTTTGCCACCCTCCCTTTCCCCAGCCTCCAGCAGCACCAGCAGGGCTAGGATGCAGCCAGGGAAGGTGACCCACCGCCAGTTCCCCGGCACCCCCTGCCACTGGGGATGGGCGCTGGGGCGGGGGAGCCTGCCCGCCCCYCCTGCAAGAGGCTGCCCATTTCCAGGCGTCATTAAAGAGCAATTAGCTGGAAATTAAGCTGAGAACAAGTATTGATTAGCTCATTAAGGCTGGGGGAGCCGGCTGTGGCTGTAGGAATTGCTGCCGCTCGCCCTCATTATGGGCAAGGTTAAAGCTTGCGGTCGGGCAGCTCATTAAAAATGCCAGGGACCAATCGATGTCCCCGGCCTAGCGCCACCCAGCACACCCAGCACCCCTGGGGACACCCAGCCGCTGCCTTTTGGGGACTGGCCTATGACCTCTGGGATAAGCCAGCGCAGGAAGGGACCAAGCATCTTTGCTCCCCCGCATCCACTGCTGCATCCTGGGTTCCCCCGCAGAGGCAGCGGTGTTGCCTTTGGCTTGTCAAACCCCCAAAACTCACCGGCTGGGGGGTGATCCTTCTCTCTCCCCCAACCAGGGGACCCATGGGGACAGGCCCCCCCCTAGCCCACTGAGGTCATCGAGTCTGTGGGCTCTCAGCACTGCTTCCAGCTCCAGGGGAGAACAGCCAGCATGGCTGGTTTGCAGGGCAGCACCCCAGACCTGCTCCCCACCAGAGCTGAGTTTTTCAGGTCTCAGCCTAGCAGCGCCAGCTTGTGTGGGTGGGGGACAGACCAAAGGGGATCTCAGGGATGGGGTGAAAGCAGCTGGGGACATGGGGACAGGTGAAAGACACCCAGTGGCTTTGTGCGGCCGAGTGCTGCCATGCCACCCTGCCCTGCACCCTGGCCCCACAGCCCTGGGGGCTCTTGGGGTGAGCCCAGACCCTGCCCAGCCATCTGGCCAGACCCAGCCACCCCAAGCCCCTGTGTCTCCAGTCTCCCGTCCCCTCCGGTGTCTCTCCCATCCCCATCTCTGCCTCTCACGGCTGCCGGCAGCTCAGGGCCTGCTCCCAGCTGGTGCACACACGGAGGGTGCCCCCGCGCAGGCTGGTGGTGTGGGGGGGGCAGGTGTCATCATTATTTTTGTTTTCTTTGCACTACCCTGGAAATATATTGTATTCTCAGCTTATCCCGTTCAATTACACCACAATAAAACACATAATAAAAACGTAATTCATTTTTCCCGAGCGCTCCATCTCCCTGTGTCTTGGCAAGCTATTAAAAATTTGTCTTCATTTTTCTGGCAAGAGCCTTGTACCTTTTCATCTTTAATTTATGAGAGCAGAATAGCTACTGACAAGCCCTTATTGCGTGGCGAGGGGCTGCATTATTTATAAGCTGCCAATGGCTGGCTCAGGGGAGATATTTGCAATATGCCGGGCCGGCAGAAGGAGGGGGACAGATCCCCAACACGCCTGTCCTAATCCGCTCCCCCACCCTGGGTGGGTGCTGGGTGCAGGTGTCCTCCTGGCGGCCCCCGGAGGGGGAGCACCCCCTGCCCAGCCTCCGCGAGCCCCTGCCTGCCAGGGAAGCTACGGCACAGGGTGGTTCTGAGCTGCCTGGCCCTTATCTCGCCAGCTGCTGCATCTGTCCATCTTTGGCTTTGCAGCAACTCTTGCTCCTCCATCCCGGCTCGGTGCAGGGGCTCTGCGGAGCGTGGTTGCCTCCATCCCTCCTCTCCTTGCATGGACATCCGTCGCTCCTTCTGACTGCCCTGGCCTGTGAGTGACACAGCCACTGCCTGCAGGCTTGCCAGGGTCCCATGACAGCAGCAACGTGCTCTCTGATAGCCGTGCATAGAAAGCAGGATAAAAATATCCTCGCTGGAGAGGCAGGCACAGGCCTGGGGCCGGGATTGAAGCAAGAGTGTCCTGTGAGCGGGCTGCGAGAGGGGGTGGGAGCATGGGCAGAGCCAGGGGGATGCTCCGGTCTCTCCAAACCAGCAGCATCCAGGGCAGCAGCTTAGCAGAGCCCTCTGCACGGCGGTGAGGTACAAAGCCCTCAGTGCTAAAAAAAGCCCTCCTGACAGCTGGATGAGCTTAACCACACGCCGAGCCAGCTGGCGCTGCTGCAAGGGCAGCGGGCTGGAGAATGGGGAGCAGAGCCCGGCCCCAGGGGGCACAGGGGTACCCTGGCAGCCGACCTGCCCGTCCCTCCTGCTCCCATCCTCACCCTGATGGCAGTCCCTTTTCACCGTATACAAATTGGCAAGCAACACACTTCTCTCTGCTTTTGTATAAACAACCTGCCTTTATTATTTGGTATATATAGGTACATTATATGTATATCAAAAATAACTAGAGGAAACCACGGTGCACTTAAAGCTATTTGGGAAGGTCCACCTGAAAGCAAGCACTCCAGGAGGGGGTAGAGTGACYCCTTGGGGGAAGACCAGCCCTGAACAGAGATGGCATTAAAATGAGAATAAAAAGGGGGACTCTGCTGGGATTAAAATGTGCCATTTGCTCTGGGCATGGAAGGATTAAATCCCCGAGCAGCCCACAGGAGAGCAGAGGGTGAGCTGAGAGCACACACCCGGGCTGGGAGAGCCCCCCCCTGGGTTCAAGCCACTGTGTGCACTTGAAATCACTCACCCCTGGTTTTCTGCGGGGGAAGTTTTCCTCTCCAGGAGCCACTCTGCCATCCCCAGGGGCCAGCTGCCAAACCGCTGGGGAACGCAGGTGCCCAGCACCATGGGGGATGAGAGTGGGCGCTCGGCACAGAGGGCTTCAACCCTCAATCGCCATGATTGTCCGCTGCCTCCTAAAGCTGGGGAGCACCCTTTTCTTCCCCACCCCACATCCCCGCTCGCAAGGTCCCTGGTGCCGCTGCCCATGCTCCCCTGTGCACTGCACACAGCTACACACAGGGTGAGCATGGGAGACGTGCACGGGGTGCCAGCCAGGAGGTCCCCAGAGCGGGGCTGAGCCCAGGTGTGGGGATGGGGTTCGGCGCGGTGCGGTGCCGCGTGGCTGTGGGCATCCCAGGAAGCAGGGCTGAGCACCTGGGGCCTACGGACACACGATGGCCAAGGGAAAGTGGCGGAGGCTCCAAAGGAATCCAAGGGGCGAAGCTCAGCGATGCGCTGGCCTGGTGGCTCTGCAGCACGCATCTCAGCTGCCCTGGGTGCCCCAGGCCCCCCCGATCAGAGCCCTTTGTTGAAGTAGACGGTCTCCAGCCGTGGGTCTTTCTCCCAGATCCGAGCTTGGACTTCAGGCTCCAGGCGGCTCACGGGCATAGAGCTGCCGAGGGGACACGGATACAGATACACAGACAGAGGGGATAGCCACCGGTGGCCTCAGGTTGGGAAACCACCTGCTGCCACCCCTTCTCCACCTGCACCCCACGGGGACGTTGTCCCCATGGCCCAGCACAGACCTTTGGGTCTGCACTGCTGTGTGTGCACAGGGACGTGCGTGTGCACAGTTTCAAGCCTCTGACCGCTCGAAGGAGCAAAAGCATCTCTTGGGAGTCAGAGAGCACAAGGAGCCCATGCACCCCCTGCCTGCACCCCATGCCCTGCCCCACGGGAGCCACACATGCAGGCAAGGTGCCCGTCCTTACCTTTTCTGTGGGAAGAGCGCACAGCACAGTGGGGTGGCGAACACCAAGCTGCAAGGGAAAGACACGGAGAGGAGAAGTTGGGCTGCATAAATCACCTGCTCCCACCCATGGCCTGACCCCAGAGCAGCAAGGAGGCAGCCCAGAGATGTGCCGGGTGCTCAGCCAGGAAAGGGGTAAGGAGATGCCCTCTCCAAGCTCCAGACCCTGCATTTGGGTCCTGAAGTAGGGCAAAACCTGTCCCCATCAGTGTGGGGGAACAGCAATGCTGAGCAGGAGTCCATGGCAGGCTTGAGAGACGTCAAGATGGAGAAAAACAGCTCCCAGCCCCAGGACCTCATATCCCATCCCATCTGCCTGGGGGGAGCACCAGCCTGGCCGAGCTCCAGCATCCCCCCCGAGGAGCTCTGGGGCGGCTCTCGCCTCCCCTGCCAAGCAGAYCGCCCAGCAGCACTGCCCCCCGTACCCGGGCTCGGTCTGTGCCCGGGGCCGCAATGCCCATCAGCGGAGGGTGACTTACCAGAGTCCCACCAGGCCGACCTGCAGGGGAGCGTTCAGGTACGGGTACCGCTGCCAGCGACAGGGAGAGGCCGCGCGTCAGTGGGGCAGATGCGGCGGGAAGGTGTCTGTTCCCCGAAGGGGTGCCAGTCCCGAGGGGTGCCAGCACTGTGACAAGCTAGGGGGTGTCCCCCTGCCCACCCTCCTGTCCCAGGACCACCAGTACCTTCAGGAAAGCTCTCTTCTCCAGTGCGTTCATGATCACCGGGGGGATGGCTGGGGCAGAGGGGAAGGAGATGAGCTCCCAGTGCTTACAGCCTCCCGCCAGCCGTGGGACCCTGTCCCACACTGCCAGGGACCAGCTGCAGCCCCCAGACATGGATGGAGGAGGGGACACTCACCCATGGCCGGGGCTGCCATGCCGATGCGGGACACCACCACCTGGAAAATGGCCTTCTGGGCTGCAGCTGTGGACTCGCCCAGGCGGTTCCCGTTCTCATCCGTGACGGGGATCCCCAGCTTGAGCTCTCTGCAGGGAGAGCGGGGGTGAGGGGGCCCCAGGGCACGCGGGAGCGGGGATCAAGGGACAGGGCAGGGACACAGCACAGGGGCATGTCTCCAAGGGAGGCTGGCATCCTCCTGTATTCCCCACCCACTGCCGGCGTTATAAGTCAGGGGGGTCTCAGCTGGACCCACATTCACACTTGGGGGGTCCTCAACAGGGCTGGATGGGGATGGGGAGTTCACAGCTTAACCGATAACCCCTTAGGATGTAACCGCGTGCTTGTACCCTCAAACCAACCCCCTAGGATAAGGGGTGCCAAGCAGGGCAAGGAAGGAAGTCCCCTGCAAGCCCAGGGCACTGCTCCCCACATCCCCCACCAGTGCCTGGTGAACCCCGATGCGAGCCCGAGCACCCCATCCCAGCCCAGGGGCTCACCTCTGCCTCATCAGCGGGATGTTGATGCAGTTGGCGGCAGCCACAGCCGCGAAAGGCACATACCGGCCGATGATGGCTGGCAAGTGCTGGGGGAGCAAGCAGGGAGCATGTCATGCAGAGGGGTCTGGGGGCAGAGCTGGCTGTCCCCAGCTCTGCCACCATCCCCCTGCAAGACCCTGGTGAGTCCCAGCCCCACCGGGGAAACCCGTTCCCTCCTCCCCTGCAACTCCCAGCTGGTGAAAGCTGCACAGCCCAGGGGGTCCAGGGAGTCCCACGTCCCCTCCCAGCCCTGGAGGGAGGCCGAGGGGTGAAAGAAGCCAGCTGGGGATGCAGCAGGGCTGGAGGGACAGCCCATCTCCAGAGCCATCGCTGGGGAGAGGGGCTGCCTGGTGTGGGTGCCCCCAGGAAACCTCTTTCCTCCATTTTCTCCCCTGCCCCAGGTGATGGGGTGAATCTCCTGCTCAGCTCAGAGCTCAGGGAAACCCCACGGGGAGGGTCCAGGTGCCCCGGCCAGTGATGGCCAAGGGCTACCTTACCTTGGTGAGAGATTTGAGCCCCAGCGCTGTGACAACTGCCCCCGTGGTCGCGCTCACGTAGGCTGTCCCCAGCTGGCTGCAAGAGCAGGAGGTGACACCGATAAGCCAGGATCCCCCCATCCCACCACCCCCCCAAAGGAGGGGACAGCACGCCCTTCAATAGCATCAGGACACCTGGGTTCCTCTCCCAGCTCTACCACTAACCCTGACAGCCCCGCTGGTGTCCATCTCTGGCTGCACCAGGTCCCTATCATCCCATCTCACAGCCCCCTGCTATTCAAGAAGCTATTCAAGGCACCCCCCCAGCGTTCTGGGGTGCCCCGAGGACCTGGTCAGAGGGATGCTTACCTAGGGGTGATGGGCGCGTCCCCACTGCGGTTGGTGTAGTTGACGATGGCGTTGAAGGACTGGTTGACCCACTGCCAGAACAGCACGGCCGGCGTGGTCCTACCAGAGAGGAGTGTGCTGGTGGCAGTGGGGGATGCCACCCGTGCTCCTACAGCAGGGGTGCACTGCAGGGTATGGGACATGTGTCCCCTCCTCACCCCAGGGCCAGGAGGGTGCCCAGGGAAGGGTTCCCCCCACCCTGGGCACCCTCCTGGCCCTGGGGTGAGGAAGGGACAGGTACCTGTAGAAGGTCAACATGCAACCGGTGATGGTCATGTTCATGGGGACCTGGGCGGACATCCGTCCCACGAGGAGCATCTTCTCGCCCGTGTCGGGGTGGAAAGCTGAGTCATAGATGTACTTTGCCCGCCAAAGCTGGTCCTCTGTCAGCCCTGGGGGCACTGTGCCTGCCCTGCCAGGTAAGGGTAGCACCCGTTGGGAGACCCTCTGCCAGCACCTGTGCCCTACCTGGTCCCCCACCCCATGTGGGGCAGCTGGGAGATGCCTTAGGGACCAGACAGGCAACTTGGGGGGCTGGCTTTGGCCGGGGGGGTGAGCACCGCTCCCATTCCCACTCCTGGGGATGGCCCAGAGGCCGTATCCTGCCCGGGAGTGGTGCTGGGGGTACACCCCCCCACGGGTACCTGTAGTCCTCCACCACCCGGCGGGCCTCCTCCAGCATGGCCCCCGAGAGCAGCAGGTTTCGGGGGTCGGTCACCATGAAAAAGTGCTTGGCCCGGCCCTGGAAGGTGCTCTGGTCCCAGCGGGGCTCCCGGATGTTGATGGTGGCAGGGAGGGATGGTGGCATCTTCTGGGGGGGCGTGGTTAAGTGGGATGCGGTGCCCATGTGTCCCCCCCCTGCATCCCTGCTGGGGCAGCTCTGGAGCTCCCCCAGCCTGGGGGAGACACGGGTGGGGGACAGGGAGCCTGTTTGCAATGGAGCTGAGTGGGAACCCCCGAGCCCACCCAGCAGATGAGGCACCCCCCTCACCCTGCAATCTGTCAGTGGGGAGCCCCCAAACCCAGCTTACACCAGCCACCAGAAGAGTTAGGGACCCCCCACCCCAGCAGGGCACCCCGGCCACGGGTGGGGGGGTGGGGACCTGCCGCCTCGGGGTTAGTGCTGCTGCCAGTCGTGGGGGGGCGAGGAAGGGCACGGGAAGGCGGAAGATCCCCACCCGGTAAGGCACCGAAACACACGGCACGGCCCCATTTCCACGCCCGCCCTTCCCCGCGAGAAGCGGGGCTCTGCCC
>JAYKAV010002553.1:2390253-2405015 GCA_035582835.1 Phoebastria nigripes | reverse complement strand
CGCAGCCCCCCCGCAGCCCCCCCGGCCGCCGCGCATCACCTGAAACCGCCGCGGTGTCGGGTTCGCGCTGGCGGCGCCGGGCCCCGCCGGGGGGTCACGGCCAGCCCGGGGTGGAGGCGATGCCCCCCGGRGAGAGGGACACGGGGGGACACCGGCTTGCATCACCGGAGTGAGCGGGGGACGACGAGACACCCCCTCCCCTGGCCGTGCCTCAGTTTCCCCTGTGTGCCCCCGGGATGCTCCGCGCTAAGGGAGGGGCTCGGGGGGGCACCACATCCCTCGCCCCACGCAGCCCCGCGGGGGGACGCGCCCCCCCGAGCCCCGCCACGCCGTGCCCGCTGCGGTGGGACACACACAGGGCTCCCCCCACCAGCTGCAAGGCCAGCCCTGGCCGCTCTTGATTGACAGCTCCCGCGCCCGATGGCCGCGCCGGTCCCGCAGGGGCAGCCAATCCCCGCGGGCGGGGGGGCGGGAGGCGGTGCTGCCCCCCCCGGCCTCTCCATCCCCCCCGCGCTGCCGGGTGTCTCTTTCGCAGGTGGCACCATGGGGACAGGTGAGGAGGGCACGGGGCGGGGGGAGGGACGGCGGCAGGGGGGTCCCAGCGCCCCTTCGGGGAGGGGGCACCACCGGCTGATTCTGGGGGCGGGCAGCGGGGGGGCGCCGTGGGGGGCTGGCAGGCGGCGGGGACACCGGCGTGTCCCCCTGGCCGGGGCCATCACTTATTTATCGAGGTCAGGCTGGGGCGAGCGGGGGACGAAGCGGGGGGGCCCCGTGGTGGCGTTTCACCCACGCCTGGAAAATCCCCGCGGGAACTGCCCCACGGCGGCTCCCGGCGGTGTAAATCCGGAGGGGGTCTGGGGGGGATGGGGAGGGGCTCTCCCCCCCTCCTGCTGCAAAGCCTCCCCGGGAGGGGCCGGGGGGGGGTGTCAGGTCCTGCTCTCCGGTGTAAAGCTGTAGTCTCCGCGTCCCCTCTCCGGAGCCTTTCCGGATTTACGCCGCCGGGTAAAGCCCCTTTGCACCCCCTATTCCAAATTTACGCTGCCAGGCAAAGCCCCTTGGCACCCCGGCATCCTTGCCCCAGGGGAGGGCAGCCTGTGCCCGCTGCCCCCATGGTGGTACCCAGGAGCCCTGTAGCAGTTTGGCTCCCCGGGTGCTATAGGATGGGAGGGCACAGGGCTGGAGAGYGGGTCACGAAGCTCCTTGTCCCCCCAGGCTGTGCCGCTGCGCTCGGGACACGTCCTGCCAGCGCCGAGCACCCACGCCAGCCGGCCCYGGCATCGCACTGCTAAGAGGGAGCGGTGCCCGAGCCTGGGCATGTGCTGCTGGACTATGCCATGTCCTCCCCCGGCCAGCGGGCAGCCCCGGCCCTGTGAGGACGTGGCCAGCCCCGAGACGGACACCGGGACGCTGGGGTGCCCAGCGCCGCCATGGCCCAGGGCTGGGATGCAGTGCTGCCGGGGATGACGGCGGGCAGCTGGTCGCGGAGCTCCAGCAGTGAGGCCAGCCTGGCTCCCCGCTGCCTCCTCAGCAAGCAGAGCCGCCTGCTCAACGGGGCTGCCCGGGGCAGCCGTGCCACCTCCCCCATGGGCCGCGTCATCCTCATCAACACCCCCATCGAAGGTGCGTGGGGTGCCCTCCCAGCCCCCTGCCCAGGGCAGGGGGCGGACGCCTGGGTTCCCTGGGTCTGGGGGCAGGGAGAGTTGTCCTGAGACTGGGGACATCCCCAGTAAGAGAGACACCCGCCACCGTTGCTCGCACCCAGCCCGGGTGACACGTCCCATCCCCCATCCCCCTAGCCAGCAGCAACGAGAGTGACATCATCAACGCCATCACGGTGGAGAAGAGTGTGGACGGCAAGCTGGGCTTCAGCGTCCGCGGCGGCTCCGAACACGGGCTGGGCATCTTTGTCAGCAGGGTGGAGGAGGGCAGCGCTGCCGGTAAGCGGGACAGGCTGAGGGATGCCGGTGGGGACAGGCACGTGCCAGCAAGACCCTCTCAGGACAGTGACACAGTGCCACAGCAGCAATGCCACCCTCCATGGTGGCAAGCCACCGTTTGCTTCCTGCCGCCTCTGGCCGTGGGGTTTTCAGGCTTCCCACAGAGAAGGGCGGGGGACAGGAGTGGGCAGCCCCATGCTGATGGCTCTGAGCTCCATCCCCAAGCCACAGCGAGGTGACAAGCCCCCCCATGCCTGCCACAGCCTCAGTGCAATTGCTGGGCATCCCCACCTCCATTCCCATGAGGTTCAGATCAGGTTTGGGAAACATTTAGGGAGGGGATGCCAAACAAGGGCATTGGTGCCCGGTCAGGTGCCCAGCTGAGCCGTGTGCCCCTCGCAGAGCAGGCCGGGCTGTGTGTTGGCGACAAGATCACAGAGGTGAACAGCGTGAGCCTGGAGAACATCACCATGAGCAGCGCTGTCAAGGTCCTCACCGGCAACAACCGCCTCCGCATGGTGGTCCGGCGGATGGGCCGCGTGCCAGGCATCAAGTTCTCCAAGGAGAAGACGGCGTGGTGAGCAGGGTGTCTCCCATGCCAGCATCCCAAAGCCCAGCTCCATGGAGGACATGGTGGGGAGGCTTGGTGGGGGATGCTGGGGGACCCCCAGGGTGGGGGGCCATCAGAGGTCTCCAGTGAAGGTGGGAAGAGCCCAAGATGGGGCACAGGGTGGGATAGGAAGGTCTGGAGCAGGCAGAGTGGGTGCAAGCCCCATCCTCACCATCTCCCATCCCCATCACTCTCATCCGCTGGGTGACACCAATGTCCCCATCCCACTGGAGAATGAGACCCGGACCCCCGAGTCCCCCCCAACACTATGCCCATGCTCTAGGGTGGATGTAGTGAACAGGCGCCTGGTGGTGGAGAAAAGTGGCTCAACGCCGTCGGAGAGCGGCTCTGAGGATGGGCTGCGGCGCATTGTCCACCTCTACACCACCTCCGACGACTACTGCCTGGGCTTCAACATCCGCGGTGGCAGGGAGTTCGGCCTCGGCATCTATGTCTCCAAGTACGGCTGCCCTGGGGGGCATGGGGGGGATGCAGCACCCACGCTGGGGCTCGGCACCCCCTCCCTGGCTGAGCCCCCCCACAATCATAAGACTGTGGGCATCACCGCCATGGGTGCTGGGGCACGGGGCCGCCTGGGCGGAGGTGTGGGGCAGGAGCAGGGCTCTGACAAGGGCTCGGCCTCATCCTGCCACCCCTGCTGCCCTAGGGTGGACCCTGGGGGGCTGGCGGAGCAGAACGGCATTCGGGTGGGAGACCAAGTCCTTGCAGCCAACGGAGTCAAGTTCGAAGACATAAGCCATAGCAAGGCAGTAGAGGTGCTCAAAGGGCAGACCCACATCATGCTAACCATCAAGGTACCCGTGCCTGGCCCCGTGGGACCCCCGGGTGAGGCGGGGGGGTCAGTGTGTCCCCACGCTGGCGCTGCCCCAGCTCAGCCTGGTGCCCGTGGGGCTGGTGTGGCCGCCGGCTGGTTGGGTTTCAGGCGGGTGGGAGGGGGTGATGCATTATTCATGGCTGGCACCGGATCGGGTTCGCCCAGGGCAGCCGGCACRCACTGACCCCCATGTCCTTTCCCCCTGTGCCTAGGAGACCGGCCGGTTCCCTGCCTACAAGGAGATGGTGGCCGAGTACTGCTGGCTCAGTCGCTGTAAGGGCAGTGCCGCGCGGGTACCGGCAGGGACACCAGGCTGGGGCACGGAGGGGCTGGGACCCCCATGCAAGGGGTATCCGGCCCCAGTGGGGAAGGAGAAGGTCCACATACCATGGGGTCCCGTGGCCTTGGAGGGGGCATGAAGCTCCCTGTGCCGCGGGCAGCATCCCCGCATTCCCTGTGACCTCACATCCTTGGAGGGGACATGAAGAGCATGTCCTGTGCCATGGCCAGCAGCCCTGTGGTCCCTGTGATCCTGCAGGGTCCCATGTGTCCCCATCTTTGGAGAGGACATGAAGATCCCTATGCAATGGCCAGCAGCCCGCTGGTCCCCATGACTCTGTGGGACCCCACATGTCCCCTGACCCTTGTAGGGGACACAGAGCTCCCCATGTCACTGCCAGCGGCCCTGCAGCTTCCGTGGCCCTACAGGTCCCCACATGTCCCCTGTCCTCAGGGTGGATGTGGAGCTCCCCGTGGTCCCACAGTGTGTCACCCCGTGTCCCCACTATGCCTTTGCAGTGACCAATGGGCAGCTGCAGCAGCTGCCTCAGGCCTCAGAGACCAGCTCCTCCATCTCCTCCTACTCCTCGGGGCTGGCGCCGGGGGTGGTGAACGGGCTGGGGACGGCCGCCCCGGGGCCTCCTGCCTGCACTGTGGACGTGGCCATCTCCACGGAGGACGGGCCGCGGCGGGGCTGGGCGCGGGAGCGTGCTGAGCGGGCCATGCAGACCGAGCCGGCTGCCGAGGGGCTGCCGGAGATGCGGCGCACCGTGCGGCCCCCCGAGCTGCTGCGGGACACAGCCATCCGGGGCCAGGGTGCCCGTGAGCCCCCTGGCACCCACCCACGCCGGACCTTCACCCACTCACCCAAGACGGCACTGCTGCTGGCGCTGAGCCGGCCCCGGCAGCCCATCACACGCTCCCAGAGTGACCTCACCGTCGCCGGTAGGCACCAGGGCACAGCCCCTACGTGGGACTCACCCCTGGCTGGGGTCCCCCTCCAACCCTGCAGCCCCAGCCCTGGGAGTCCCACAGATCAGCCCCTGCTCCATGTGGAGCCTGTGCCCCACTCGGGCATCCTATAGCCCCTGCCCCGCATGGATACCTCACCCCTGCTCTTGGGCATCCTGTAGTCGAGTCCCTGGCTCCTACCCTGGCACCCTATAGCCCCCACCCCATATGGACCCCTGGCTGCCAGCCCTGGGCATCCTATAGCCCTGTGTAGCCCCAGCCCTGTCCCCAGGGCTTGCAGGGCACCCCAAAGCGCGGCCCCATAGGCCCCTGGAGACTCCCTGCACCCCACAGCAGGTCTCTCTTCCAGTCAGTGCCCCCCAGTAGCCCCCCTACACCCCCCCAAGTTCCCAGCCCAGGCCCCTTCCCAGCCCCCAAACACCATTTGGGGTGGTATCCCCTGGCCCCTCCACTCCAACCCCCCTTCTCTGTCCCCAGAGGAGAAGCGGAAGAAGGAAAAGCCGGAAGGACAAGGGGCACAGGGTGCTCCCCCGGGGCTGCACCGCTCCAAGACCCTTGTCAACCTCTTCTTCAAGGGGGGCCGTGCCACCAGCCAGAGCTGGGCCCCCCCCAGCCAGGAGCCCCCAGCCTCCGACCGCCGGGCACGCGCCAAGTCCCTGGGGCRCCCTGAAGGGGACAGAGGTACCGGGCTGGGGGACAGGGTGTAGAGGGACCCAATCTGGGACCAGTCCCCACCTTCTGTGGGCACCACAGCCCTGTTATGGCACCCCTGGCATGAGAGGGTCATGGGGAAGGGGTCCTCGGGTATGCAATTTTGGCGATGGGCAGTGATGCCGCTGACCCCCCGGGTGCTCACCCCTCTCCGTCTCCCTTGCAGTAGGTGCTGTGCAGAAGTTTGTCATCCGGAGCCTGAAGCGGGGTAACGGGGGTGCCCATGTGCCCGGGGGGGCTGCGGGGCAGGCTCTGCATGCGTCTGGCCCCGCGCTGCATGTGTCTGTCTGACTCTGGCGTGGAGCGAGCTGTTGGGGTGGGGAGCTTGCGGGGGGTTTGTGGGGTGCCCAGGGCGGTCCCTGCTCCCCTGGCCACCCTTCCTTGCTGTGCCCCCCAGAGAAAAGCCGGCGTGCCAGCATCCTGGGCCCCATGGGCATCGCTGCCCTGCAGCCCAATGGCAGCGACCCCGAGGCCCGGCTTCCGCACATCCAGGACACCGCCGCACGCCTCCTCAGCCCTGACGAGGTGACGGCCGTGCTCCGCCACTGCTCCCGGGTATGACGCTGCGGGCAGGGTGCAGGCAGGGTGCAGGCAGGGCAGTGCCGGTGCCCTGGGCTCATCCCTGGGCAGCTCCTGCATCCCGGGGTCACCATGACCAGCACTATGTGCCCACATTAAGCTCTGGGAGGTAAACTGAGGCACAGGGGGGTCCACCCATCCACTGACACCCCTCTTGCATCTGCAGTACCTGCACGAGGGCAGCGTGGAGGATTTGGTGCGGCCGCTGCTGGCCATCCTGGACCGGCCCGAGAAGGTCCTGCTACTGCGGGATGTGAGGTGGGTGATGCCAGGGGGTACCCGATACCATCCAGTGGGGTGGGATGGACCCGGAGCCTTGCATTCGCTCTTCGGACCCACTCATGCTCCATCCCAGAGGTGGCCACAACCTGTCCCCCCCCTTCTCTGCCTGGGCAGGAGCGTGGTGGCCACCACAGACCTGGGCCGGTTCGACAGCATGGTGATGCCTCTGGAGCTGGAAGCCTTTGATGCCCTGAAGAGCCGCTCAGGTAAAGCCCGGCCCCCTGGGGACCTTGTCTGGGGTGGGGGATGGGGTGGGCACAGACGGGGGGGTGACCAGCGGCTCTCCCTGCCCGCAGTGCGCTCGCCTGCCCTCCGCCCAGCCCACCACGATGTCCCCCCCAAGAGACACCTCATCACACCAGTGCCTGGTAAGTGCYACCCCATGGGGTCTGCCTGGCCCCCAGGCTGCACTGTGGTGGGGGGTGCAGGGTGGAGGGGGTACAGGGGCAATTTGGGGGAGGAGAAAGGGAGCTGGGATGTCTGGGTGCAGGGGGTCCCAGGGGAGAGGGGGTCTGGTGGCCCTGGGTGCTGGGAGGTCCCGGGGTAGTGGGATCTGTGGACCCTGGGTGCTGAGGTGGGGGGACCTGGAGTCCCTGGAGAGAGCTGGGGTGCTGGGGGTCCCTGGGTGTCAGAGGTCCTAGGGAGGGGAGCTGGGGTGCTTGGGTGTCCCTGGAGGAGAAAGATCTGGGGCCCTTGGTGCCGAGGGGGTCCCTGGGTGGCGGGAGTCCAGGGCTTTTGGGGTCCCAGGGGATCCCTGGAGTGGCGGGGGTCCCAGGGAGCAGGGCTGTGGGGTCCCGGGGGGATCCCTGAGCCCCTCTCGTTGCAGACTATCGGGGCGGGTTCCTGCTGAAGCCGGTGGGGGCCCCAGAGCCGGAGGAAGCTGGGGGGCTGCAGGCGAGCCCGGCCCAGCTGCGGGCCTCCCCCAGCCGCCGCCGGCTTCACCCCCACACCTACACCCCGCTCCCTGACGTGCCAGTGGATGCCTACACCTGCGCCAGCCGCCCCCCACCCACCACCAGCCCCCGGCCCCCCAACTGGCTGCTGGCCGAGCCCCCCCCGGGCGAGGGGTGTGGGCGCTCGCACAGCCCCCGGCCCACCTGGCACAAGGAGCCCCCCGTTTCAGTGCCTGACGGAGGGGYTGATGTGCTGGGGAAGCCCCGGCGGGCACGGCCCCTCCTCGCACCCCTCTTTGGGGGACCAGGGGGTGAGGCGGAGGCTGGGGCAGCCACCAATGGCCCTGGGGATGCTGGCAGGGAGGAAGAGGAGGAGGAGGAAGAGTACCGGCTGCTCACCGTCACCCTCTCCAAGCTGAAGCACTCACTGGGTGGGTGGCACGTGGGTGGGACCCCAGGGGTGGGGTGGGGATGGGGTGGGCACCCTCCTCCTGGCACCAGCATCACTGGGATAGGTGGTACCCCCTTGGCAAGGGGCACCCATTTAGGGGATGGGGGCAAAACTGCCCCTATCTACTCCTCCAAAACCAGGTGGGGAGAAGAGGAGCTGCCACTGCCCAGTGCCCTCGTCCCTGTAGGACCTACCAAAACAGGGCAGGACAGAGGCACGGCTGCCCAGGGGAGGGGGGTGCTGTGACCAGGAGCAGGTGGGGGACTCAGCCTACCCGAGTGCAAGGGTCTCACGGCTGCCTTGCAGGGATCAGCATCTCCGGCGGCATCGAGTCGAGGGCGCAGCCGGTGGTGAAGATAGAGAAGATCTTCCCTGGGGGAGCTGCCTTCCTCAGCGGCATCCTCAAGGTACGGGGGGACCTCAGGGGGACCCAGTACACCCCAGGGGGTGGGCAGGCATCCAGATACCCTCATCCCGCAGTGCTGCTGGGTGCTGGCAGCCCCCTGGCACCCCAAAAGCATTTGCACTTCACCTGCTGCCTTCTTTCGCTGGGGCCAGGCCGGGCAGGAGCTGGTGTCGGTGGATGGGGAGAGCTTGCAGAACGTCACCCACCAGCGGGCCGTGGACATCATCCGCCAGGCCTACCGCAACAAAGCCAAGGAGCCCATGGAGCTGGTGGTGCGGGTGGCCGGAGGCCCCCCAGAGTGATGCTGCACCCCCCCTTCAAGGAGCCATCCCATGCTCCGGAGGAGCTGGATGGCTCATTCCTGCACCGAGCTGTGGCAGGTCTCAGCACAGCCGGAGGGCATGACAGCCAGAGCCGCCCCACAGGCATGGAGGCGCTGCCTGCAGCGGGACCCAAGGAGGAGGCAATGCTGGTGACTGACCCCGCTCTGGACACACGGACGCAGCCCTGAAAAAAACCACAGCCAGGGGCTTGCTTTTAATGGGGGTTTCCAGGTGGTACACGGGCAAGCCGGGCTCTGGGAACAGGACATGACCCAAATAAAGTACAAAAATTGCCCCCCCCCCCACCCCCCCCGAGCTGGGGGTGACCAAGCCAGAGCTGGGCACAGCCAGGCTTTTCCTTTGGTTTGACCCCCTTGGGTGCCCAGCTGGGCCCCCCACCTCTGCCCACCCCGGGGGTGTCCCCAGCTGGCACCCCTGGCACCGCGCCCCTCTCCCACGGCAGGCTGGGCATCACAGGGGCATGGGCCAGGCTTTTCTGGGGGCGGGGGGGGAACAGAGGGATGCCAGGGGCAAGGGCATGGGAAAGGCACTGAGGGTAAGCTGCCCCATGGCAGGGGTGAGGGGGGCACAGACAGGTGGGGCGTGAGCTGGGAGAGGGTGATATGTTTTGGTAGGTCCTATAAAAATAGAGTTATTTAAAATGGCACAGAAATGAATCCCCTGACAAACACACTGGGGGCGGGGGGGAGGCTGGCATGGGCAGGGACAGGGCACATGCCATCCCCTCTGGAAGTGGCTGGGTGGCAGTGCCAGCAGGGACGAGAGGGAGGGGACAAACCAGCCCTCCCCCTGCCCAAGGTGACCCTGGCTGAAGCCAGCGCCGCTAATCCCCCGGGCACTAAGAGGATCAGCGGGAACCAGCTCCGGGTGGCCCTGAGGCCAGGACTCGACACCCGCCTGGCCCCACATCTCACGGGCACCCCCCCCGCCACGGCACATGCCGACGCACCCTCACCCCAACACCTCGATGCTGGGGAGGGGGCAGCGCCTGCGGTCCCCTCTGCCCCCTCCCAGTGCCAGTGGTCCCTGCAGAGCCAGGGGGAGAGCAGGGATCCCCCACAGCCCCACGGCTCCCAAAATCCCAGGGGCTGGAGGCCCCCTCCACCCTCCAAGCACAGGGCGAGGGCAGGCAGCTTCTCAGATCTCGGTGGCCGTGATCTCCTCGAAGGGTGGGTCGGGCGGGTCACAAGGCTCGGGCGGGGGGTCCTCGCCCTGGAGCCGGAGATGCTGGAGCCGCTGCTCGAGCCGCCGGTTGCGGCGGTACATTTGGATGTAGCTGTACTGCAGCTGCTTTTGGTAGCGGATGACCCGCTCCTTCTCGCCCTGCCACGTGCCGCGTTCCTGCTCGAAGGCATCCCGCTGCTCCTGCCCGCGCCGCTGCTCCAGGGCCACCTCCGCCCGCAGCCGCTCCAGCTGCCGCCGCAGCCCCGTGCCACCCCAGGGCTCCTCGCCGGGTTGGGGGCAACCCTCACTGGGTGGGGAGCACCCCTCGCCGGGCGGGGGGCATCGCCCACGGGCGGCTTCCCGCAGCCCCGCCACCTCYTGCTCGAGCCGGCCGGCTTTGGCGCGGAAGAGGTCGGCCTCGCTCTTGCGGCGCTGCAGTTCATTGGCGCAGACCTCCAGCTCCAGCGCCTTCAGGCGTGCGGCCTCCTGCAGCCCCTGTGCCCGCCGCTCGCCCGCCTGCAGCTGGGCCCGTGCCTCCCGCAGCTGAGCCCGCAGCCCCAGCAGCTCGGCGCCCCGCTGCGCCAGCTCCGCCTGCGCCTCCTTCAGCTGCTGCTTCAGCAGCGAGATCTCCCCCGACTTCTGGCACACCTGCAGGGATGACAGGGCTCAGGCACCGGCCGGGACCCCCCAGCAGGAGCCTGCACCCCCCGACTCGCCCAGCACCATCGGGCGACTCACCTCCCACTTGGTCTCCTCCAGCCGGGGTGCCATCTCGGTGCGCTCGCGCTGGAAGGAGGCGCAGCGACGCTCCAGCAGCTCCCGCTCCTGTAGCAGCTGGGCGAAGTCCTCCTGCAGCTGCTTCTTCTCCTGCTGCAGCTGCAGCACCTGGAGCTGCAGGACCTGCTGCCCTCGCTGCGCCGCCTGGGCCGCCTGCCGTGCCTGGGCCGCACAGCGCTGCCGCAGCCCCTCCAGCTCCTGCTCRCAGCGCCGCTGCTTCTCCTCATACACCTTGGGGGGGGGGAGGCACGCTGGGGGGGCGGCACGGCACCCCCCCACTTCTGCTGCCCTCCCCGGGATGGGCACCCCCTGCCCACAGGGATGTTCCCCCCAAGCAGAGGAGGGGTCCAGAAGGGGTGCGATGTAGTGGTGTCCCCCCACCTTGTGCTCCCCCTCCCTCGGCGTGCTGGTCCCCCTATGTCAGCACCCCCAGAGTCTATAGGGCTCCCCCAGCCCCACCACCAGCAGGGAGAAGCTCCAGGTGCATCCATGAGAGGGCACCCCAAGACAAGGCACCCCAGTCAATGGGTGCCTCAGTGCCCCCCAAACAATACAAGGGTCTCCCAGGGACTACATAAGACCACCCACGAGTGGGGAAAATCCCCATTCCCAGACTCACAGAAAAAAGTATTCCCATACAAGGGTCCCTAAAGGGGATCCCCTACCCCCCAACCGGGGGGACACCCAGGGAGGGCAAGGGGGACAGGGACAGGACAGGGGGATGCCAGGGGCGTACCTGGCAGATGGCCACCTCATTCTCGTCCAGGCTGTCACGCAGGAGCCGCAGCTCAGCCTCCCTCTCCCGCAGCTTGTCCTCCAGCTCCCGCACCAGCATGGCCTCCTCACCAGGCAGGGGCGAGCGCCCGCAGGAGCCGCTCTCCGAGGAGGGCCGGCCCCGGCCGCTCAGTGAGCCTGTGCTCTTGCTGGAGGACGAGCGCCCGCTGTCCGAGTTGGAGGGGCGGCAGCCCCCCGGGGGGTCGGGGGGACCATGGGGGGTGGCCGGCAGGGCACCCGCCTCGGGGTGCTGGCTGCAGCCCGTGCTGTAGGTGGGCAGGCTGGAGAGGGAGTTGCGCCCCGAGTCCGAGAGGGTGCTGGCGCGGCAGCTCAGGGAGCCGGGCTTCTCGGCACCCAGCAAGTGGGTGAGGCTCACCTGGCTCTCCGAGAGCCCCGGGCGTGCACCTGGCTGGGCGCTCCGGAGCTTGGGCACCACTGGCTTGAAGGCCATGGGGCGGATCAGGGTCTTCTCCATGTTCTGCCAGGGGAAGAGGGGAGAGTGGGGGGGGGCCGGGGGGGACCCACCACCCTCCCGAGGGACTGCCCGGGGCAGTGCCGGGGGGGTGCCCACAGCCCCGATGCCTTCGCACCCGAAAGGAGACAAGGGCTGGTTGCTGCCTGCTCCATCCCCAGCCTCCATGGGGTGCCCAGGTGGGCTCCCACACACACCCCTGGCATGAAGGAGGGGAYATCAAGGGCACGGAGACCACCACATCCCCAGGGACACCAAAAATGTGGCCATGTGGCCCCAGTTCATATGCCTGAGCCGACAGCCCCAGCGTGGCATGGGGAGCAAAGCCAAGATCCCAGCACCCACCCACCCCGCTGCCGCCGCCTCCCCCTCACCTCCTCCAGCTTGCCAGAGACGGGGACAAGCTTGGGGGGTGGCCCCTGGAGGTGGCCGCTCGGGGCTCGGTCATCGCGGGGCTCGTCAGAGTCGCTGCAGGGGCTGGCGGGAGAGGGGGCGTCGAGCCAGTCGCCGCAGAAGCCCCCATTGGCGTAGGCGTGGGCGACACTGGGCATGGCCGCGCGGGGCTCCTCGGGGGGAGGGGACGGGGGGTCCCGGGGGGTGGCCCGGAGCAGCCCCTCCTGCTTGCGGAAGGAGGCGGTGGGGGGCCCCCCGTCGCAGGGCTGGCCGGCGCGGTCATGGCGGGGCCGGCCAGGCAGGAGGCTGCCGACGCTGCCCATGGCGGCGGGGGGTGAGTGGGCAGCGGCACGGAGCTGCGCGGCCCCCTCAGCGGCGGCCTCAAGGGGCACCGGCAGCGTCTGCACGATGGCCATGGCGGGGGGGCCCCCGGCGGGCAGGAGCACGCGGGCAGCCTGCAGGCAAGGGAGACAGGGTGTCAGAGCAGTGGGCACCACCAGTCATGCCCTGCCGGCTGCCAGCATCCCCAGGTGGGCACAGGGGCATCCCTGAATCCCCATCTGCCATCCCCAATGTCGTGGGCGCGGGCCAGCCTGAGGGGAAGCAGGCAGAAGGAGATGCCAAACGAAGCAGAATAAAACTGGGATTAGCTAGGGGGGCGGCACCAGCACCCCCCAAGCCGGGCTCAGCATCCTGGGGGAGCAGCCCGGGGGGGCCAGGGGCTGTGGGGTGCTGGTGGCACCGTGGAGCAGTGGCGATGCGGTCCTGCCCCCCGCCATGCCCCGGTGTGACCCCGCTGTGGGCAGCGTGCCAGGTCTGGAGGCGAATCCCGAGAGGCCTGCGGAGAGCCGGCTCCCGGGCAGCCTGCCCACCCCATGGCACTGCCTGCCCTACAGCGCCTGCCAGCGCAGCCCCCACGGAGAGTCGGGGGCAGCCCCACACACTAGGGATAGCCACTTCCCCTGCCCCACAGGCCCCGTCTTTCTGCAGTGACCCCACAGAGGGTGCCCCCCACCCCCAACCATCCACAGTGGGGCACAGGGTCCCCCAGAGAGCCGCCAGCCCCTGCCCGTCTGCTCGCCAAACCCCCACCACCCAGGAGGCCGGGCAGGGGGTCTCTCCACTGACCCACCACCGGGGTGGGGGGGCCTCACCACGCAGCCCCCTCTGCTACCAGGGTACCAGGCAGGTGTGTTGGAGCCCACGCACCCCCGGCTCAACCCTCACTGGCCACCCCCTCCACTGAGGGAGCAGCTGCCAGGCAGGTGGCTGACCCAGGATGCGGGCACCAGGCTCTTTCCCAGCCCCGACACATGGGTGCCCCTCGTTCCTGCCCCGCACGCCCCCCTCCAGCCGGGGGGGCTCTGCCAGTGCCCCGCTGCAGCCCCCCCTGCCCCAACCCACGCCATACGCCTGCGTGACGTGAGGCAGCCAACGGGCCGGATCCGTCCCCCGCTGCCTCATTGCATCTTGCACATGGCTGCAGCTGGCACAGGGCGTGGGCAGGGGGGGCCGCTGCCCGCATGGTCTCGCCCGCTGAGCTGTCACCTGAAATCAATCCGCCTGCCAGTGCCCAGGGGGGACAAGCAGGGGAGAGATGCCAGCGAGCCAGCCCCCCCGCCACCACCACCCCCACCGGCACGTGCTGTCCCTGGGCACCGTGACCTCACACTGTGCCCGTGACACCCCCGGGTGGGAAGGTGGGTGACCCCCTCCCCACTCACCTCGCCAGCTGCTGCCCATCCGTCCGGTCCGCTCGGGCCCCTGCACCACGAACACGGCTCTGCCGGCCCCTGAAGCAGGAAGGAGAAAGAGGAGGGGGTCAGGGTGCCAAAAGGCAGCAGGGGTCCCTGTAGCCCCCACAGCCCCCCCTGCTCAAGCCCCCCGGCCGGCAGGGCCGGGGCAGGCGGTGCCAGCATGGCACAGGGGGTGGCAGGGGAGCCTGGCGGCAGGTACATTGCTCCCAGAGCCCAGGGAGGGCTGTGGCTGCACCGGGAGGGGTGACGGGGACAACAGCCCCCCGTGGGGACCTGACACTGCCAGAGGGGCAGGAGCAGGGATCAGGGACCTGGCAGGGACATGGGGCTCCCTGTCCCAAAGGGACATCTCGGTCCCCTGCAGCTGCAGCCAGGCAAGGCRCAGCACCCCGCCCCAGTGAAACCCCCCCGGGACATGCAGGTCAGGGGGACGCCCCTTGGGACAGCCAGGTCCCCATGCAGCCACGGAGGGGACGCGGCCACCGCCGAGGCCCCATGCTTGGCGGCCCGGCTGGGAGGTGGTGGGAAGGGACTCCATCTTCTCCCTCCCGCGAGCCCCCACAGCCCGCTGAGAGGGTCCCACCGCTGCCCGAGGAGGGTAAGCGCCCGGGGCGGGGGTGGGCAGCCGCCCGGCCGGCCGCCAGCGCCCTGTGAAACCTCCCTCCAGCCACCCAGTAAAACCAGTCAGCAACTGGGGTGGCGTCACCGCCAGCCGCTCCGGCCGGAGTGCAGTGAAGCCGGATCCCACCGTTCCGACCCCGAAACGGCAAGGAAAGGCTCAGCCCCTGCTCGGCCGGACCCCTACCCTGAGCTGCTGGGTGCTTTGGGCCCCTGGGGACCCCTGTGCCTCGGCAGCAGCTCAGGGCCCCCCCAGGGCAGGGGAAAGCAGCCCTTCATCCCTCCCCATGCACCCGGCTGTGTGGGGTGGACACCCCCCCGTGCCTAGCTGTGCCCCCCCTCTAGCCCCCCCACATCCTGAAGCTCCCTCCCTTGTCTGCCCCACACCCCCCTTACCCTCCCATCCACCCCACGCTGCCCCACTCAGCCCCGCAGCACCCAGCCTGCCCCACGGTGCTTCCACCCTGCCCAACCCCATGGCTCCCATAAGTGCCCCATGGCACCCCTG